>JAOXYA010000008.1:40763268-40773311 GCA_028565675.1 Sorex palustris | reverse complement strand
CAGACACAGTAACAACAAAGTCTCCAATGGAGACGTTACTGGGCCCGCTCGAGCAAATCGACAATCAACAGGAGGGCTTTACTTTACTTTACTTAATTTTTTATTTTAATGAATCACAGTGAGATATAGTTACAGACTTACAAACTTTCGTGTTTACATTTCAATCAATGTTCGAGTACCCATCCCTCCACCAGTGCCCATTCTCTACCATCAATGTTCCCAGTGTTCCTCCTGTTACCTCCACCCCTTCCCATCCCCTGCCTCTGTGGCAGATACGTTCTCTCTTACTCTCTCTCTCCTTTAGGGGGATACAGTTTGCAACATAGGTACTAAGCAGCCATCATGTTTGGTCTATAGTCTACTTTCTGCATGTATCTACCATCCTGAGTGACCCCTCCAACCATCATTTACTTAGTGGTCCCTTCTCCATCCCAACTGCCTTCTACTCTGGCACATGAGATCAGCTTCCAAGTTATGGAGCAATCCTCTTGGCCCTTATCTCTACTATTCTCAGGTATTATTCTCCTATTGTGTTACTTTATATTCCACAAATGAGTGCAGTCATTCAATGTCTGCCCCTCTCTTTCTGATTCATTTCACTTAGCATGATACTCTCCATGTTTATCCACATATATGCAAATTTCATGGTTTCCTCTTTTCTAACAGCTGCATAGTATTCCATTGTGTAGATATACCAAAGTTTTTTTAACCAATCATCTGTTCTCGGGTACTTCTGGGGAATATACCTCAGAGATCCAAAAATGTACAGTAGAAATGACATCTGCACTTGTATGTTTATTGCAGCACTATTTACAATTGCCAGAATCTGGAATTGGATCTTTTTGTAGGAGGAACAGCATAGCCACAGTGGTGCCTAAAAGCTTGGAGGCCAATCCTAGCAATACTTGCTTAGCTGCCCCTGCCTGGGAGCTCACTACTCAGACTGCACTGCACTGCTGATAGGACCATTGGTGCTGGTGGACAGGGGCAGGAGGTGTCACCCGACCACAGGGTCCTGAGGATCAAATTTAGGCCCTCCACATGAAGGCATGTGCCTTCATGTTAGGGCACCTAGATTCCTGCCCCTATCATTTCTTTTTCAGATTATTTCAGAGACTGGAAAGAATAACCAGGTATATGTCATTAACTATGCCAACTTAACACAACTGCCCTTCAAAAAACACTTCCCAAAGATTCTCAGACTTATTTAGCCAACTGTCCTCTTTTCAGAATAACAAACAAAATCTTCATTGTCTTGGAGACCTTCTTTTAGCAAACGCCTGAATTTCCTACTGCCCCTGGGTTGTCCACTGTCTCCCTACCCCATCAGGGAATTGTATCCCCCACTTTGGGAAACACTGCTTTAGACCAATCTCATTTTGTGCTATAAGCCTGGATAAAATCCAGCTGTAGATTAATGCTATATATGCGCATATACATATAAATCACAATGACCCATTAGGAATTGCCAAACACTGCAAGCACCTTCAAACAATAACAGAAAACCTATTAATAAGATATAGTGGTCCCCTCTCTCTCTTCTCATCCCTCTTTCTCTCCCTCTGCCTCTCCCGCTCCTTCTCCTACTGCCGCCTATATAATAATACATAAAAAACATTCATGAAATATAAAAGCATAGGATGCTGGCTAAGAACTACATCTATGAAGGCAGGAGACTAAATAGAATACAGGAGGAATAAACAGAATGGCTTCAACTTAAAAGTTACATTACTGCATTAAACAAAATCTAAATCAGAAAAAAAAATGGTTAGTGCTTTGATAGCACTGAGTTGGGCACAGCAGAATTAATGAAAATTGTTCTCACTTCTCTCTGTTGAAACTATTCACAATTGAAAATGTTCCTCAGACATCATCAGTCAAGTCATCACTTTTTCAAACATGGAAGAACTGGCGATTCAGTAGCGGATCTTGTTGACATGCTGATTCTTAGTTAGCAGGTGTTGGGGTTGGAGCCTGACTTTTTGTGCGCCTATTCCTGAAAAACACCCAAGCAATCCTGCTGCTCCCGTGGATCCTGCCTGCAGTAATGAGAACCATTCTCCAGCCTGGTCATACAGGAGAATTAGCAGGGAGCTTTCAAAGGGAAAAGCTTTCCGTATCCCAGACACAGAGATTCTGCTGGTTGGAGGTGGGGCCTAGACACCTCCCGTTGTTTAGTTCTGAACTGGGATTTGTAGGCAGGCAGAATTTAAAATGATCCCATTCCACTCATTTTCTAGCTACGAATTGAAGATTCTGGCCAAGGCAGACTTCCCTTGGCTATACCAGAGGCTGGGCTCTAGAACCTACTCTTGCAATTCCAATTCCCATTCTCTTTCCAACTCCAATTTTTTACTTCATTCGCTGACAGGTTCCCCCTCTGGGTTTCCTATTCCAGGGAGCACACTGCTCAAGCATGCTCAGTTCAAAAAACTGTGGCTGTCCCTGAGAAGCAGACTTGGGCAGATGCAAAGCTCTGCTGTCAATCAAGGCAGCTTCTAAAACACTTCCCAGTCTCTTCCCTCTTCACTCATCATCATCTTCCCCTGCACAAATGAAAACACTGGGGCCGGGGAGGGGGCGGGGACTTTTTTGCTGTGGATTTGAATTGTTGACACTGTTGATGAAAAAAGGACAATCTTGTCCAAAGACCAGAACTTGAATTTTTTTTCAATAGGTTTTGTATTCCCTTTCCTTCTGCAGCCCTCTCTTGCTCTGTCATCCACTCGATGACATGTAAGACACTTGTCATTCTAATTGTACTGACCCACCTCATTCCTTAGCAAATGACTTTTGAAATGCTTCACTTGAGTCACCTGTTAAAAAAAAGTCTCACTTTCCAATCCATGTCACACCATTGACTGGATCAGCTTTAAAACCATTGGTCCTTGTACTGGATAGCACAATGGATAGGGTGTTTGCCTTGCACACAGCCGACCCAGGTTCAATTCCCAGCATCCCTTATGGCCCCCCGCATACTGCCAGGGGTAATTCCTGAGTGCATGAGCCAGGAGTAACCCCTGTGCATCGCCGTGTGTGACTGCCCCCCCCCAAAAAAAGAAAAAAAAGCATTAATCAAAATCTCCCGCTTTGTATGCTTCTCCTCTGGTCTTGACTTCTGTTCTTCCTTACTAATCAATCTTCCCTGGCTGATATATCCTTCCTCAGATGAAGGCATCGATGTTATTCTCCTTGGGTTCTCCTTCACCTTCAATAAATAGCCTTTCTTCCCATGCAGCGACCTTAGGATACAGAATCCCAGAACTGTTCACTGCTGGAGTAAGGCGCCTGGAAAACTTGCAGACAACACTTCCCTTGTGTAGACCAAGGGTCTGAGCCAAGTGGTTGCTTCTTCACACTCATGGCACACCTTTCAGGGGAATGTCTAGTGCAAACCAGTTGGAGTTCAGTCTTACTCTTTCTTTCCCACAGCCTAAGTGGTGGTCTTAGATAGCTCAGGGGACGAGGGAGTGACTGGCTAGAATGGACCCGGGAGTTACACTTGGGGATTTTACTTTATCCATTTGAGATCTGTGGTCACGGGCAAGAAATCACAATTGGCCTGATTAGTTTTTTAAACAGACCCACTGCACTGACCACATGCTTTTTTCTCCTGGCAAGTTGGATACGGGGTGATTAACTCCTCTCTTTGAAGGAATAACTGAAGCTTAAGAGCCTTTGAAAATCAATCCACAAGTCATTCTGTTGCTACATCTTAAATAATACTCTGACCCTCTTTCCTGAATATCAAGTAACTACTGTATCAATAGTCTTTCCTTCTACTTATCATTTTTCGGGGTAGGAACTCTATGAACCATGTAAAGAGGAAAATGATGGAGTGAGAAGCGCCCCACCCCACCCCCAAATCCTTAAGGTATACAGAGAAGAAACCCGAGACTCAAAAACTATTAAAACTGAAAAGACCTTAGAGACAATGAATGATCCCTGCACAATTTTTGGTAAAGAAATTGAAGCCTAAAGATGTAACTTTGCCAAAGCCAGAGTCAGTGAAGGGAAAAAGAGAGGAGGGTATGGTGGCTAGGGTGGTGGGAGGGACGGACGAGCAGAATACTCGATTAAGTGTGCCTTTTTTAATGCAATGCACGATGATAAAATAGTGTAGATAAATTGATTTTTGGTAAGATCAAATTACACGTGAAGTCTATTGCTGGGGCTTGCAGCTTACAGGAATCCCGTAAGAGAGAGGGAGCAACAGTTTTTTTTCCTGTTGCTCTTTTATTTTAAATCTGGATTTGTCTCTAAGAGAGTTGCTTAAAGCCAAATAGAATGGCACTGTAATGAATTCTGACTGTGGAGCTTGTTTTCCTATTCAGATGAAAGTGATGTAACGGTAAAAATCACTGAAGCACTGAGCCCCATACAGATTGAGAATCCAAGTCCTAGTGCAGATCTAACACCAACTAGTGGGGGTGGGGATGTCATCAAACCTCCTTGGGAAACTGTTTCCTCACCAGCTGTTCTAGAATGGTCTCTAAGGCCTTGCCACTGCTTAATCTGGTATTGAGCCTGCTAGAAGAATGCATCCAGTTGCTATGGGGAGGGGAGAGGTCTCAAAGAGCCAAGAGCCAATTGCTACTCACTGGGCAATGTTTGCATCGCAGTGGTGACTTTACCTGGGAGTTTATTGGACATGCAGAGCTTAGGCCCCATCCAGACCAGCCCAATCAGGACCCACATCTCCAGGAAAGTCCCCTGCTCATTGCAAAGCATCGGCAGAGACATCTTGGTCACTTCCAAGGAGATGCATGTTTTTCCTTTGAGCTTCCTTGATTCAATTTTGCTTCTGCCTGTCAGTGGGTCTTGAGCATCTGTGAAGCTCCTGCCTCATCAATAAGCCCTACCTTTTCTTCCCTTCCTGTGTCTGTTTCTCTTCCCTCCGCCCCCCGTGCCATTTTCTGGTGTCAAAAATGGGTGAGTTGACTAACAACAGCAAGAAAAGTCACCCTGGGTAGGAGAAATAGTTCAGTGGGTTGAACACTTACCTTGCACATAACTGACCCAGGTTCAATCTCTGGCACACATATTCCCTAAGCCACCCCAGGAGTGCCCCCTGAATACAGAACCAGGAGTAAGCACCAAGCACTTCCAGGCGTGACCCCCAAACCGAAAGAAAGAAAGAAAGAAAATCCACAATGTCCCTGGGTTAAGAAAACAGTCAAAAGCAGAAGCAAGTAATATAAACAGATAACCCAGGACCAGTTACTTTCAAAATCCTCAGTTCCATAATAACTCAGAAGATTCTGTAATACAAGAAGGAGGTTATTATTGTTCTTAGAAGTTATTAGACACGTTTTTTCTTTAAAAAAAAAGACTAAGAAAAGAACAAAGAACAAACAAAACCAATGGGAATATGAGCCATCTCATATTCAAAAGGGAAAGGTAGAATGCCAGTAAATTAATGCAAAGATGCTCACATTGAGAAATTCAAATGAAAGCAATGAGATAACATTTTATACCCTTCAAACAGCCCAAAGAATCATTATTATAATTCTTTCACCAATTATATTTTAGTCTCAGTTGCAAACTGTTATAGACATACAAAGAATAGTGTTTTAAGTGACACAAATGCCATGGACCCTTTATTTGCTTTGGATCCCCCCTTTTTAAATTAAAATGGGCTATAGAATTACTTTCTTTTTATTGAATGAGGGAAATAGGACACTGGTGGTGGGAAATGTACACTGGTGAAGAAACAATTATCAGAATATTAAATGACTGAAACCCTATCATGAACAACCCTGTGACTGTGTATCTCATGATGATCCCATAGGATGACTTTCTGACTCAGTTCCCTATTCTAGACCTGCTGGGTGTTAGCCTACAGAAAACTTGTGCTTTTCTTGTAAGAAATAGCCCTGTTGATGCTGAGTCATGTTCTGGTCACACTCTAACTTTTGGAATTTGTGTTTCTTCACACTGCTTGGAAGATTTTTTCCTTTAAAAAATATAAATATCTATGGTTGTCTTTTGATTTGGGGTCACACCTGGCTGTATTTAGAACCTAGCTCTGTGCTGAGGGATCATTGCTGGAGACACTCAGTGGGGATAACATGTGGTCCTTGGTTGGCCTCAGGCAAGGCGTGAGCACCTTATCTACTAGACTGTCTATCCATCCTCGGGAGAAGTTTTCATGCTGAAATACAGAATTCACTCTATTTTTTTTAAGTCTTCGTATTTTAAGTGAAATCAAGGAAACAACAAAGTCCTCTTTGGGGACTCACCCAAAACAGTTGAACTGTGTGAAGTCAGAGATTTTCTGTGCCTGATTCCAAAAATCTTCAGTCTTGCTTTCCCGTCCTGAGTTCCTTTTCATCTTCCTAATTCCCCCCTTCCTGACTCCTCTCTATCTTCTTGGCTTCTTCTGAAGTCAGTGTCAGAGCAGAAGCTGCCAGGTCTCTGGAGGTAGGAGAGAGGACCGTGATGCCCAGGACCCATCTGGTCCCCTCTTTCCCAGGGCTCACCTCATGCGTGGACTGCAATCCAAGGCTCAGCTTCCAGCACCCAGCAATCCGGGGAGAAAATGCACATACTTTATTGCTACAATTTATCCTAAAGGAGATTTGCAAAGCCATGGGTCTGAGATTTATGGTATGACATCCCAAGATTTCATGCACTGTATTTCTCATTTATGGACCTCAATTTAGTTAGAAAAGAAGCTTTCTGGAGCAAAAACACCCCGAAGCTTTGGTAAAATGGGATATTTAATTAATTCCAAAATCACCAAGCGAGTAAAGAGGACTTTGAGACCTGCCTGTTCAAGTGTTGCCTGGCCTGCTTGTCGGGTCCCTCGTGGAGCTCAGTGACAGAGCTGCGCAGGGAGCCTGGGCTTCAGGCTAACATCCTACAGCTTGCTCAGGCATCCTCTGGCACAGGTAGTACTTTGGCCCTAAGCAACCTGGTGGTATAACTTCATCCACAGACTCATGAAACTGCCTCCTGGGAGGTCTGCAGAAGCCTTTGCTTCTGAGCTCTTCTGCCATGAGCAAAGTGCAAAGGTGGGGATTCCTTCCACTGTCCATGCAGGTGAAGGCACACCTTGCTAATGAAACAAACTGCAAGGACCTGGGAACTTTTCATCCTGCCAGCAGTTTCTCATGCTAGGAGACAGGCTACATGGTACAGCTGCCTTCAAAGGGCATAACAGAGAAAGGACACAGCCTAGGATTACTTTCTGCCTGCTAAGAGTCAAAACCACCCTCTCTTGAGTAGCCTGGCACTTTCTCTAAGAACCCATACCCAACACCGCCACTTAGGCAGTCTATTGCCCTCCTGTTGCCTACCGTGAGGGCCCAGCTGTTGCCTGTCCCTTAATAAATATTCTTTGGCCTTGGCTTGGTCCCTCATTTGTGGAATAAAGGATACACCAACAACCCTAGCAGCTCTCCTGCAGGCTTGCACTATTTTGCACACAGATGACACTGGTGTGTTTATTAGAAGGAATAGCTGGCACTCCTGTCAGAAAATGCAGTTTGGGGACCTTGTGCAAAATGTGGAGACCCATGTGCCATCACCAATGCCTTGCTGGTTAACTCTGAGAGCCACGTGTGCTGACAGATGTCTTTCTCTATTGGTCAGAGGAGGGCCACACATCCGGTTTTCATGGGAATGGCTCTGTTGGCCTTGAGCAACATGCTCGCGGTCATTTATGTGAGTGTTCAGATCTCCGTGTGTGATTATATCACTATTCAGACATTTATGTGTTGGGTCTGGAGCCCAAGGAGGGAACCAGGGTAGCTCTGAAGAGGTGATAGAGATGATAATTTTATTTTTTGTTAGACCACAAGCAAGCGTCAGGGGGAGGCACTTGACCACTTATCATTAGGGGATTCAGACTTTGAAAATAGTCTCTTTTTTGACCTTTTTTAAAAACACAGTTATAAAGCTGTTTGTGGTTAGGTTTCAGTCATACAATGTTCCAACACCTAACCCTATACCAGTGTACATTTCCCACCACCAATGTCCTCAGTTTTCCTTCTGCCTCCTGCCACCCCCAGCCTGCCTCTGCCTCTATGGGAGGTACCTCTCTCTCTGTCTCCCTCTATCTCTCTGTCTCTCTCTGTCTCTCTCTCACACACATCTCTCTTTCCTTTGGAGCACTATGGTTTACATTATTGGTAATAAAAGGTTATGATGTTTTTTCCTTTACTTACTTTCAGCGTGCAGTTCTTATCCAGAGTGATCATTTCCAACTATCATTGTCATAGTGGTCCCTTCTCTATCCCAACTGTCTTCCTTCTCCTCCAGCAATTGATGCAGTCTTCCAACCATGGACCAGTCTTCCCAGCCCTTGGTTGTTTCTACTGTCCTTGGGTATTAGTCTCATACTATAATTTTCTATTTTTGTGTTTAAAATTAATGTGCTAGAGCAGGAGAGATAATACAAAGGGTTAAGACACTTACCTTGCATATGACTGACCCTGGTTCAATTCCAGGCAACATACCAGCAGTTTGCCCCAAGTTTTCCTTCCCCATCTGAAGTTCCCACATTTCATATTGTAGTATTTTCCTCTTGATTCCATCACTATCCCTACACCCACCATCACTGCACAGGTCGATGAGTCTCCAAAGGGCTGTGTCCAGAGCAGGAAGTGCCACAGACTTTGAGAGGCCTTCTACTCAGTTACCAACTTCAAAACAGGAGATCACTTGAGGTTGTTCAGAGCCACACAGCATTGGTTTGCACTTTCCTGATGAGAAGTGATGTAGATCATTTTTTTTCATATGCCCTTTAGCCATCTGTATGTCTCACAACAGTAGGATTTGGCACGCATCACAAAGAGCAAAGGCAAGCTAGTGTTGGTGGTGATGTAGAGAAAAGGAGACCCTCATTCATTGCTGGTGGGAATGTTGACAGGTTTAGACTTTTTAGGAAACAATATATAGATACTCCTCAAAAATCTGAAAATCCAGCTTCCATATGACCCAGAAATTCCATTTCTTGGCATCTACCACAGGGAGCCAAAAACTGAATTCAGAAAAGACATTTGTAATCCTATGTTGATTGTAATACACTATTCACAATAGCCAAAGACTGGAAACAACCAAATGTCTGAGATAAGATGACTGGATGAAGAAACTATGATAGATATACACATCACAACACTAGTTAGCAGTACAAAAAGATGAAGTCGTGAAATTTGCAGCTATCTGGGTGGAACTGGTGGATATCCTACTGAATGAAGTTAGTCAGAAGGAGGTGGACAGACAAAGAATGATCTCATTCATATGGAATGGAAAGAAACAAAGTAAGACTAATCTTATCACCACTGAATCATCCCAGGTAAGCCTGGTTACCAGGCTGGGATCCCTGGAGTTTTCTTAGGATGGGGCCAGTCCCCAGCCTGTGAGAAGCCCAGTATCCCACCTCCACCCAACACCCTCCAGCATATAAACAGCCCAGCTTCACAGCTCTACAACTAATCTCAAACAGACACTAAGCTGCCAAATTGTTTCAGTTCCACAGCTCCTGGGGCACACAACCGACACTTCCTAATTTCGCAGCACTGACAGCCCAGTAGGGGCACAGCAAATTAGATGGTAAAGTGCATAGAAACCCACTAAGTTCAATGAGCAAAAATAATAAAATAGAAGACTCAACTAGCACCAAACTGCTCAGTAAATCCTCAATGACTTTAGTAACGCCATTGGGAGATACATGTTGTTACAGGCAATATAAAACAAATTATTTTTTTGCCTGTTAAGAGTGCAGGCTTGGGAGGGTGAGTGGGAACCTGGAGGCTTGATGGAGAGAAGATCACCCTGGTGGTGAGGTTTGGTGTTGAACTACTGAATGCCTGAAACAACTGTATTATGATTAACTTTGTAGACCATGGTGTTTAAATCACGATCACGATCATGACCATCCTGTTGTTTGTTGATTGCCTCGAGCAGGCCCAGTAACGTCTCCTTCATCCTAGCCCTGAGATTTTTTTTTCTGTTTTATTTTTTATTTTATTTTATTTTATTTATTGAATCACTGTGGGAAAAGTTACAAAGCTTTCAGGTTTAGGTCTCAGTCATGC
>JAOXYA010000008.1:40656304-40674312 GCA_028565675.1 Sorex palustris | reverse complement strand
CCGAGAGGGGCGGAGGAATCGAACTTGGGTCGGCCATGTTGGCTGCATGCAAGGCAAACGCCCTACCGCTGTGCTATTGCTCCAGCACAAACATTTTTAAAAGTCAAAAATACTTGGAATAAATATAAATTATAAATTACTTTTAAGTAAGTTAAATATTCACATAAGCAAAGGAACATACTATATTTGTGGATTAAAATCTGATACAAGTGTCTCGCTTCTAAAACTGGATTAAAGATTATATACAAAGCTTTTAATCTCATTTTATTAATCTTTGTGTTATTGCTTATTTTTTCTCTTTTTCCCCTTTCTTCCAATCATTCTCTTAGCCTGTATTTGCTTGTTTATTGTCTTTCTTTTCTCTATATACATTTTTTATATATCTCAGAAAAACTGTATACAATTGAAGATACCCAGCCAATGAATGGAGAACAGTAACTATCTGGAAGCTTTACCTGGGAATTTCACTTTAGAAATAAAAATGATTATTAAATCTTTTTCTATGCTGTTCTTCCTGATTTTTATATGCTCTGATTATAGTAGGTAACAAAGTAGAAGACAGTTCCACATATATCTGTTAGCTGCAAAGAACAGAATAAAAGCTACCTTTCTGTGGCTTTACTTTTCTTCAAATCATGTTTCCTCAATTCAACATTTTAAAATTTTATTTATTTATTTTATTTTTTCAAAGCTGTTCATGATTGGATTTCAGTCATGCAGTATTCCAACACCCATCTCTCCCTCCACCAGGTACATTTTTCAGCACCAGTGTACCCAGATTCCCTCCCATAACTCCCCCCCACCTCCTGCCTTCTCTAAGGCAGATGCATTCTTTCTCTCTCTCTCTCTCTCTCTCTCTCTCTATATATATATATATATATATATATTCTTTTGAGCATTGTGGTTTGCAACATTGATACTGTCAATTCAGCATTTGTCATTTGTAACACAACAGAGATAGCACAGTGGTAGGGCATTTGCCTTACATGCAGCTGGCCCGGCCCGGCAGAGCCGGGTTCAATTCCTCCACCCCTCTCAGAGAGCCCGGCAAGCTACCAAGAGTATCTCGCTTGCACAGCAAAGCCTGGCAAGCTCCCCATGACATATTCAATATGCCAAACACAGTAACAATAAGTCTCACAATGGAGACGTTACTGGGCCCGCTCGAGCAAATCGATGAATGACAGGAGGACCCTGACACTGACCGTGGTTCCAGGCAGGAAACCCAACCCATAACCCAGGGCTGGTTGAGCTCTGTGCCAGTGACTGTCATTCCTGGTCCCTCGGGTTGGCAGGGGCTTTTGGATTTACCTAACCTTCTTGTCAGCTGGAGCAATAGCACAGCAGGTAAGGCGTTTGCCTTGCATGTGGCCGACCCAGGTTCGATTCCTTTGTTCCTCTCAGAGAGCCTGGCAAGCTACCGAGAGTATCTTGCCTGCATGGCAGAGCCTGGCAAGTTCCCCGCGGCATACTCAATATGCCAAAAACAGTAACAAGTCTTGCAATGGAGACATTACTGGTTCACGCTTGAGCAAATCGATGAACAGTGCTACAGTGCTAATTCTTGTCACCAGATTTTTAAGGGAATCAACTTAAAGCAGGTCCAGAAGTAACACCTACATCAGAGTATGCCCCAGAAACAAAATGAGAGGAATCTTGTAGTTATTGGCAAAACCCTTGCCTATCTGTGCCATCCTTTAAACTTTAACCTTCTGAGAACCCCAGGACAGCGTGGAAAAGCAGAGGAAGCCCCAGCAAAGATAAGAAGTGCCTCCCCAAAGCCAGTGAGCTGGTGAAGAGGCCATATTTTGAGCCAGCTTCTAGGGTACTCGGAGCTCTGCTCTCTCTCCAGGCCAGCTCCCGGCTCCTTGTATCCCTTGGCTGACCGCTGCTCCTCACCTCTGCCCCAAGCCCCTGGCTGACAAGAGACCCTGGGATGGGCATCCCTGGGAAAGGCTCAGTGAGGTTTTCCCTGGACACCCCTCTGCTAAGCTGCTGAACTTTCTTCCGCTGACCTCTCCTGCAACAGAGAATGCAGCATTCAGACCCCATCCCTGAGCTCTCTCTCAACCACACCCTCAGGCCGTAGCCACCCCTACTCCCCCAAACAATCCCCTGCTTCTCATTCATTACTTCTCCTTAGAATTAAAACCCTCTTAATACAGCACAGGAGACCATTGGGGAGTGTTCAATTTTGCATCAAGCCAGAATTTATGGGCCAGTTGTGAAATGTTACCTCTGGGCTCGATAATTGCAATTCCCTTTTAATCGCTCTCTTTGACACTTCTGGTGGAAGACGTCAATTACTCCCTCTCAGTGGCCCTCAGGATTGGGCCGATCTCAACACAGCCTGTGTCACCTCCTTCTGGGGGTCTCCCTGTAAGACAGCACTGGTCTGGCTTGAGCAGACCTGCCCAGGAGTCTGGTGCCTCTCAAGAAGTCTCTCTGTGCAAGGAGCGGGAGACTAGGGTTGTGCCCTAGCCACTCCAGCCTCCTCTGGACTCACTGGAAGCAAGAAATGAACAAATGACATGAGTGTGTTCACCCACACGTACTATGAGAACAGGCAAAGGTGTATCTAGGATCCATCCAAGGGAATAGCTTAAAGAGGAGGAGGATGAGTCTTGGGTACGTGTCCCAGAAGGCACAGTAATGGTCTGGGGAAGGCAAAAGCTACTGAGTGGTCATGCCATATTAGAAAAAGACCCCAGGGCCAGCAGCAAGGACTGAACCCGGACTCTAAAGCAGCCACAGCTTGCCAAGAGCTGAGAACAGGGTTGGAATGGCAGCAAGCCCTCCCCCTGCACCCGAAAATCTAACTGGATGAGGGTGTTATAAAGGGAGAGAGAGAACAATGGGAGTGGGTCATACATAAAGGAACCGTCTCTAACATGTCTTGGGGACTTCCCATCTGGAAACAGCAACTAGCCTGGGTCAAATGCATGGTTCTGAATTCAGTCATCAGATGCTGAAAGAAAGTTTTATTATGGGCCCCAGCAGCTGTTTCTGCGATGTGACAGTTGACTTGTTGTGGACAAAGGTCCATCTGGGAAAGGGAGAATTCATCAAAGAGGCGGTTTGCAAGGGTGGCAAGGGAGAGGAAGTGAGGACTCACGGCCTTGTGCATGGATGCTCCGAGTCCTGTTCTTGGGCGGAGAGAAGGTGTGATCCCCAACTTTATGTGGAGGAACTCCTCAGCCCATTAGACAGCCCAGGAGGGACTGGCTGTAGTTAATAAACCCAACCAAAGCAAGAGCTTCCATCACTCAAGGATGTTGTTCTCACTATCAACTCGGCCAGTGAGTGGCCAGAGAATATTCACCCCAAGAAAGGTCTTACCCAACTGGTTAAAGAAACGTTGGTATATCTACACAATGGAATACTATGCAGCTGTTAGGAAAGATGAAGTCATGAAATTTGCTTATAAGTGATGGTCATGGAGAGTATCGTGCTAAGTGAAATGAGTCAGAAAGAGGTACAGACATAGAATGATGGAATTCATTTGTGGAATATAAAATATCATAATATGAGTCTAACACCCAAGGACAGTAGAGACAAGGACCAGGAAGATTGTTTGTGGTTGGAAGCCTGCCTCATGAGCTGGGGGAGAAGGCAGCTGGGATAGAGATGGGATCACTAAGTCAATGATGGTTGGAGGGATGGAGATGTGTGCTGAAAGTAGATAAAGTACCAAACATGATGGCCTCTTAGTATCTGTATTGCAAACCCTAACGCCCATAATTAGGGATATAGTAAGAGGGAAATTGTCTGCCATAAAGGCAGGGGGAGGGAAGGAGGTATACTGGGGACATTATACTGGGGACATTTACGGTGAAGGAGGTATACTGGGGACATTGGTGGTGGAGAATGTACACTGGTGGAGGGATGGGAGTTCGGTCATCATATGACTGAAACTCAAACATGAAAGTTTTGTAACTGCAGCTCATGGTAATTCAATTCTTAAAAATTGGGGGGAGAGACGGTCTTACCAAAGACACCACTCACGGGGTCATTTATGTGTTTATTGAAAAATTAGCTATTGAGGGTCAGAGAGAGAGAGTGCAGGGGTTAGAGCATTTACTTAGTATGAGGTGGATGCTGGTTCAGACCCCACACCGCTGTCTATTCTTCAGAACTTCAGGCCTCAGAAGATGCATTAGACTTAGAGGAAGAAAACTTCTGCTCTTCCTTTCGGCTCCAAGAGAAACACACTGGGATAGATTCCAGCTCCCACGAGCTACAGAACAAGGCCTGGGCGAAGAGCTGGGTTTTCAAGCCTTGTCCTCGAGAATAGGTTTACATTGACTCTTCGAATGTTTCTGCTTGGTTTGGTTTTAGCAAAACAGCACAGCAGGCTTCCTGGGGGCTACAGGGATGGTCTTAGACTAACAATCTGGCGATCGTCTCTTTCTCAGCGTTTGCTTCCATCTCCGAGGAGGCAGGTCAAGAGAGATGGGCTATTTTTGCCTTGCAGGTGACCCTCTCCCAAGTCCTTATTGATTAAATGAATCACAGAAAGCTGAAGCAGCCAAAAATCAGGAACTTGCTATTTCCAGAAAACTGTAGCTTCCAGTCTATGGGGCCAGGGGCAGTGTCAAAGGAATCTGCGAGCCCAGGAATTTCCTACTATACATCCCCAAAAGGATAGACTGGCCCCAGGCCTAAGGATTCTGTCTCCCCTGTATGCCTCTGCTTCTGAGCACTTCCAGGCGTGATCCCTGAGCACAGAGCCAGGCGTAAGCCTGGAGAACCACCAGGAGTAGGCCCCAAACAAAGAAAAAGTTTCAGATTCCTCTTTTGAACTGAGCCTGCTAATGTCCTTGCAAACACATACAAGCAGTTTCAGCTCAGACGTTGGCCCCCAGATGCATACCTCACTGGGCCCCCTCAGAGTCCTGGAGTTAAGTGATTCTGTCGGCTATATTCAAAGTGCACTCCCATGGCTGATGTCACAGAAACCGGAAGTTCAAATCCAATTAGTATCTTCAAGTTGGGTTGTAGGTTAGAAGCCTTCCTCCAGGTGAATCCAATGTGTTCAGTGTTCCTGTGTTCCACACAGCAAGCCCTGCTAAGTGTGATTCCACAGTGGGGCCTCCCTTCAGGCCATGGTGATATTATTCATTTGGGAGGCAGGGAGAAATGGGTAAGAAAACACCCTGTACTCTTCTTAGCCCCCTGGGAAATGGGGCTCCTTTGTGATAAATGGCTTGTTCTCACAGCAGCCTGTAGGCCATCTCTCCATGGACCGGTGCTCCCATGGGCAGCTGATGTTCATCACCCAGAGTTGGCAAAAGTAGCTTAAAATTTGCTTCTTCTCTTGGTACAGATGGTTTGAACTTCCTGCCTAGATTTGTGTGCGAGGACCCTTACTGCCACCGAATCAGGGGCTCACACAACACAACTTCATAGTCTCATCTTTCTGGAGCCCTGATGTCCAGGCTGGGGTCGAATGGAAACTTCCTGAGACTGGGAAGGAGCGTTTTCCACTTCTGGAGGGTGGTGGGCACTCTTTGGCACATCACACATCATCTCTACCTCACCTTCATGGCTTTCTCCCGGGGGGCATCTGCCATGTCCAGATCTCCCCTTTTGTAAGAATGTGACCCCTCAGGATTAGTGTTTACCCTTAAGATCTCATGTTGACTTGATTGTCCTAATAAAGACCCCGTAGATGACACCTTATAAAGAAAGGTGCCATTCTGAGACTGGAGGAAGCCTAGGGATTTCAACCTTCTTTTGCTGGGGGCAGGGGAAGGGACATATTCTAAAAATAAGACCACCCTTTCTACCTATTCTTCCTATACACAGAGGAGGCCAGTCAATAACGCATGTTCCCTGCTCCGTGGGGCAGAATTCGGCATGATTTATCCTGTTCCTAGTTACCCAGGAATTGAACTCTTGAGGGCACCACGTTGAGTTCTGATTCCCTTCTCCAGAACCATCGGCTAAAGCTTCTGCTTTAGAAGCTTTCTAGAGCCTCCACCTGTGCCGGGAACCACAGTGTGCACCCTGAGGGCCCTGGAGTCAGTGGCCATTGTTATAAAGACACAAACTACAGGCGCACCTTAGACACCAAGTGCTCATGTGGCTGCAGAATGAAGGCAGAATGGAGGCGGTCTGTGGCAGAACATGACTGCAGAGTGAAGGTGGGCATCTCCTTAGGCCTCAGGCCTTTGCCCCCTGAAGGATCCAGCCTGGTGATCTGGTGATTTCCAAGGTTCCTGCCAATCTGAATGTCTTGCAGGCCCTAGTAGCATCTATATCCATGAGACGCCCCCACCCCCAGTCCGGGGGCTGTTGGGGGCTTAGGCAGCCCCTCCATACCATGGTGTTCAGGACAGGGCTATATATCTATATCTCAGGATTATGGCAATGACCTCCACCTTTGTGACTGGCCCCTCGCAAAGAGGCAGTGCAAGAGCAGCATCTGGAATAAGGGTCCTCTGGAAGGCTGATCTCTTACCTCCAGACCACTGCCACTGCCCCAGAATAAGCTCCCAGGGCTGCATCGCCTAAAGTTGCCACAGCAGTTACTTGCCTTGGCCAGAAAGTAACTACCTTGAAGCCTCTGAGCTTGGGTGTCAGCATTTTGCTTGGTCCAGAGACTCCTGTTCACAGGGAAGAGATCGATACATCAAATGAAAGCATTAAATGCCATGGAGTAGCTCTCTGAGATGCAGGAGAAGCTGTTGGTCAGGATTTTGGGCATGGACAGGGAGGCCTGGGAAATCCTGGGAACTGAGCTCTAAGACAGGAATGTTGGGGCAGAGGGTGTGTGGAGATGGGAGGAAAGTTCCAACCCCAGCCATCCTCAGGGTCCAGCTGGCATAGCTGAGCTGAAGGACAGACCCACTCCAAGAGATAGCTACGCTTCAGGCTTCTGGGTTGGGTTTATCCTTTTCCTGGGGAGGATGTTTCTAAAATATAAACAAAAGCCTGCTGCACTGAGTTGGCTGGAAGGGAAAAGACTGCATTTGAAAAAGACAGATGGTGCTAAAAAGTTCCTGAAAGGGATAGTTAAGAAACAAAATTCTAGATTTCCACTAGCTGCTGGTGCATGAGGTGCCAACCCTCCCTTCCAGAAAGGGTTGCAATCCTCCGTGACTTTTGTCAGAGGACTCCCAGCATCCATTCTGCAAGAGATATCATCTAACAAATCGAAGCACAGAGATGTGCTCTCCATCTCCTTGCGTTCACTTCCGTCGTGGTGAGTGATTCCTGGAGCACCAGCCCCAGCAGAGCTCCCTCTCATACCTGCCCCCAAGCAGCAGTCACTGTCCACAGTTCCCTGTGGAGAGTTCTGCAGAGGCCAGAGGAGGTAAAATAGCTTGCAAAACTCAGGGAAACTGAGCAAGGAACTTTGGGATTCTCAGGGGAACTGCTCCTGTTTGGAAGTTTTCTCTCACTTGGGTTTTGTTTTTGTTTTTTGTTTTTTTTTTAGCGCAGAGAATCAATGTGAGTGTGTTAAAATAGGGGAAGGGGAACCTTTTTTGTGCCCAAGGGCCATTTGGATATATAAATATTATTTACAGTTCACACCATGCAGGAGACAGAGTATGGGCAGTTAACAAGAAGCATTTGTGTCTGGCTGATTATTGATTGTGTACCAAGATCAGTTCCCCACCCCTGCCTTAAAAGGAAGAAAAACACAGTGAATTTTCTGGACCTGTGGTAGAAAAATTAGAAACAAACAAACAAAAATTCTCTTTGCTATTAAGTTTGGAACAAATAGTTGCTTACTAATCAGTTTGCATGTGTGGCATTTTGTTTTAATGTTTTGCCTCTAGGCATTTGTTATTCCCCTGCCCTTTCTGTATTTGCCAAATATGAGAGAGATCATTCTGTATCTGCACCTCTCTTTCTCACTAACTCTGCATGATACTCTACAGATCCATCCATGTAGAAGCAAATTGTATGACTTCATCTTTTCTTATAGCCAAGTAGTATTCCATTATGTATACGGCATATGCCACAGTTTCTTTATCCAATCCTCTGTTTTTGGACATTTGGATTGTTTTCAGTTTGGGGTTATTGTGAATAGTGCTTCAATGAACATCAGAGTGAAAGTGTGTTTTCTGAATAGAGTTTTGGTGTCCTTGAAGATGTCAAGAACAATTCCTAGATTTTTGAGAAGTGTCCATATTGTTTTATAGAAAAGGTAGGACTAGTCAACAGTCCCACCAGCAGTGAATGAGGATCCCCTTCCCCCACTGCAACACCAACGCTGACTGTTTTTGTTCTTTGTGATGTGTGTCTCCTGTGAATTGGTATCTCATTGCTGTTTTGACTTTCATTTCCCTAGTGATAAGTGATACAGATCATTTTTTTTAAATATATCTTTTGGCCATCTGTGTGCCTTCTTTGAGTTTCTATTCATCTCTTCCTCCATTTTTAAAAAGGTGGTTGATTAATTTTTTCCTGAAAAATTCTACCAGTGTTTTATATATCTTGGATATTAACTCTTTAAAATATTTTCTCCAAGTCTGTAGAGTGTCTTTGTATTCTGGTCATTTCTTTTGTGGCATGGAAGCTTCTTAATTTGATGTAGTCCAATTTTTTTTATCTTTACTTCCATTAGCTTGGCTAATCATTGAAAATGCCTCTCTAGATTCAGTGTCATGAAGTGTTCTATCTATGTTTTCCTCAATATAACTTATGGATTCAGGCCTAATGTCAGGATCTTTAATCCATTTTGAATTGACTTTTGTGCATGGTGTTAGAAAGGGGTCTGAGTTCTTTTTTTTTTTTTTTTGAATGTGACCAACCAATCTTCTCAACACTATTGTTGAAGAGGCTTTCCTGGCTTTCCGGGTTTTTAAGAGTGCTTTCCAGAGGGGAAAAGGTGGAAAGGAGCAACACCCTTTCCCTTCCGGGCAGGCATGGTGGCATTCCCTCTGGACAGCAAGATAGCAGCCACCTCGGAGCTTTTTGGAAAGCCAGGTATGAGCCGGTCGTGATGGGGCGACTGAAACCTCATGGGAAGGGGGGCGTTCCGGGCTCAACCTTCACGCTCTACCGAGGTCACAAGTTGCCCTCACGTTGCCCCCCACGAGCGGATCTCCAGTACAGCCATGGCTCTAGAGCCACAGAAACCAATCTCATAATTATCTGACTCTTGGCAGAAATACTTCCAGGCTTAATAAGTAAAATATCAGAAATCCAAAGATCATCATCTGATTCTTGTAACCAGCTATAGAAACAAATTATTTCACAATGTCTTTTCACAGGTCTGATTTGGAGGTATAAACTCTACATAATAATGGTGCATCTTTTGTCGAAACAATGAATCTATAATCAAAGTAGATAAAGTGTTAACTAGAATTCATCTGCCTCACAGGCATTGAGAGGGTTGGGTGGCGGGAGTATACTGGGGTTCTTGGTGGTGAAAAATAAGTACTGGTGAAGGGAAATGTGTTTGATGATTGCATGACGGAGACTTAAACCTGAAAGCTTTGTAACTTTTCCCACAGTGATTCAATAAATAAATAAATAAATTTTTTAAGAAAGTGCTTTCCCTGATTTTCTGTTGCCCCATTCTCACCTAATTAAACAGTAATTATCTGCCATGACTCACTACCAGTCTTTACAAGGCAATTCCAACTTTCCTCCTTCATAGTGCATCAGCTTAATGATCACAGCTCATGATAAACAGCTCAGAAATAAGCCTACCCTTTGCTGAGTAGGTGTCAATCTCTAAGATAAGACCAGAAGCAGTAGGAGTAGCAGAGAGGAACTGATTAGCCAGATAACTGTGAGTCCTGCTAATCCATCATGCAAATGTCCCAGGAAAAGGAGTGGAAAATACTTTCTTTGCTACTTTTTTTTTTCATTATAATTGCAGCTGAGGCCAGCCTATTCTTCCCCATCCCTGGTGATTTAGGGGCTAGATCTGTTGAGGAAGATATCTATCCCTGACTTTTAAGGATGCAGTGGACAGAGTGAAGAGAAGCACTTCTCAGCTAGGTGCTGAGCAGATGCAGGACCTAGCACTTCTTAATTTGATGTAGTCCAATTTGTTTATCTTTACTTCCATTAGCTTGGCGAATCATTGAAAATGCCTCTCTAGATTCAATGTCATGACCTGTTCTATCTATAGAACACTAGGCTTATATATAGGCTTTCCTCTATCTATGGAGGAAGATAGATAAAGGATCCTCCTCTTCCTCCTCCTCCTCCTCTTCCTCCTCCTCCTCCTCCATAAATAGGGGAAAGCCTCTTCAACAATGGTGCTGAGAAGATTGGTTGGTCACATGCAAATAAGAAATAAAAGAACTTAGACCCCCTTTCTAACAACAGAAAAGATGAGGAGGTGGAAGAGGAGGTGGAGGAGGAGGAGGAAGAGGAGGGGGAGGAGGAGGAGGAGGAGGAGAAGGAGGAGGAGGAGGAGGAGGAGGAGGAGGGATGTAGAGGGACAAGATCCAGAAGTAGTGCTAGGAAGTGATCCTTCTTGGCACAACCCTTGTTGGAGTACTGCTGTGCAAACAGGAGCCAGTCTTTTGCCTGTAAAAAGTTCTCGGGGGGCGGGGGGGAAGTTTCCATTTAGCAAAAAATCAAAACTTGGTTGCAGTCTACTTCAAAGCGCAGAAGTTTGGAAGAGAAGTCATTTGGGATTCCTATCGCCTCTTGCCATTTGCTACCTGGGCCAAGTTTTCTGAGCTCTCCAAAACCTCAATTTTCTCATTCACGAAACAAGTCTGATAATATCTATCTCATGCATTTATTGTGAAAATTAAATGAGATAAAGACTAGA
Organism: Sorex palustris; assembly: GCA_028565675.1. Classification (NCBI taxonomy): domain Eukaryota; kingdom Metazoa; phylum Chordata; class Mammalia; order Eulipotyphla; family Soricidae; genus Sorex; species Sorex palustris. Next base: position 40,663,562 of record JAOXYA010000008.1, on the reverse strand, counting down.
GGCCTTTGCTGCTCTCGACGGCAACACACACATGAGGGCATGCACTAACAAACGCAACCAACGTGCATTGTGTATCTCAGACAATGCTCACACATCTCTGCTTCATCTCCGCACAGAGGGATGGAAGAAGACCAGAAGGTTTGGCTTTCTAAGGCTGGGAGGCTCCCCTCAAGCCCCTGAAAAACTACGCTGCCCTATTAATCATCAGCCAACAGAGTTTAGAACAAAAGAGACACTCTGACATGTTGAGGAGAGAGCGGTGGTGAATGCTGGCGGAGTGTCAGCCAACTGCTCACATGGCTCAGCCCTAAGGCCTCCCTCCCCACTATTTTAGTTCCTCACCAGCTCCACTCCTCGATGCTGGAATTGGATGCAGGGAGCTTAGATTAGGGAGCTGACCAAGGGTCAGAGCCCATAAAAGGCTGCGCTGATGAAACGAGCAGTTTGGTTCCAAAGATTTAGCTCTTAATATGTTCGTCAGAAAAGATAAAGGAGAAAGTCAAGGGATGGAGGAAGGAAAAGAGAGAGGGAGGCAAATAAAAACAAAGTGAGAGACTGGAATAAGGAGTGTTCAAAAGCCTTTTTAAAAAAATGGGGGGTCACCCACTGCAGTGCTCATTGCTTACTCCTGGCTCTGTGCTCAGGGATCATTTCTAGTGATATTCAGGGGACCCTATGAGGGGCTGAGGACCAAACTTGGGTCGCTTATGTAGAAGGCAAGCACCCTAGCTACTGCAACTAACTCTCCAGTCCCCCATTCTTTTCCTTTACTCAGTAGAAGAAAGGGAGAGTTGGGGGTGGTACAATCTTCTATAACTTTTCTTCAGCGCCCTGTCACCCTAGAGCCAACCAAGCCAAGAAATCAGGTCACCTTGCAGATTCCATTGCACACACAGCATGTCAGATAAAACCCCACTTTCCAGCTACTCGAATTCCAGTACACTTGTGGCCAGCAAGCCAGTTCTCTGACCACCCTGCTCCCTCCAGCAGGGGGAGAGCCCACCCTTAACCTCAGGGTGACTCCACCACATCCCGAATCACCCTGCAACTTTCTTCCCATCCAGATGGCATTTCCTCCATGGCACAGGCATCTGGGGGGGGGGCAGGAAGGCAGGAATGGGAAGGACAAGGGATTAACAAAGGTAAAGGTGTCTCAATAAAAGAGCCCAAGCCACATCGCAAGTGTTGATATTATTGCAGAAAATTAACTAGCAACAAAGGACACCCCACTAAAATTTACATTGATCTGGCACTTTTTCCCCTTGCTATCTCCCATAAAAATGCTTTAAATGCAGGTTGATTTAATGGAAACAATAAAAAATAGTGCTGAATGCTTTATATTTGCTGCAGAGTTACTACAAGGTATATTTTAAGAGAACTTGAAACGTACGTGTGTTTCTCTTCTTTAGGATATAGATTAGGGAGGACAGTGCAGTAGACTGCTTCCCCCGTATTGATCTAGACTTGCTCCCACAGGCTCAATTCCTTGTTTCTGTGAAATCTTCACACCCACACCAGGCACTCAGCAAGAGTCGTAGCAGAGAGGCATGTATGTGGAGGCATGCATGTCAGAACAGCCTGGTGCTAGGCAGCCTTCCACCTGGTGTGAGCAATGAGGCTAGTGATCTAGTTCAAGTGCTTTTTATGTTTTTATCCTCCTCAACCTACACCCCGAGTTTGGCTGGCCTGGCAAGGGTCTCGGCCACCAGCTAGTGGTTTGCCTTTTGTGAGCAACCTCCAGAAGAGAAGAGTGACCTCATCTTTTAGATTCGGATTCTCAGCCATGCCCACGAGCATCCTGAATAGAAATGAAACCCCAGGAAGACACAGGTTTCAATCGCCAGGAATTTGAAAGCACAGTGAAAACTGATGGTCAGAGGACTGTGGAGTCAGACTTGGTATTCAGCTAGTGGCAGAGCATAAAGCAGACCACTAAGGATGGAAACTCCATTGTGATACCTACCCCTTTGCAAAGCGACTTGTGAGCCAATGAGAGCCAAGAGAAAGATCATGAGCCAACCGTTAACCTCTGCCATGCATCCATTACCATTAGGTACCCCCAACTATCGCTCCGATAGCACAGCGGTAGGGCGTTTGCCTTACAAGCGGCCAACCTGGCCGACCCGAGTTTGATTCCTCCGCCCCTCTCGGAGAGCCTGGCAAGCTACCAAGAGTATCTTGCCCGCACGGCAGAGCCTCGCAATCTACCCGTGACGTATTCGATATGCCAAACACAGTAACAAGTCTCATGATGGAGACGTTACTGGGCCCTCTTGAGCAAATCGATGAACAACAGGAGGACCATGACCGTGACCCCCAACTAAAAGGGAATCACTGTTATGGTTCAAATAGAGGTCAGTTACTGGCAAAATCTGACATGGCCTTTCAGATTAATTCAGCTCTATGATATTATAAATTTTGACCAAGAATATAAGACTCTTGTTGGATTGAACAGAAATCTGTTCATGCACATATTCCCTCATTCATCACCTATTTGCTAAACATCTGCAATGCATCAGGCATTGGAGACACCATGAGGAGTGATCCACCTCCCTGTACTGTGTCTTCCAAGAGAGGCCAATAAAAACCATGGGTCCCTGAGACTAGACCACCTATTTCCAGAATACACTGCGCATGCAACTCCTAGCCTTGAGCCAGTCTATTCTGCATTGTACTTTGCCTGTCTCCTCTTCCTAACACATTCTCCAGTGCCCCTGTTCTGATCACACAGTCTGAGAAGTTTCAGAGTGCAAGGGACTAAAGCTGCCACTTGTCGTATCCTCTGCAACTTCTTCTCTCTTTCACTCTAGTCTGTGAGCACCTTGACTGGAGTGCAGAGCTAAATCCAACTCTCTCAGGGTCCTCTGAGCATTGAATACATTTTCCAGATTGCAACAACATACCAAAAAATACCTGGGAAGTACAGTTTACCCAACACATTCTATCCAAGACCTAGAGACAAGATCTCTTTCCACAGGCTCTAGAAAGATGCCAAGGCAATTAAGAAGTTTTTAGTACAAAGTGAGACGAGAGCCTTTGTGAGGGTCTGAGTTGAATCTTGATTAGCCATCACAGCCCTAATATACTTTAATATGGGGGTAGTTCAACCCAAAATATTTGTGCTACGTTTAATATGTAGAGATTCATTTACCCAAGACATTTTCCTGGTTGAATAATACTTACCGCTGTAGCACTGTCCTCCCATTGTTCATCGATTTGCTTGAGCGGGTAGCAGTAATGTCGCCATTGTGAGATTTTTTGTTACTGTTTTTGGCATATCAAATATGCCCTGGGGAGCTTGCCAGGCTCTGCCATGCGGGAGGGATACTCTTGGTAGCTTGCCGGGCTCTCTGAGAGGGATGGAGGAATGGAACCCAGGTCGGCCGCATGCAAGGCAAATGCCCTACCCTCTGTGCTATTGCTCCAGCCTGGTTGAATAATACAGTGGCTAATATTCATAAATCACAGGTGCCCTTTTTTGCCTTCCTTGATTTTATACTCCTTCCCCTAGGAATCTCATAACTGAAGTGTGATGTGGATAGATTCATGTATAAATACTGTTCTATGAAGAAAGCTGGGGGTTTCTGTAAGAATAGCCCCTACTTATTGATCTATATCTATATTGATGTATATTTCTTTGTATACATCCTCCTCACAAATTTGTACAAATATTTGGAGAGCTAACCATCAGGACTTTCATCTTTAAAATAAGAAAACAGGAAACAGGGGAACGGGGAGATCTTTTACTGATATGTACCCACCCTGGGCTTGCTCTCCAGCACTGTGTGACACCTAGAACATCATCAGGTACCACCCTGGAGGCCCTGCAGTAGGACATGGGTAATCCTGGGCACTGCAGGACTTGAAAAGCTCTGCATTCTCAGAACTTTAGATTTAACTACCTTGTGCTGAGAATTCCCAGTGGTGCTCCTGGGTCTCCTGAGCACTGCCTGGGATTCCCCTTAAATATTTTTCAAATAAGAAAAGGGAAAAACGAGAGTTTGACTCATTTGCCCAAGTTTACTTGGCTTAGATGGTCTATTTGAAAACTGAATCTAAGCTTCAAGATATTGCAAGGGCAAAAAGCCATCTTAGAAAGAGATTCCAAAGCACTTGGGCAAGGCACATTCCTTGCACTCATTCAATATGGGTTCAATCCCTGGAATCCCAAATGGTACCCTTAGCACTGCCAGGAATGATCCCTAAGTGTAGAGCCAGGAATAAGTCCCAAGTACCACCAGGTATGGCCCAAACATAAAAATTAATTTTTCTTTTAAAAAGAAAGGAACTCCAGTAACCATCACATAAGATCTAAGGGCTTTCTTCGGTGAGAGAGATGTCAAATTATGTCTACTCATCTATCAAAGTAATCTAGACTCCTCTGTCTTGTCAACTGCCCTCCTTGACCAGTACGAGCTGTCAAAAGTGCTCCATTATTCTGGGTTTAAAATAACTAGATGCCTTTGTCCTCTAAGTCAGGACTGCCAACCCTTCAATCTTATAAGCAGAACACCTCACATCAGACTGACCAGTTTTCGTACAACATGTAGGCTAACCTGGTAGGGAGCTTTGGGAGCTGCCAGGTTCTCTTTCTTCCACGTCAGAACTTCTTAGTGAGAGTGCTTGCTGACGATGCTTTCACTTTGTGACTGGCCTGTCTGTCCTCCACACCCAGCCTGGCAATTCCTCCAGCAAGGCAGAGAAAATATCTCTTACTCTGATTCTGGGCTAAGGATGGCAGATTCTTAGCTGATATTGATATTGCAAACTGATCTAAAAGTTGTTCTATCTTCTGTTCTCATGGTCTGGACACAGGGACAGACTTGATCTGAATTTTAGGTCTGCAGGTAACCTATCATGGGACCTTGGGCCAGTTTGTCCGGTATCTTACAGGGAATAAAAAAGATCTCTTCAGAAATAAGTCTGTGGCTCTCTGATAAATCACTTTTTCTTCCACCTTTCCTACACTATCATTTGTCCACTGTGGTTCTCAGGGTTTTTCGAAACTATTGTCATTAGAACGCCAGCGTTTTTCTAGGGGGCCTTGGATAAGTTATAACACTGTGGCTCGTTTGCTGGTATAAAACTAAGACCTGAAAAGGAGCAGATACTTATGAAGCAGGTCTCTTGAAGATGCAGGATCAGTGCTCATCTGGATCATCTGCTACCTGCTCCTTCCAATTTCTAGGGACTGAGAGTTCCAAAGCAATTCTCTTGCTTCATTTGTCTTGATATTGCCACTCAGCATAAATGGGCGGCCAGGTTCTTTCTCAACAAATTCATACAAATCTGGAGGTGCTTTCTCCTGTTCGAAATGCAACTGGTCAGAAATTGTGCGAAGCCTTTAGGCCTTTGTTATACCAACATAAAGCGTTTTGTTCAAAGTCATCAGACAAAGAGTTAGAAGTAGAAGGGGAGATCTCCAGAGAGACCACAGGAAGATAATGGATGGTGACAGGCTGTCCAAACAGCCCTCCTGGCTCCCCAAAGTCCAGATGGGCTTCCCACACCGTCAAATTGATTGATTGAGGCATGATGCTAAGAAGGCCATGAAGCCCTAGCCTGCGGATTCAGTTGCACATTTGTATCTATAAGGGTCTAGGTTAGACCAGCACCTGACTCCTTGGAAGCAAAGTAAAGGTTCCCCAGACAAAAGGGCCAGCAGGACTCTAATGAGTGGACTTTGTGATCATTAGGATGTTCTAGAAATAAATCAATAAATAAATAAAATGGTATCATCTGGTCCTCAATGGATGCATCTGATGCTAGCATACCTGCATTGAAAGTACAGACAATCATTTTTGTCTTCCTTATTTTTGGCAGCCTAGTCTAGCCTTGAGATTTTATCAGCCTCTTCTTTCTCATCCTTCTCAGCGCTGCCATATTGGTGACGCCTTCAGGGTCAGGGGAATGAGACCCTTTGTAATCACTGGTTTTGGCATATCAAATACACAACGGATAGCTTGCAAGGCTCTGTCGTGCAGGCAGAATACTCTCGGTAGCTTGCCAGGCTCTCCGAGAGTGATAGAGGATTTTGGAGCAGCCTCTAATCGCCCTTGTAGGTGTTCCCATAGTTCAAACCATAATAAGGTATGGCAATTCTGGAAGATGGATATTAAGTGTCTTATAATGTGCCATGCAGTCTGGAAAGTGTCCTGAAGCTGGGTAGTGGAGATAGTGGAGGTCTGCTGGTGAGGTATTTATCCGGTACCGGTAGGGGTGTTCTGTGCACAATCCAATCCCTGGGTCTCTGGCGGTTGGTGGAAGCAGACAGGGAAGGGTAGGGTGGGGCTCCTGATTTTAATCCCTTCATCACCTGTGTTGGTGGGAGCAAGCAGAGAATCTCTGTCCCCGGGTCCATTGAGCCTGGACTCCAAGGTCTCAGAGTTCCTCTTATCTTGTTCTGTGGGGTTTCCGTCGTGTGTGAGTCTCGGCCAGAGCGTTCAGAAAGTGACCTGGAGCATGGCGGTGGCTGGGTAGTGGAGGTAGTGGAGGTCATTCTACAAGATCATTGTCGGTGATTTTGATGCCAAGATAGGACCAAGAAAATCAGCCGATGAACTCCACATCGGGACCCATTGCCTAGAATGGAAAAAACAGGGTGAGAGACTGTCTGAGTTCATCACATTGACCAAGACCATCCATGGTAACTCACAGTTCCAGAATGCCGAATCTAAATGTTGGACATGGCAGTCTCCTGGTTCCACAATGAAATAGACTACATCATATTCAATCGACACTTTTGCCTGACCAATGTTGCTGTTGTCCCAAATTCCAAAAGGGATCAGAACACCATCTCCTTCATGCAAAATTCTACCTCACAATGCGGGGAGAAAGGGCTGCAAAGTTTAAGAAGACAACTCCCAGAATGACCACCAACTGGGAGCTCTTTGGCACTATTGCTGCAACATGAGAGATGCTATTGTTGACAATATTGACGAGAAATACAATCGACTGGTTCAGCACCTCTATGATTGTGCAAGGAATGCCAAGAGAGAGATAGCCACAAAAAAAAAAAGCCTGTCTTCGAAAACTCTTGAGCTTATTTGCCAATGTGGTTTGGCGCATGGCTCAGGCAACTGCAAGTGAATGTCTGAGCTTGCAAAGCAGTGCAGAGATGTGATCAAGGAAGACCTCAAAGAGAGAAGAGCAGAAGTGCTGATAGATGTGGCAGAAGCCGAGAAAAGTATTCGTAACGCCCGCCTGTCCTTCGCCAACTACAAGACCAAGATGACTGCCCTCCGACGTCCTGATGGAT
>JAOXYA010000008.1:40616526-40630906 GCA_028565675.1 Sorex palustris | reverse complement strand
TCCAAAAGGGCTGAACCAGTCGGCATTCCCACCAACAGTGAAGAAGTGTCCCTTTCTCGCCACATCCACGCCAGCATTGGTTGCTTTTGTTCTTGTGGATGTGGGCCAGTCTCTGAGGTGTGAGATGGTATCTCATTGTGGTTTTTATCTATGCACAAATTTTCTAACTTCATTTTTCCTAACAGCTGCATGGTATTCCATTGTGTGGATGTGTCATAGTTTCTGTATCCATTCGTCTGTTATAGCCCCCTGTCATTTTTCTGTTTCTGGCCATCCTCCATGCTCCTTCTCTGAGTCTGTCTTTCTTCTAATTCCCTCCATGCCTCGAACCCCTCCCCTTCCCTCCTCAGTCTCCCTCCCTGTTTCATCTCCATTTCTTGCCTCTTTCCCACTTCCTGTCTTATCCTGAATCCTTCAGTCTTATCTTAGTCCTTCTCTCCCTACTTTCACCTTTCTTTGCTCTAGAAAGGGGCCAGAGATCTGACATGGATCCTGAGAAACAATGCCATGAGGGAAAGAGACCTCCTAATGTTATTGGTCTCAAGTCTTCCTAGGGATTAGGGCCCGAGGAGGAAGAAGGAATCCAGCTCAGCATCCCCTAAGCTTTCCTCTGTGGCTGATAGCCACGATGCCCAGTATCCTGTGGCCCCTCCATCTTGGGTTTCCAAGGCAAAGCAAGAGCCATGAAGAGTTCATGCCCTGATGAAATCAACCCAAGAGCTTAGTTAGTGATGTCAAATTGCAGGTTAAGGGACCACTTATTCACACTCGACTACCTATTCAAATAGCCTCATACCCCCATTTAGGAAATCCATGCACCAGAGAGCAGAAATGATGTACCCAACATCACACAACACAAAGAAATACAAAACAGTGTAAGACCTAAAAACAAGACTGAGCTCCTCCCAGCCCCCAGTGGTTCTCCAGTGGGAGACACCCTCGTGGTGGCACATTTCCTGTGCATGGTAGGGAGGAAGCGGACACAGCTGCCACCCCCAGGAGAGGAGTCATTCCTACCCAGGGACCAGCCCCAGGAAAGAAGGTGGCAGCTGCTTAACGTAACTCTGTGGAAGGGGTTTGGACCAAGAATGTGGCTCGTTCGCTCCCGCTCCTGCGGGTGAGTTCCAGGAGACTCGTGGAAACAATGCAATTACCCAAACGACTGTTTTTCCCAGATACGCAAACTGCTTTCTCCCATGCTGGTGACTGACGCCCAGGGCTATGACAATTGGTTTATGCCCGTCTGAAAGCTGTTGCTGCTCTTCTCTGCTTTGCATGGGGACCTGTCTTGCCAATCAGGGGGATCGATTGGAAGCTGCCTCGGTAATCAGCTCGCGGTGCCATCCATGTCTGAGGGTTCCTGAGCGGCAGCATGAGGACCATCCTGGCTTCTGACAGCCCAGCAGGGACCTCCCTCACACCCAGACTCCCTGCTCTGCCTCCTACCCAGAGCTCTGAGCAGTTTCCTCGACTCCAGCCCCCCAAGACAAGAGTTGCTGGGGTGGCCCAGGGAGCAGGGATGTAGCAAAACTCAGAATGATGGGTTTCCGAGCAGCCCAGTTGAAGCAAACCTCACAGTCAAACATCTCCACCATACCATCGAGCACATAAATTAAGCATAATTAATTCAGCTCATCAACCTGGAAATAACTTCTCCGCCTCTAAATGCCTGCAGGCTTTTATTTCCACCACCATTAGGGTGCTTAGACCGTGCCCAGCCCCGAGTTATTTGCACTCCTGGGAGTGTGACTTGGGAGAGTCAATGAATCATCCTCATGTCAGCGGCACCCAATGCCCCGCAGAGACCCGCACGCGGGCAACATGCCCACAGAGGAAAAGAAAAAAGTCACATGACGGAGCTGACGAAAACAAGTTTCCTGTGTGGCTTTGGAGAAGGTGTAGCAGTGAGAGCAGGTGCACATAGCTCTGGTACAGCATCTTGGGCTCCCCTGCTCCCCTGCTCCCCTGAAGCACAGAGGCCAGTTCTGGGACGGGCGGGGCAGGGTTGCCCAGTCAAGTCCAACCTAGCGCACAAACTTCGAGAGATTCGTTGTTTAGAAAGAAGGTTCTCAGAGCCCTCTAGATTTCCCCTTGGGAAGCTTTGTTCCTGATTGTTCAGACTAACGTTTCTCAACCAGGAGTCAGAGGGCCCCCTGTGGGGGACCCCAAAATATTCAAAGGAAGCCATCGATGAAAATCGCAACATTGGAAGTCATCATAGGAGACGATGAGGCCAACCCATTGTAGATAGGGAGATGCCAGAAGAAAGCAAGGTGAAAAGGGGGCCAGAGTTGGAAAAAGGTTAAGGAATTCTGGGGTCAGCTCTGGAAGCAGAGGGTCATTGGGTCACCGAAGACCAAGGACAGTTGAGTGAGTTGAGAAAATTTATGACTCGTGTTCAAAGTTTGGCTGTAGACACACTGTCCCGGCTATAAGAAGGAGAAGAAAATGCCCACCATTGTGAAGAAAAGTCTGTACAAAGCTATGGGCACTGTAAACTCCACATCTGCTCTGTGTTCTGTGGAAACTGCCTCCAAGATGGAAGAAGGAGAAGGAATGTGGTGAGACCCTCCCCCTCCTCTGTCCCCCAGACCGCTTGCCCAGGGCACAGTCAGCCCAGGAACCAGTCAGGCGACACAGCTGTCTCTAAAGCTGCCAGGAGATACTAGGCTGAGGGCCTGGCAGAACTGAAGTCCTCTGCAAGTCCTAGTCTAGAGAATATCGATCCCCAAGTCACCTTCAGGTAGAACAGCCACAAATGACCCGTCTGCTTTGATTAAGTGAGAGATAGCACACGCTGAGGGGGATGCCTTAGGATGCCCGTGGGAAGGCGACAGGTGCTGGTGGGTTTCAACTCAACCCCAGGAACCTGGAAGATGGTTTATCCTTGGCTGAATTCAGGTCCCTCCTCCTCTGTCCAGGACGGCCGAGAATTACCTGTCACCTGCAGCTGCACACAAGCCCATGCTGTGTGCTGGCCCGGGTGGCTAGCTGGAGTCCTTTATTCATCCAGATGCCATTTCCAGCATGATTGAGCAACTCCCTACCCCGGTGTGGCTGTTCTTGGGGGAACAGAGCCAGGGCAGGGACTCTGAAGCATACCTGGTCCTGCTGGATCACTTGGGATCCAGCTGACCCCGTTTGAGCCACTTCTACTACATTCTAGAAATGCTGGAAGCCAAGTCACAAGGGGATTGCCATGTGCCTGCATTCAAACTGTTAGAACGATGCATATTGACTTCTAGCACTTTTTTAACGGCGGAATGTTTTTCCCCCAAATCATATCTAAAGTGTAAAAGCATTAGAACATAAAGGTTTAAGAGTGTGGTTTTAGAGCCAGGGAGAAGATGGAAAGCAAAGGACTTGTCTTGTATAAAGCGGAGCCCTGCTTCTATCACTAGCATCTAATATGGTTCCCCAAGCACCACCAAGGCTCACTCCTGAGCACAGAGCCAGGACAGTCCCTGAGCACCATCAGGTTTGGTTCATCCCCCTACTTGTGAAGAAAAGTGAGGGGGGAACCAGAGCATAGTACAGTGGGTCAGTGGGTAAGGTGGCCTTGCATGCAGTTGACCAAGGTTCGACCCACAGCACCACATATGGCCTCCTGAGCACCTCCAGGAGTGATCCCTAAGCAAAAAGTCAGAAGCAAGCTCTGAGTACAGCTAGATGAGGCACCCAATAAATAAATAAATAAATAAATAAATTTAGGGGCCAGAGAGATAGTATAGTGGATAGGGTGCTTGCCTGTACTCTATCTATCCAACCAATATGGGTTCGATTCTTGGCACCACATAGGCAGCTCACCACGCACCACTCAGACTGATCCCTGAGCACACAGCCAGGAGTAAGCCCTGAGCACCTCCAGTTGCGACCCCAAAATCAAATTATAAAAAGAGAAGTTATAAAAAAATTATTTAGTCTGACTTTACTTTTATATATATTTTTTTTTCATAAAGTTGTTCACAATAGTTCATTACAGATAATATTCAAACACCAATCCCACCACCGAGCACCTTCCCACCACACTAAGAGGAAAATGTGTGGAGGTTGTTGTATTTCATTCTGGGTCCCTCGTACCTGGGTTTTTCTGCCGGTTCCCTCTTTCATGGGTAAGGCTCGTCTGAGCATGTGGAGAGTGGCCTTGATCATCGCTGAAGTTGTGTTCTGGAGGTTTTCCACTGCCGGGGTTCTGCTTGGGGCAGGGAGGGAAACTCAACCCACCCCCCTCCGAGGTGACCTGGTGAAGACAGCCTGGTGCAGGGTCAGGACATTCCATCGGACTTTAAATACAAGTGCCGCCCTCATGGGCTACATGGTCCGGGGCCAGTTGCTTCACCTAAGCCTGTCCAATCTGTCTAAGAGGCAATTGATGCTACTGCTATTCCCTGGGCAGTAAGGAGGTCAGGCAGGGCAGCTTAGCAAACATTCTGGCATTTGGCTCCCACGTAATTATTCAAGTCCCACAGCTCCTTCTCTGTGGACAGACCCAGGTAGAGAGGTCCAGGTTGCATTAGAGCAGAGGGGCCTGAAGTCTGTCCCCTTGCTATCTCGCCACACTCCCATGCAGACTTTCCTGTGTCCATGGGGCCGAGGGTCAGTGCTGGGCAGCGGGGGTCGAGCAAAGGATGAGCACCCGTCTTTTCAGAGGGATGAGATAGCGAGGAAGCCTAATTTTAGCATTTGCTCATTTCCTCAAGGTAAATCCTCCCAGCCACGGGTAACCTACAACCCAGGGCCAGTGAAGACCCACAGGGAAGAGAGACACACGCACCCATAGTTCCAGCTCCGAGGAGCCTGAAAAGGAACCCCGAGAACTGAGAAGTTCCCTCCTCACTGTGGCCTCGCATATTGTCTCAGATAACCCCAGCTTGGCCATTAAAGTCCCTCCCTGTAGCACCAACATCAGGCAACGGCCAGGGCTTGGCTCTGCGTGAGGAGAGCATGCGGAGAATTCGGGGTCTGGGTTTTAAGCCTGAACGTGTCTGACACTTGAGTGACTCTTAATTAGATGCGACTGAATCAGCAGAACAGCCTCAGAGGCTAACAGGCTTCAAGCACAGCCATTCAATTACTGGCAGGGCCCACTGCAGAACAGGGTACCATCACGGAGACCTCCAAGGGCAGTGAATGGTGGGGGGCAGGGGGGAGGGTCAGGGCGTGGGAGGGCTGCCCAGGTGGGCTAGAGATGCTGAGATCTTGAGAGTCTTCGACCTAGAAATCCAGGAGTTGAACTACTAGGAGGTGACCCAGAGAGATCTCGGAGACAGGCAGGCCTGGAAACGAGGGTGTGTGACTCAGTTTCCCCATTTGAAAAGAGGAGAATGGAGAGTCATAATAGCCTGTGGGGGTCTCATGGCATTCTGTCCATGACACTCCCTCTGGGTGGAAGGGAGGAGGCCACAGTCGCCAGGGAAGAGGCTAACTCAGCTGCTTGGGGTGGGGGGGGTCACAGCCCTGAGCCACTGCCAGGAAGCGGGGGAAGGAAGGGGATACCAAAGGGCTGGGACCAGCCTGGGGCTGGGACCGGAAACACATCGAGCAGCACTGCCTCTCACCCCTCCCGCAGTGAGAGCCTCTGTGTGCAGGAGACAGGGCTGTGGCCTGTCTAAACTGGACACCCAGGAGGATGGCTAGGTGGCGTGGTCTACACTGGGTGCCACAGAGGGCTGGGAGGGAAGGACTCTGGACCCACGCTGGGCGCTGGCTGCTCGAGAGTTGCAACTGTTGTTGGCTGTGTGACTTGTCATCAGTGACCGGGTTTCCAACACACCCTCCCACATCACAGCCCCCCGGGTGTCAATGGCCCTCCGCCAAGGTCTCAAGGTCCCCTCCCGCCCCACCCCCCACCCTCTTGGCAAAGTCAGCTCTGCACTCTGTACTCTACAGGGCTTCTCCTTCTTAGGGGGCTGGAGGGTGAATGGGAGGGTTGCACCGGCACTGCTGGGGGCTACTCCTCCCGGCTCTGTACTCAGGAGCTGCTCAGGGATCATTTTGGGCGGTGCTAAGGGGGACTGTGTCGTGGCTGGCACTGACTGGAGACCTCACCCCCCGCCCTGTCTCCCCCGAGGACTGCTTCTGCTTCTGCAGGGCTCCGCCAGGCCCCCTTGCAGCTGACAAGCAGGGCCCTGAGGAACTTTTGGGAAGAGATCTCTGGCAGAAAGTGTGTGTGTGGGGGGGGGGGGCTGGTCAGTCTGTGGAAGGACTGGGGTGACTCTGATCCCCTCTTACCCAGATCCTAAAAAGGTCTCCGCTGCTGGTGGGAGTTTGGAGCTAGTGGGAGAAGAATGCCCACTCTCTCCATTAGGGTTCTGCTCTCAGCTGAGACCAGGGGACCAATCTCACCAGTCTGGAAGGTTCCACCTCTGCCATGTAGCCTCAGCCTCCTCATCAAACAAGAAAGAAATGTCTTCCTGGGGATGCAGAGATAATGCAGTGAGGGAGGCACTGTTATTGTGTGTGGTTGATCTGGATTCAATCCTCAACACCCCAGCTGGTCCCTGCCAAGCCCCACCACAAGTGATGCCTGAATGCAGAGCCAGAAGTAAACCTTGAGCACTGCTTGGTGTGACCCCCAAACAAAACAAACAAAAAATAAACGTTTTCCCCAAAAGTGCAGAAAAATCCAGCGACACTGATAGGCTGGAGGGTGGATTTAGGAACCTGCTGTCTGTAGGAGCCGGAAATGGCCCCATGTTGGCTGTTCCCTCTCCCCTGAGCTCCTCGCTGCCCTGAGACCTTCTGTCTCAGAAACCAGTGGAAGGTCCTGTCAGCCTCGACTCGCTCCCAGCTCAGCCCTGTGTGATGGGCCAAAGGCCTGTCTTGGCGGATACATAGAAGCGACCTGAACTCAGACCCTGAGTTGCTGCCCTTGCCGCCTGGTATTCCTGCAGCCAAAGGGCACACAGTATGGCAACCAACTCTCCAGGTCCTCTGGTTGGAAAACGCCTGCAGTGGGTCTTCCATGCAGACCCCTCAATGCGTCTCCTTCTCCCTTCGTTTCTCTCACTTCCCTGTAGCACTGTCCTCCTGATGTTCGTTGATTTGCTCGAGCGGGCAACCAGTAAGGTCTCCATTGTGAGACTTGTTGTTACTGTGTTTGGCATATCGAATACGCCACGGGAAGCTTGCCAGGCTCTGCCGTGTGGGCCGGATACCCCGGTAGCTCTCCGGGCTCTCCGAGAGGGATGGAAGAATTGAACCCAGGTTGGCAGTGTGCAAGGCAAATGCCCTACCCGCTGTGCTATCTATCATTCCAGCCCTCACTTCCCTGTAACTGGGGAAATTGCTTGTAGGAATACTCAAAAGTGACGAACTGATTGTCTTCCTTGGACACGGCACACAGTCATCCCGGGGACTCTTCTCAGCCACAATCCCAGTCCTGGCCACAGTCACGGCCAAGTCCCATTCCTGGCCACAAGGATGGCACTATGGAGCTGGCCCCATGGAGCTGTGGCTCAGCTCAGCCTGAGGGGGAAGCAGCAGAGGCAACACCTGGAGATCTTACCTGCAATCCACATCAGCCCTGAACTCCAGGTGACGCCAGACTGTCGCTGTACCTTCCCAGCTCCTTCTCACCACCACTGCCTGCTCCATGCCCCTCCCTTCCCACGCTCTCTGCCAGGACAGCCACTGGCCCATCCATCTGGGTGCCTGGGGATATCTGCTCCCCCTACGATGCCCGATGCCCGGAGGTGCCTGACTGTCTCCTTGTGATTAATTAGTCAACAGCACCAAGTCACAGCCCCCTCGGGGCTTCTGTGGCCTGATTCCTCCTCCCTGTCTTTGCTCTCACATATTCAGTACTGCCACCGGGCAGGCATGTGACATGGGGAGGAAAACAGTGACAGAGCAAGCCTGGAGCTGCCTGGAATGATGCCTTTCCTGGGGGACCTCCCAGTTCACCTCTGTTGGCTCATGTGCCT
Source organism: Sorex palustris (assembly GCA_028565675.1). Lineage (NCBI taxonomy): Eukaryota > Metazoa > Chordata > Mammalia > Eulipotyphla > Soricidae > Sorex > Sorex palustris. The sequence continues at coordinate 40,622,981 of JAOXYA010000008.1, read as the reverse complement.
CCTCCAGAGTGCCACTGGCCACCACGTGCCTTTAATGGGCTCTCTGCCTTTTACCCAGAAATGACACTATCCCAGTTTCTAAGCGCAGGAATAAATCGGTGCCACTGGCACCAGCTCCCCAAGGGCTTTCATACAAAGAACTCCTTTACTCTTTCCCACCATCCTCCTTGGCACCTGGTAAGCTGTGGGTGATGGAGGGACAGTCTGGACATGCAGGGGCTGGTGGTCATTCACACAGTCGTCCTGAGGTCAGCAATCCCTCTGCCTGGCCTGCTGGGCCTGTTGGCTTGCTTCTTCTCAGTCCCCTTCAGGATGGCAGGGCTTGCCCACTGAGGCATAATACTCACATCTCAGGAAGTCTGCCCTTGCCTTCTGTCCTACCAGCCCTATCCAGCAACCCTAAGGACAGGGATTCTGCAGGCTCAAATTCTGTTTGTCCAGCGGGCACTTTCCTAGAAGCCCCAGGGTTCCCCTCCACTGGAAACAGCAGATCTCCAGATGTTGAATCTATCAACTCTACTCGCATCCTTCCTGGCTCAGTTGTTCCTTCAAGCCACATCCATGATGCTCCTTAAGAGCTGGGAGCAGAGCAGGAGAGAATGCAGAGGCCAGGATGCAGCCCTAGCATGCACGCAACCTGGGTTTGGTCCCTTGCATCACAGTGTCCCTCATACACCACTAGACGCAGCCCTGGAGACCCCCAAAGCACTGCCAGGGTGACCCAGATAATTCTTAGTGCAGGGTCCACGCACAACCATATTATCAGGCCCTGGCATTGAACCATTGGCCAAGTTGACTGAGAATCGCCAGTGAGGCCTCCAAGTACCACCTGGGAGACTGCCCCTTGCACACACACAAAGATCAGAAAATAAAGGTGTCCAACCCCTCACCCAGGGTGCAGGGTACAACTGATTCTTACCTTGAGGGGGTGAACATGGCCTCAGAGAGGTGGAACCCTGATTCTCGGGTGTGAAGTTGTTTTGTGTCTAAATGAGGTTCTCTCTGCAGTCACTGCCCCCTACCCCGCTAGACACGGGGCCAATTGCCTCTGCATAATGTGCTCTGATTTTCCCACTGTGCTGTGTAATGGACTATTAAGCCAGTGTTGCCCATGAATCTCAGCCTACGAGGCAGCAATCACAAGCCAGCACTTTGAAATGACTTTCCCGGGATGAGGCCATGAACAGAGACTCAAACCCAGCCGAGGCCTCTTGCCAAGACCCTGGCCAGAGATGAGTCAAGAACGAAGGTGCAGGTCATGTCTGGGAAACCACGGGATTGGGACCCAACAAATTCCCCAAGGAAGTTGGCCCCTTTGGTCTGCTCTGATTATATGGAGGAGACAGGAGGCCCTGCTCCTCCAGGGGATTCAAGGGGTGAGGATGGCAGCCTCCATCTCTCTTGTCAGGAGCCTGACCCCACCAAGAGCTAGAGAAGCCTTGATGCAGCCACTTTCACAAAGACTCCAGGGAAAGGGGACTGTCTTCCAGAGACAATCGGAGTGGCGGGGTCTTTGCCTGTGAGCACAGCCAGTGTGTGAGTATATAGTGTGAGAAGACCAATGGGCAGCCTAGCCACACAGTCCAGGTCAGGACCCAGGGAGGTGTGGTGATGGAATGTGGGTTCCGTTTCCTTTCATGATGGCCCTCTCAGAGACCGTTGGTGTGTTGGCGTGAGGACAGTGCTGAATTCAGCATCTGCCCAACAGAGGCGACTGCCTTCAGCCCTGGCTCCAGTGTTCGGCATAATCCAGACTTGAGTGACAGCCTTGATTCCTCACGCCTGAATCATGACAGAGGTTCATCTCGTCCTCATAGGCTAAAATTCAGGGGCAACACCCTCCCCGCCTGTCCCCTATCCCCAATGGCAGGTCTCTCTCTCTCTCTCTCTCTCTCTCTCTCTCTCTCTCTCTCTCTCTCTCTCATTGCAAAGGGCTTGAGGAACCATGATACTGAGCACTTAGCATGAGGGGTCACACACAGAAGCGGGATGAGATCTCGGGCCTTCCACTAACCACTGCGCAGAAAGTCCTGCATAGTTGTGGGAGTGGGGTCCCCCAACTTTGGCTTGCCAATCAAGCCTGGCACTCTAGCTGCATGACCCCACACTTGGCTTCCTACTGACCTTCCTACTGACCTGACAGTTGGGAGCCCCCAGGGGCACCGGTGTGCATAGCGCCCAAGAGGCATGAAGAACCGCTGTGATGGGGACTGCACTCACCTCCCTGTCTGGAGATTGCAGGCACTCCGCAGATTCACTTCATTTGTTCTCCTAAGCAGATGGGTGGGTGTGCCAAGGTGGTCTCAGGGGAACATAGACTTTGGCTCACTGGGGTGATAACAGAATTCTTTTTTTTTCTTTTTTTGTAAATTGAATTACCACGAGATACACAGTTACACGGTTGTTCATGACCTGGTTTCAGTCATATATTGTTTCTTCCAATACCCATCCCTTTGTCAGCGTATGTTTCCCACCATCAATATCCCAGTTTTCCTCCTGCACCCTCCCCACCTGTCATCTAGCCCCCACCCCAGCCTATCTCTGTCTCTCTCTCCCTCCCTCCCTCTCTCTCCCTCTCTCCCTGTCTCTCCCTCTCTCTTTACCCCCACTCTCTCTCTCCCTCTCTCTCTCTCTCTCTTTCCTCTCTCTCTCTCTTTCTCTCCCTGTTTTTCCCTCTGGGCATCATGGTTTGCAATATAGGTACTGAGAAGTTATCATGGATATCCCTTTACCTACTTTCAGCACTTAGTTCTTGTCCAGAGTGATCATTTCCAACTATCAGTGTCAGTGTCATACTGGTCACTTCTCTATCTTAACTTCCCTCTCCCATCCTTCCACTTGTGGCAAGTTTCCATCTGTGGACCAGTCGTCCTGGTCCTTGTATTTACTCTTTGTGGGTATTAGTCTCATATTATGCTATTTACATCCCACAGATGAGTGCAATTATTCTATCTGTCTCTCTCCTTCTGACTCATTTCACTCAGCATGATACTCTCCATGTCCAACCACTTATAAGCAAATTTCATGACTTCATTTTTCCTGGTGGCTGCATGGTATTTCATTGTGTAGATGTGCAATAGTTTCTTTACCCAGTTGTCTATTCTTGGGCACCCGGATTATGTCTATAATCTGGCTACTGTGAATAGTGCTGCAATGAACATAGAAGTGCAAATGGTACTTTTGCTGTGTGTTTTTGGGATCCCAAAATACATTCCCAGAAGTGGTATTGCTGGGTCATATGCGAAACTCAATTTCTAGTTTTTTGAGGAATACCCATATTGCTTTCCAAAAAGGGTAGACCAGCCTGCATTTCCACCAATAGTGGATGAGAGCCCTTTCTTTCTGCATCCACACCAGCACTGGTTGTCCTTATGATGATCTTTGTGGTGTGAGATGGTATCACATTGTTTTGATTTGCATCTCCCTGATGATTAGCAATATAGAGCATTTTTCTTGTGCCTTTTGGATATTTGTATTTTTTCTTTGGGGAGTTTCTGTTCATTTCTTCTCCCTGTTTTATGATGGGGTTGTACATTTTTTTTCTTGTTAAGTTCTACCAGTCCTTATATACCTTAGCTATTAACCTCTTATCAGATGGGTCACGGTTCTCCTGTTGTTCATTGATTTGCTCAAGCGGGCCCAGTAACATCTCTATCATGAGACTTGTTGTTACTGTGTTTGGCATATCAAATACATAACGGTTAGCTTGCCAGGCTCTGCTGTGCGGGCGAGATACTCTCGGTAGCTTGCCGGGCTCTCCAAGAGGGGCAGAGGAATCGAACTCGGGTCGGCCTTGTTGGCAGCTTGTAAGGCAAGTGCCTTACCGCTGTGCTATCGCTCCAGCCCTTTGAAAAGTAATAAGGGAAATATTTTCCTAAGGAGTAAAAACTAATCTGAATTCTAAAACTACAGTATAAGAGAGCTAGATAAAGATCTAATTAGTATTTACTGTGGTAGTGGTGTGATAATTTTCTCATGCATTACATTCTCAAGCATTGTTATTGAGTTTTTCCAATTCAAATATGACATTTTAAATCTAACTTGAGATAATTTTGCATAATATTCTTTTATTATTAACTTTTTTGACATATTTTATAAATGAAAAATGGTGAGGTGAAAGTCAGGAAATTCTATTGATTATATAAATTAAATATATAATACTCTGTGAAAATAGATTACACTGTAACTTCTGATGTTAGTTCTGTATGAGCTATTGTAGATCATGTATACATAGTAAGAAAGTAAACAGTGGGTACATAAACTGTGTCTATCTGAAGAGACATTATTTTCCCCTAAATATTTCTTATTTTTTCTAACTTTCTATTATAACATATAAGTATATTATGCTTATATTAACAACTATTCAGGGCTGGAGGCATAGCACAGCGGTAGGGCATTTGCCTTGCATGCAGCCAACATGGCCGACCCGAGTTTGGTTCCTCCACCCCTCTCGGAGAGCCCAGCAAGCAACCGAGAGGATCTCGCCTGCACGGCAGAGCCTGGCAAGCTCCCCGTGACGTATTCAATATGCCAAACACAGTAACAGCAAAGTCTCCAATGGAGACGTTACTGGGCCCGCTCAAGCAAATCGAAGATCAACGGGAGGACCTTTGACCTTTGACCTTTGAGACTAATACCCAAGGCCAGGAAAAACAGGACCAGGAGGACTGGTCAGTGGTTAGAAGCTTGTCACAAGTATGTGTACGGTGAAGGGCTGTAGGGATAGAGAAGGAACCAGTATTAACAATGATAGAAATGATCACTCTGGATAAGAACTAAGAACTCTTAATCACTGCAAAGTGACTACATTGTAGTATGATTATCTCTATATTATTGGTAAAGAAACTGAAGCACAGGGAGTCTCGTTACTTATTCAAGTCATAAGCAGGGTCTGGATTTGAAACTGCATAGTGAGTCTTTAAATGAAATGGGCTTCCAGACAGCAGGATGCATCCGACAACTGAATGCTGTCCTCTAAGAAGTCTCCATCCTAATTTTTGGATTGGGAAGCTGAGCTAGCTCTGCAGCTGACCCTTCCAGTGTTAACAATCTGTGCCTTTCCCAGTTACAGACATGTCTATTAGGCTGGATTTATTTCAATCAAGCTAAGCTGATGACATATCAGATAATGTCCTACTAGACCAGTCTCCTTCCTCATGGCAACTATCCATCTTCACTGACTTAAATTTGTGGTTTTTTAGAGGATACATCTTCTCTTAAAACTGTCTGCTCTGAGAATATCCAGCAGAAAAGAAAAGCCCACACTTCTCCAAATTTCTTTGTTTCTCTAGAAAATTCTTCAAGGTCATAATAATCATAGGCATGGTTGGAGCAAATAAACAGATTTTCCCCCTTCCAAGTAAGTCAATGGAAAAAAAATAAGAGCTAACGGCTGCCAGATGTGGATTAAGATTGAGATTTAAAGAATGTGCCAAAAATCATGATCAGTCCAAGAGTGCTTATAAAATGAATAACAAATGCTGAGAGAAGTAGCTTAGTATCACCTAAGGTTATGGATATTATTCCTAGGTTTTTAGCCAATTATATTACTATACACAAAAAAAAATCCTTAATTCCATTTCACAATCTCAATGAAAACTTCTCTTCACTAATTTATCTTTCTCTGACTGCTCTCTTGCTTTAATTAAACCATTACGATGTACAGAAAATCAGATTTTGATTGCATTAACTATTCATTTTACAATTCTTGAAGGTTTGTCGCCATACATGTCCCAGATGGGTCAGAATCTTTGACCACTTATCCTCAAATCTAAATATGTGACCCTAATTCCATTGTATTTTTACAGATTCTAATGGAAAGATAAAGCTGCATATGGTTACCCACATGGTAGACAGACTTTTAAATATTAGGAGATTCAAGAACTGTCCCATAGCTAATATGAATTTTGCAACATTACAAATATACATCATAAAAGTAGCCAGAATGTTTGATTTTTATTATTTTAAGATTTTTTGATTGAATCACTGTGAGACAGACCCTTAACAAAGCTATTTACGATTAAGTTTTAGTCATACAGTATTCCAACACTGTCCCCAGTTTCCTTCCCATCACCTCTGCCCCAGTCTGCCTCTATGGCAGGCACCTTTCTCTCTGTCTCTCTCTGGCTCTCTCTCTCCCTCTCCCTCTCTCTTTCTCTCTCTCACTTGTTCCCTCACTCACTCTCCTTTTTGGCATTGTGCTTTGTAATGCATATACTTGAAGGTTGTGGCCTATATCCCTTTTCCTACTTTTAACACTCAGTTCTTGCCAAGCATGATCATTTCCAAGTATCATTGTCATACTTATCCTTTCTCTATCTTACCTAACCACTGCCCCCCACACACTTGTGGTAGATTACAACCATTAACCAGTCTTCCTGGGCTGGAGCGATAGCACAGCGGTAGGGCGTTTGCCTTGCAAGCAGCCAACATGGCCGACCCGAGTTCGATTCCTC
>JAOXYA010000008.1:40593213-40606367 GCA_028565675.1 Sorex palustris | reverse complement strand
GTAGCTTGCCAGGCTTTGCCGTGTGGGCGAGATACTCTTGGTAGCTTGCCGGGCTCTCCGAGAGGGGCAGAGGAATCAAACCTGGGTCAGCCAGATCGGCCGCATGCAAGGCAAATGCCCTACCCACTGTGCTATCGCTCCAGCCCTGTCTCAATCGTCAATTAGAAATGAGGATCACTCCTCTGCCCATTGTTTATGAGGCGCAACAGGAAAAGACACAGTATAGACTATAAAAATGTGTTAGGAGAGTAAGCAGTGATGGTAGGGAACACACACACATACACACGCATATGCACACGCACATCTGATATTGCTTTGTGGGTAAAAGGGTTGTTTCAAAGTTAATGAATAAATTTCCACGGAAAAGGCCTCTAACCAGAGATCCCCAGATGCCAACTCTCCCCAGAGTGTCATGAACTCAGATTGTCCTAACTTTCAGCCATCAGAGCACCCGGGAGGGCTCAGTGGTGACAAAAGTTCAAAAACCCTGGTGGGCAAGTGCCATCAGAAAAATGGGCATGCCTTTGCAAGTCTGAGCTCAGCACTTTTCTCACAGTTGTGATAGTGGCAGACTCTGAACATCCAGGGCCCCTTCCACCCATCCCCCCACCCCCGGAAGGGGGCTATTCCATTGCCACACTCAGTTCCTAGCTAGAGAGAGGATGCTGCTTAGAACAGGCCCTTGATTAAAACTGCTCATCCAGGCTACTTTTCTTCATGGAATTTATGAGCCCCATAAAAAAAAAGAAGAAGAAGAAAGAACTTGAGAAGACAGAGTGGTTGTTTTTTGTTGTGGCTCATTAGTCTTGAGTTTAGTCTGGCAGTGGGGATCAGAGTACCAGGCATCCATCTAATTGAATCTCTCACAAGCATAAAGCTCCCTGCTGTACAGATGAGGATGCTGGGGAGGTGGGCCCGCAGAAGGGCAAGAGGAGAAGCTGGAAGAAACTGGGCCCAAGAAGCTGGACTGTGTATTGAGCCAAGAGGGGCCCTGGTGACAAGCTCTGGGTATCCAGAGACTCAGACTCTCCTGTTTCTATTGGACCTATCTTTTGTCAAGATTTGTGGGTAAGGAGTAGTGATGCCTACTTCCTGCCTACTCATACTTATAAAGACCACTCCTGGAACAGGAGACCCCATGGACAGACACACAACCAAAGATAGAGCACAAAGAATTAGAAATTTGGGTTTCCAGGGCCAAAGCAATAGTATAACAGGTAGGGAGCTTACCTTGCATGCCATATAGTCCCCTGAGCACTGCCAGAAGTAATTCCTGAATGTGAGGCCAGGAGTAAACCCTGAGCATCACCAAGTGTGTTGCAATAAACAAAACAACTAATGCAGATTTCCACCCATCCCTCAGCCAGCCATGTAACTACTCTTAACCTTGGTATTCTCAACTGTAAAGCAGGCCTAAAGGCATCCACAGGTAATATGTAGGGTCAGTTAGGTCCCAGATATGGGATGGGAAAATCTCACCATGAGGCATGGTTGTTGAATCACAAGGATAAGACCTAACACTTCCTTCCAAATCCTTACACTCTGGCAAGGAAGGCAGTGAAGGGAAGCTCAGGTGTTAGCTAGTGAGGGCGGAGGCCCAGTGTTACCTGTCAAAGGCACAAAGGTCTACAGAGAGGTCCAGACAGTAGGGGGAGCTGGTAGAGGCACCAACGGAAACAGTGCCAGGGGTGAGATGGGGAGGTCCACACAAAGCCAACTCTCTCTCTCCTCCTCTCTCTCTCTCTCTCTCTCTCTCTCTCTCTCTCTCTCTCTCTCTCTCCTTTTTTAATTGAATCACTGTGAGATAGTTACAAGCTTTCATGTTTGAGTTACAATCACATAATGATCAAACACCCATCCCTCCACCAGGTGCACATTCCCCACCAACAATCTCCCCAGTATACCCTCCTTTCTAACCCTCCCTCTGCCTCCATGGCAGGCACTTTCCCCCATACTCTCTCTCTACTTTGGGGCATTATGGTTTTCAATACAGAGAGGCTATCACATTTGGTCCTTTATCTACTTTCAGCACACATCTCCCATCCCGACTGATCCCTCCAGCCATCATTTTCTTAGTGATCCCTTCTCTATTCCAACCCAGATTGGTTGAGAGCTGCCTTCTCCCCCCGCTCATGAGGCAGGCTTCCAACTATGGAGCAATCTTCCTGGCACTTGTGTCCACTGTCCTTGGGTGTCAGTCTCAGATTATGTTACTTTATATTCCACAAATGAGTGCAGTCCTTCTATGTCTGTCCCTCTCTTTCTGACCCATTTCACTTAGTATGATACTCTCCATGTCTATCCACTTATAAGCAAATTTCATGACTTCATCTCTCCTAACAGCTGCATACTATTCCATTGTGTAGATGTACCAAAGTTTCTTTAATCATTCTTATGTTCTCGGGCACTTGGGCTGTTTCCAGATTTTGGCTATTGTGAACAGAGCTGTAGTGAACGTATAGGTACAGATGTCATTTCTACTGTGCTTTTTTGCGCCCTCAGGATATATACCCAGAAGTGGTATTGCGGGGTCATATGGAAACTCAATTTCTAGTTTTTGAAGAAATGTCCATATTGTTTTCCAGAAAGGCTGGACCAGTCAGCATTCCCACCAACAGTGAAAGAGTGTCCCTTTCCCCCCACATCCACACCAGCACTAGTTGTTTTTTTGAATGTGTGCCAGTCTCTGTGAGATGACATCTCATAGAGCCAACTCTCTAAAGTGCAAAAGCTAAAGAAGCCACCAGAGAAAATTTGGATTCATTTGAGTTACTTGTAAATGTAAAATTCCTGGGTATCCAGAAACATTTAAGTAAAGAATAAAGATACACGTGAAAAACTGGGGGAGTTACCAAACATAATAAGCCTTACCCATCACTTGTAGCCTTACTCACCATTTCCTACAATGTACTAGGGAATCATTAAGAACTTAATAGATAAGTTGGTCAAAGTAAATGGAGATTTTCTTAAAAGTGTGTGTGTGTGTGTGTGTGTGTGTTTGGTGGGAGGGGTGGGAATATCCAGTCTCATCAACAAAGAATGACAAATAGAGGGGTCTAGGCCTTAAAGCTAGTGCCTTGTATGTGGCCAAATCCAGTTCAATCCCTTGAACCACATATGATCCCCCAAACACCCACAGGAGTGAACAACCCTTAAGCATAAAGCCAGCAGCAACTCCTAAGCACTGCCAAAGTGACCAAACTCTTTCCCCAAATAAATGATAGACAAAGAAAACATCAGACCAGGAAAACAATATGGACATTCCTGAAAAACCTAAGACTTGAGCTTTCGTTTGACCCAGCAACTCCACTTCTTGAAATGTACCCCAACGGCCCAAAAGCAAAATGATGAAAAGATATTTGCACCTCTAGGTTTCTTGCAGCACTATATACAATAGCCTAAATCTGGAAATAACCCAATGTCCAAGAATGGACAATCTATAGTACATATGCGCAATGGAATATTACGCAGACGTAAGAGAAGATAAAGTCATAAAATCTGCTGCTACATGAAGAGAGCTGGAGAATATCATGTTATATTAAGTCAGAGGGAGAGAGAACAATACAGAATGATCTCACTCATACGAGAGAAATAAGGAAACATAATGGTGGGATCATGATTACCAAAGACAGTGGAAACAAAGAACATGAGAACTGGCATTCAGTAGGAAACACATCATTTGAGGGGGCTGATATGGGAGCTGGCAATATTATAGTGAAAGCAAGCATTGAACTGGGAGAAGAAGGTGGTGATGAAAGGTGGTAAAGTATTACATATAAAGCCATATTTCAATAATAGTACTGTACACCACGGTGCAAAAATTATTTTAAAAAATAGTGACTCTCTTAGAAGCAGACTGGTGGTGGGTGGGAGGCAAATAGGCCTGGGGTTGGGGGCATTGGTGAATGGAAGTGGGCACTGGTGAAGGGATTGGTGTTGGGTTATGGACATTCCTAAAAAACCCAAGACTTGAGCTTTTGTTCGACCAGCAACTCTACTTCTTGGAATGTACCCCAAGGGATCAAAAGCAAATGAGGAAAAGATATTTGCACCCTTATGTTCCTTGAAACACTATCCACGGTAGCCTAAATCATTGTATAATTTAGAAAAATTCTATGCCTAAAACCCAATCATCAATAACTTTGTAATTTCATGGTGACTAAATGAAAAACATATTAAATTTTTTAAAAAGAAAAAAATCATACCAGCAGCCTAGTGTATGGCTACGGGGGTAACAGCACATGCCTGGTGTATGTGAGGCTGAACTGAAGGCTTCAAGGCTCCCTTGAGCTCTCCGAGTGTCTCTCTGTTGCCCACTATCGCCCACTGTCAGAAGAGACCCTAGGAATAACTTCTACTTTGATAGTGGTCCCTAATTCCCTACTTTTTTTTTTAGTAGTAGGGGGAAATACCGTTAGTTAAAAAATGAAAAGGCTGATAATATTCAGGGTTGACCAGCATACAGTAAGGAGGACGTGTATACGAACACAGCTGGTGAGAGTGTAAATTGAATTAACTTCTAGAAAGCAATTTGGCGATATGTTATCAAGGGCCTTTAAAATGTTTAGATCTTTTGATTCAGTAATTCCACTTTTGGGAATCTTGCATATAAAAATCATCTGAAATGCAAGGCAAAGGTTTATACTCCAAGATATTCTTCAAAGTGTTATTATAAACAGTCTAACAATCCAATCATTGAATAGTGTTTAAATAAATGACGGTACATATCATGCAGTATTGGAGCCATTAAAACATATTCTTCTGGGGAATTTTTAAACCCTCGGAAAAGCTTGTTGATATAACCTTAATTATCTCAAAGCATATATACAGATGACACAACCATATACACATTTTAAGTGTAAGCATAAAACATAGGGGAAATCTATCAACATAATGGCCTCGATGTTGTGGGGACAGTCCTGTGAATCAGAAAATCATGGCTTTTTAAAGACGAAAGATCATCTAACCTAGCGAGATTCACCATGGGAAGTCTAGCTCCCTGGGTTGGGAAGAGCACCCCCAGGCACAACTGGGGAGACACTGGGGGTCCACTCTCCTCTGACCATCAGGCTGGTGTTGATGGGTGTGATGGGGTAGGGAGACTCTTGGGACTGCTCTGGAGAAGGTGCCAGAAAAGAGAAGCATGTGGCAGCCAGACTTGGGCTCCTCCTCAGCATGAGGGTCAGAGGTGGACCCCCCACACTGGAGAGCTGAGTGGTAGGAAGTACAGTGAGAAGTACCAGCCAATCCCCAGGAAAAGCCCCCATTGTGCATTGTGTAGGAGAGGCTCGGCCAGGCCCAGTGAACCGTCCTAACATCAGTTTTGAGGCAGAAGGACCTGACTACCAGCCGCCTCTTCCAACCTCCGCAGGATGCTGTGGTTTGGCTAAGAATTTCAGAACTGGCGCAGGAGAGATAGCACAGTGGGAAGAGTGCTGGCCTTGCACGTGGTCAAACATGGTCCCACTGGAGGGCTCGCTCAGGGTGGGAGATGTGTGCTGAAAGTAGAGTATGGACCAAACATGATGATCTCTTAGTACCTGTATTACAAACCATAACGTGCAAAGGGAGAAAAAGAGTAAGAGGGAATGTGCCTGCCATAGGGGCAGGGGGTGGGAAGGAGTGTGGGTGGCAGGAGGTATACTGGGGACATTGGTGATGGAGAATGGGCACTGGTGGAGGGATGGGTGCTCAATCATTGTTTGACTGAAACGTAATCATGAAAGTTTGTAAGTCTGTAATAAAAACACGGGGTTCTATTCTCAGTACCACTGAGGGTCCCCTGAGTACTTCCAGGAAAGCAGAGAGCCAGGAGTAAGTCCTGAGCATTGTCTGGTGTGTTCCATCCCTCCATCCCATCCCCAAGAGAAAAGAGAAGCAAGAAACCACAAAAGAGTTTCAGACCTGGGGTGGTCTCTAGGAATTTCACCCAAAACCTTTAGAAGACAGAGCCATGAGGCAACTAGAGCAAGAACAGGGGCATCCCCCCCCCCTGCCATACCCACTGCTGAGTGTAATCCAGACAGCACAGCATTCTTCTAGAATGTACTCTGAGTGACTCAAATGGTGGGGTTAAGGGTCACAAACATAGGAGAGATGTGGCACTAAACCAGCCATGTCTCTGGGTCTCCCCACTTTGGACCGGGAGGAGAGAACTGGCTGTATGTGGCTGATACTCCTCCTTCAGGCAGACCTCCTGGCTCACTGAAGCCTGAGCTTGAGAGAAAGCCAGAATATGGGGGAGGAGGGGACGTGGAATAAAGCTGTTACCACATTCCCACTGGGAGTTGGTGACTTCCTCTCCGTCTTCCGGTGAGAAGTGGGCAGAGCGGTGCCTATCAGAGAGGGGTGCTCTCCTACAACCTTCTCGGGCCTCCCAAACTGATATGGTTTGTGTGTCTGCTCCCTAGGAACCAGCCCAGGCTCCAAGATGGCCTTACAGAGCTCCTTCACTTGCTGGAATGGGACAGTCCTCCAGCTCGGCAGGGTCTGCGACTTCCACCGTGACTGTGCCCAGGGAGAGGACGAAAGTCAGCTGTGCCGTGAGTAGAACTGCCCCCACAAGGCCCCAGCCCCCCTCAGCCCAGACAGGGACAGTGGCACCCTGCCCTTCTTGTGGCCACCTCCTACAGGGACTCATTCTCCCAAAGACAGCCAAGGCCTGCAGCCAAGTTTCAGCATCAAAGTTCAGACCTAAGACGAGATCGTAGAAACTCTGCCCTCTGCTCCTCGTGGCACAGAGGAATGTGAGGGGCCCCAGCATCATTCCCTGACCCAAGGAGCTTCTATGCCAGGTCTGCCCTCACTGGGCACCCACCTCATTCATCGCCCTCTTGCCTCCCTGCCACCCCTCCCTGGCTCCACAATTCCCACATGGCTGCTCCCTTCCCTTCTCAAGTCATAGCTGCTCCTTGAGCTGCACCTCACCTCACCCCTCAAGACACAGTTACTCCGCTTCCTCTGCCCCGATCCCATAACTCAGAATCGTACATCTGCCATTGTGTTTGAGCCCATCAAAAAAAAATGTATGATTCAGGGGACTGGAGAGATAAAGGAGAAGTTAAGGCACTTGCCTTGCATGTAGTTGGCCCTGGTTCCATCCCTGCCGCTTTGAATGGTCCCCCAGCATTGCCAGGAGTGATCCCGAAGTGCAGAACCTGAGCATGGCTGGGTGTGCACTCCCTAAAAAAGCAATATGGAGTGACAGTCCACATAGCCACAGGGTTGTGCAAATACCACCATCACCAGTACATCGGTACCACCCCTCGACAGAAGCCTCTGCCAACCTCTTTCCATCTCCTCCTCCCACGAGCACTAAGCAACTACAAATCCGTTTGAATTCTGTGGCCTGAGCTAATCCAGGCAGTTCCAATAAAGGGAATCGGGCCATGGGTGGTCTCTTGTGGCTTCTTCCACGGCTCCCCCTGTGTGCGAGGTCCAGCCATAATGCAACGTTCCTTCACTCCTTTCCATTACCAAAGAATTTGTTATGGTGGCACCATCTCATTTTGTCGGTCCACTCATTAGTCAGTCTGTTCTCACACTGGGGCCATTCGGAAGGAAGATGGCATTGTGGCATTACCTACCATGTCTACCTGTGACCTGCCCTTCTCTGCCCAGAGTGTGAGACCCGGGCACAGCTGCTGGTGGCTGCTCTGCCTCTCAGCCAGCTGAGCTGGTTTCCTCCGTCTCTGTGTCATCTGATCTTCCTCACACTGACCCACATTGGCCTATTTTCTCTACCGCTTCACCAATCTTCCTTGCTACTCACTTTTGGGGTTTATCCCTCGGGGGGGAAGAGGGATGTGTTTGTTAAGACTGGAGAGAGACTTCCCTGTCTCTGCCCCCCTCCGCTTGCAAACTCTCCTGACTCTGGTGTATAAAATGAATGTCTTGGGGCTGGACTGATAGCACAGCAGATAGGGTGTTTGCCTTGCATGCAGCCGACCCGGGTTCGATTCTCAGCATCCCATATTGTCCCTGAGCACTGCCAGGAGAAATTCCTGAATGCAGAGCCAGGAACAACCCCTGAGCATTGCTAGGTGTGACCCAAAAAGAAAAAAAAAAAGAATGATTAGGGGCTGGAACGATAGCACAGCAGGTAGGGCATTTGCCTTGCACATGGCCAACCCGGGTTCAATTCCCAGCATCCCATATGGCCCCCCGAGCACTGCCAGGAGTAATTCCTCAGTGTAGAGCCAGGAATAACCCATATGCATTGCCAGGTGTGACCAAAAAAAAAAGCAAAAATAAATAAATAAATAAAATGACTAGCAGAGAGAGAACTTTGAGCCAAATCAGGAATCCAAGCTGAGTTCGACTCCCAGCCCAGTACTCACGGCATTGGAAAATGTTGTCAGCAGCTGCCAGGCCAAATTCTGCTAGAGAATTTGGAAACTTACCAGGAACCCATGCACAGAGAACAGTATAGTGTGAGCCCCAGAATGTGCTAGATCCCTGGGCAGAGAGGAATATTTCAGCAGCTGCTCTCAGAAAGCAGGAAAACCCAAGACTTGGGTAAGTGGGAGACAGCCAGTGGCCCACGGATAGCAAGTGGCTGGCAGCTGCCTGGAGTGACCGGGTCAGACTCAGCAGTAAATGCCTCAGAGGCACCGGCCCTAAGTCCCTGCAACCCAGCTTTGAAAACTTGTCCACGTCCAAATGCAGGGGGACAGCTCAACGGGCTGGCCTGGATGCTCCATCTGCTTGGGTTCAGGAATTAGAGCACAGACACCAGCTAATCCCCTCAGGTCCCATCAGTTGTGAGCCCAGGTGTGACCCCAGTAACTCATCACCGGGTCAGCAGTGGCCTCTGAACCCCCAGCTTTGCTGGCAAGGTCCCTGAATTCATCTATGGCAAAATTATCCCACGATGACAAAAAGGTTTTATGTATTCCCAGGAGGGATCCGGTTTTCCGTTTGGAAAGCTTCCTTTCCCACAGACCATTTCCGTGATGTTGGCAATTATGCTGGACCTGGGAACCTGTTCAGGAAGAGCCCTCCTAGGAGGCCAGAAAGAGACAGGTCACCCACTATCGTTTTCTGATCTCTCCCGCTGTTCTCAGGGTCCAGAGAGAAACCAGGCTGCTCAGTGGCTTGAGAGGAACTGGTGATTCTAAGTTGTCTCCACAGTATTTTCACAGGACACTGTGTGCTTTCATTTCCACCACTTTAAAGTGTTGGGTTTTTTTTTTCCCAGCTGGGATAAGGGTCAGCCAGGCCAGAGTCCGGTTTACAAATGGGGAAATGAAAGCACAGAGAAGGTAATTGATTGGTTCGAGGTGACACAGCATGTCAGTAAGAGACCACGTGATTAGAACGTTGAGCCTGTGGTATCCTGCCCATTACTGTGGGCTCAGGGCATTTCCCCAGCACGCCTGGGCTTGCCATTATCCAGTTTCCAGGCCCAACTCCCAGCTCAAGGGCAGGTGTCTGGGGTCTGCAAGGCCTTCAAAAGCTGCTCCAGCCAGCTGTCAGAATGACAGCTCGGCCACTCTGGGGAACTGCCCGCTCTGAGTTCTCTGCTTCCGAAATCATTTGCTGGGAGAAGAATTCCATTCAGAGGGACACTGTGTGCCGTTCTGATCCTGACCATGCATGGCAAATCTCCTTTTCCTGAGGCCTTATCCCCTTTGGCCTGCTGCTGATTCTGGCAACACACCACAGAGATAGCGACCATCAGACTAATGTTAATTGGGGATATGCTCTGTCACAAGTGCCCCCAAAGTCCTGGATCAAGGGACTTCCATCCAACAACAGTACCATGCCATTCTCTTATACCCATCTTACAAATGAGGAAACTGAGTTCCTGCTCAGATTCTGAGCACTTGTCCAGACACCGCCTGTCACCCAAACCTGCACTCTGCCAACTGCCACAAGCCATTTGCATTTTGAGTTGGCAGGAGTAGGCATCATGCCAGCTGAGTCTCCCTCCAGGAGAAAGGGGTCAGGCAAGATGAGATGGCTCAGGACTCTGTGACCAGCTCTGGGCTAGCACCCACCTGAGTGCTCAGCCCATTCTCCCCTCCTTATCACTTCAACTCCCTGGTTCCTGAATCCTATTGATGCGCTGACATCGCTGAGGCATTTAGCACACTGTTCTCTTGACTTCTCCTGGTCATTCTCAGGTGGTCTGGAACCTGCCATAACAATTTCTCTGAGCAGCTGATCAACCAAGCCCAATAAATATGTCCAGATTTTAGGCTGGAGCAATAGTACGGTGGATGGGGCATTTGCCTTGCACGTGGCAGACCTGGGTTCGGTCCCTGGCATTCCATATGGTCCCTCAAGCACTGCCAGGGGTGTTTCCTGAATGCAGAGCCCAGGAGTAACCCCTGAGTACCGCTGGATGTGACTAAAACCTCCCCCAAAAAAGATCAGATTTTTTGAGGATCCCCAGAGAGGTCATTCAGCCTGTGCCTGGTTGGTCCACCAAGCCCAGTCATGGCTAGAAGTAGGGCGAGGGGGAGTGGGGAATTGGTGGAATCCTATCAAATCCCACACTTTCCCCACACGTGCTGGCACTGATCAAACTCAACCCTCAGCTCTGTTGCTGGTCAGGAGAGGGGGTAGGTGGCGGGGTGCTGAAAGGGAGGGACCTTGGCCCTGCTTTTCTCTATTGATCCATGGTGACCCTGTGTCCATGCATAGCCCCTTCTCCAGGCCCACACTCTATATGTGCTCATCCTTCTCTCATCACTACATCAGCCTGCATTTCCAATGAACGCCACCAAGCTTCAGGAGAGGCATCCCCATCAGCTATGGTTCATTAGAGGGGGCTTCCCAAATGCCCTCTGAGCTTGGCCATGCCTTCAATGGTCTCAGGTGCTCCCCCAAAAGAACCAGATCTCCCCTCAATTCACTCCCTGAGTGGGTCGTTGACACACTGATCTGGAAGGCAGCTCACTTCCCACCGAGCACACCATCCTATCTGTCCGGTGGGTAACTTCCTCCTGGGCCCAAAGCAAGTTCTTAAAGCCCATTTCTTTATTGCAAAAATAAAACATGTTGGTCGTAATGTATTTGGAAAATCTAGAAAAGAACACCGGGGGAAAATAATGATCACCATAATCCTCCCTCTCTAACATTCAGAGATAACCATAATATTTTGATGTATTTCTCCCAGCGTTTTTCCTCTGACTCTCTATTTTCAAGAAAACGGAGCACACACATTTATCAGAAGCATTAACAGAGCTGTCACCCAGGAAGGAAAAGAAGTGGTGTCACTTGGCCTAGAGTTCCGCCTTGGCAGCTCCCTCGGCTGCGGCTGGGGTCACATCTCTGTGACTCCCCCAATTTGTCTCTCTTAGAGGAGAATCAGGTGTCATCATCAGCCCGTGTGGCAGGATTGATGGACCCCCACACAGCTCATTTGGTGGACTCGCCAGTGAGGGAAGAGGGTGGGTGTGAGCAGCGCCCCCAGGCAGGACCAAAAGGGAACCCCCAGAGTGGTTAATGCGGATAGCAGGGCTGAGATCCCATACCTGGTTGAGTCATAGCCGGAGCGTTTGGAGGGGTTACAAAATGGCCCTTATGTGAAGCAAATAATCACGCTGCCCCACGGTACGCGCAGAGATGGACTGCTCAAAAATTCACTAGGGGTGAAGAAGAAGAGGAGAACAGAAGGCTGAAACCCCCTCACCCCAACCTTCTGTGTCATCCCCACACTCAACCCCAGTTCCTAGCAGTGGTCTCCCAGCCCACATCACCCACCAGGTCCTGGTTCTGGTACCCACATGCTGGTTCCCCTGCAGGAACAGAAACCTGCTGAACACTTCCGTCTGCCTTGGGCTTCTCACTGTCCCACACACTGCCCTCAGCCCTGCTGGTCTTCTTCTCGCCCGGTCCCAGGAGAAAGGGGCTTCCCTCACAGCCTCCAACCACCCCCACTCCAAGCCCTGCCCCACATCCTAGGACCAGGCTGGGCTTCCAGAAGGCAGAGAATGTCCTTTCTGTCTGGGTGGAGAGACAGAGCCACCGCAGATGGTGATTAGAGTCATGTGGCTTTGGCCTGTTTCCACGTGAGACCCCCGGAGGTCCCTTGGCCCGGGTGAGGATGAGAATGTGTCCCCACATTCTTTGTCAACTTCATCCTGCGAAAGAACGCTAAGTTTGGGCCCTTTCACAGGCCTCCATCCCCACAGTGGGAAACTTGGCTGCCCGCCAAGGCCCAGCTGGGATATGCCAAGGGGGGTTGACCTCACATTCTGTTTTCTCAAAGGGAACCTGGGGGTGTAAAATGCTGTGTAGGCCTGCTCACCTGGCCTTCTTCTCTCAGGTGCCCCTGGCCTTCTGGGAATCTTCCATCATGGACCCCATGTAAAACAACTTCCTATGAAGGACGCATCATGGAAGGTCACTGCCCACGCCCAGTCAGTTTTTGCAAAAGAGAACGGAATGGGGGCTCCCTTGAGGAGGACATAAAAAATAAAACAGAAGACTCTTCTCAGCTTTTGGAATTTTAACCAGAGGAACAAGCGGAGCTTGGGGGAGGAGGGGAATGATTTCTTCAGGGGGGCATAACTGGGAAGAGATGCTCAAAGTCAGTGACAGCCTGTTTTAATTTATAATTCTGCCTCTGTGTGAAGCGCCTAGAGTCCGGGGAAGTGAGTAATAATTCACTAAGGTGCTGTCACCGCCAGGAAGCCGTGAGCCTTTTGTCAGCTGTGCTGCCAACAAGGCGGGGACAAGGAAGGGCGTGGAGAGCAGAACTCCCTCCTTCCCATTCAACGCGGAGTGCTGCTGTCTCTCTAAACCACCTGCCGGCAGCTGATCTGGAACATTCTGGAACAGTCCACCATCATGGGGCTAGAACCCTTTCCCTACTGCCCTTCTCAGCTTCAGCTGAAGGGACCAACTTCTTCTCCACCTTCTTTTTCTTTCTTCCGGAGAAAATTTGGAAAGCCTGGGGTCTATCACGGTTGGGTGTTCCTTGTGTGGGGCCCAGGCCCAGTCTGGTAGATAAAGGTGAAAGGGTGTGGTTTGGTGGTGTCATAGATTCTTGGGAGCAATGTGTTTGATCCTGGCAGCCCAGAACTGATCTCTCTCTCTCTCTCTCTCTCTCTCTCTCTCTGTCTCTCTCTCTCTCTCTGTTTCTCTCTCTCTCTCTCCTTTATCTTCTCTCTGTCTCTCTGTCTCTCTGTCCCTCATCTCTC
>JAOXYA010000008.1:40542218-40559573 GCA_028565675.1 Sorex palustris | reverse complement strand
CCAGCATCCCATATGGTCCCCTGAGCACCGCCAGGGGTAATTCCTGAGTGCAGAGCCAGGAGAAACCCCTGTGCATTGCCGGGTGTGACCCAAAAAGCAAAAAAAAAAAGAAAGAAAGAAAGAAAGAAAGAAAGAAAGAAAGAAAGAAAAAAGAAAAGAAACTGGAAAATTTTTTTTTTGCCTTTGTTTTGGGAGGTCACACCCAGCGATGCTCAGGGGTTACTCCTTCCTGGATCTGTGGTCTGGAGTTCCTCCTGGCAGTGCTTGGGGGACCATATGGGATGCCAGGGATCGAACCCAGGTTGGCCGCGTGCAAGGCAAACGCCCTACCCGCTGTGCTATCGCTCCTGCCCCTGGAATTGTTTCTTTTTAATTAGTTCATATATATGTTTAAATCCACTAGCCCATAAGGTTTCTCAAAGGTTGTCTCTGAAAGTCCTTCCTGACCCATTCCCAGGCCCTAGTGATTGGGGTCTTCCCAGTCCACTCTTCACAGAACTTATCCTCTGCTCTCAAAGATAATGGCAAATTCCTGATCACTGTGCTTATAAATTAAGAGTCCCACCAAGCAGTGATTTTCTCACTTGTAAAGATTCAGGGCGAGAGGGCCACCAAGGGATCCTCCAGAGTCAAGGTTTGCTCCGGGATTCGGAGCTCTGACGCATTCCTTTCTCCCAACTCTAGGATCCAGACGTAATCAACACTGCTTTGCCAATAGAATATGGGCCACTCCTGGAGGAGGAAGAGAAGGTGCCCATGAGGCCCAAAGACCCCGAGGGGATCCCCCCTCTCCTAGTGTCTCCTCCTCAAATGAAGCGGGAGGAAGGGCAGGAGCCCGCTGGTCTGGCCCCGCCGCCGTCCACCTCCTCTGCCAAGGCCCTGAAGAAGCCGCCAGCTGCAGAGCTCGCCGTTCGAGTTGCCAGAGGCCCCGCTGGAGAAGGGGGACATGTGAACATGGCCTTCTCTCAGTCCAACCCACCCCCAGAGCTGCACAAAGTCCAGGGATCCAGAAACAAACCCACCAGCCTATGGAACCCCACGTACGGCTCCTGGTTTGCAGAGAAACCCGCCAAAAAGAACAATCTTCCTACCAAGAAGGAACCACACAGCAGAGGGGACTTAGCCCGCGAGGGAAGCTGTACTGTCCCACCGAACGTGGCACCTGGCCGACTACCAGGCACCTCTCTGCTCCTAGAACCTTCTTCGCTGACGGCCAACATGAAGGAAGTGCCTCTCTTCCGGCTGCGTCACTTCCCGTGTGGCACCGTCAACTACGGCTACCAGCAACAGGGCCTGCCTCTGGAGGCCACGGCTGCCCCTGCAACGAGTCATTATGAGGACACCGTGCTGAAGACCCAGCCTGGGCCCTGAGTCCAGGGGAAGCCCGGGCCCAGGGAGGAGGGACAAGGAATGACTCCTCTGCCAGAGACCAAATGTCACTTTTCATTTTGTGCCAACTTGTTTTGAAGTGCCACATCGAGCATGGTGTTTGTGACATGCTCTCGGAAGGGTTGGAAGGGGGCTTCTGCCAGTCTTTTGGGAGAGGTAAGCATTGTAAAAGTGGGTGGGCAGAAGGCCAGGCCCTGGGGACTGTGTGGGTGTCGTGCTTGCCTGGTGGACCCTCCCTCTCGCTGTTTGCCCATGTGGGGAGCCTCTGTCCTTCAGAGCCAGAGCTCTCAACATGTCCTTGCCTGTCACTGGGGGCAGGAATAGAAAGGATGCTGTGCTTTGGACCAGTTGGCCTAGGGACAGCCAGTGAGCACTTGGAAATGTCAGAGGCAGCCAAGCGAAACGCCACCTTGAAGGTATGGGGATGCTTCTTCTAGCTGTGCTGCCAAGACCAATGCAAATGGGGTGGGGGTGTCGGGGAAAGGCGTGCCTGCTCCTCTGTGGGAGGTATGGACATCAACGTGCTTGAGTTTCAGACCCCAGTCCAGATCCAGAGATTCAGATGTCCTATCTCTATGCCTCATGCCTTAAGAAAACCTTCTCCTAATCCCAAACACAAGTGTGAGGTCTCTCCCCCTGGATTGGAAAACTCAAGAGTCAAGTGATCACTTCTTCTGCAAAGTGAAGTAAGCCAGATAATTTAAAAAGAGAGGTTAAGTGGCAGCCATATATCAGAGCACAGAAGTATACCCAGGCCTGGGCCCAGTGTCCCTGCCTTAGGTCAAAACCTTCTAGCAATTTCTATCAGGCAAGCTTCCGAACTAAATTTTCAGCTGACAAGCAGGTAAAGCTGTCCAAGGCAGTAAGGACTCCTTACTGAAGCGTCATCTGAACTTCCTCCTGTCCCCTAATCATGTGATATGAGTGTGCCCGGGAACCCAAGTCAGCCAATTATCCACAGCATTGTTTATACAGCTGGACAGAGGTGAGTCAAGGACCCAAAGAGCCCTGGGGTGCAGATGGTATCACAGGCACATAATTATGGGAGTTCAGAACTTGTTTTTTACAAAGGAACTTTGTTCCCACAAAAAAAGCAATTGGGAGTCTATCCCAATGTACACACCTATTTAAGTGGTACGGCTTTACTTTATCAGTAAGTTTTTCCCTTAATTCTCTCTGCTTCTCCACTCTCACACCCAGTTTCTTTCCCTGTGGTAGTTGTGCCAAAGCATCACTTGTAAAGGGAAAATAAAAAAAATTTTTTTATTGCTTGCTAGTCACGAACCGTTCCCAAGAAAAAGCACTGTATATACACATAGACCAAATCCTTGTGGCTGCACCTATACAAAACATTTCACTTCGGATGTGGGAAAGGCGTGTCTTTTTCAAAGTTAATACTCTACCAACCTTCATCTCTCCTGAGGCAGATGCCTCTCCCTCACTGCTAGTTCAGCACATCTGTAGAAGCACTGATATCCTGCACACTGTCCCTTAGCTTAACTGCCAAAAATATTTTCATCAGAGGAAGATGAAATAGCAATGAATTCATCTCTAGATAATTATCTGTAAAGTGTTGACTCATATCAGGCACAGAGCAGTCTGATGCTATAGCATTAATCTAAGTCTTATGCCACCTGAAGGGGCCCCCAACATCTCACACTGCCCTAAAAGATCACAACTAAGGTTCCATCCTACACTCGGATCAGCATTTTCTTGTGTGTTTGTTACACTAGTGACCAACCCAATAGATGCTCCATATTTCAGCATCTGGCTCTTCATAGAGATTAAGGGGGCAAATATATCCCTTGTGTCTCCTTAAGCACTACAAACCATTACATTCTCAGGTTGTGCCTTACTACCAGAGATTGATTTGTTGGTTCTAATTGTCTTAATCACTATTAGTTTTCATGTAAATGATAGTTGAGTCATAAAAGCCTGTGTATATGAATAATAAACAACTCCACACCCAGATATAATGACCTCAAGATGTTTCATTGAACCCACTGTCAGCCCTAGGTATCAGCGTAATATTAATCTGGACCTTTGTCCCCTCAGTGTTGCTCCAGCTATATAGGGCTCCAAGAATCCATAAAGATGTATAGACTCAAAAAACTAGGATAGAAAGTTCCACCTAGAACATGAACAAGCACAATTAAAGTTTGCTGAAGATGTTAAGTAAACCAGAAACTGGCATAATTGTTTACATTTGATAACCATTAAGAAACCCATCAAAGCCCCCCAGTCATTCCATTAGGAAATTGGCAATTTGTAAGAAATGATCGGTTTAATGGGTGGCATCTCAAAATTAAAGCAAATAGAAGTAGCAGTAGCAGGAATGAATTTTATTTCTTTAAGTATCACGATCTCCTTAGACATGGAAAGTTAGGATGTCTTGCATGAGCACAGGTCTGAGTTCCGGCTTTCCCTGGAATGTGAACCTATCTGCACCTTCTTGTCTCTGCTAAGAACACTCACTTCCCTTCTCTGTGCTCATGGGGAGACGACTTGAGAAAGAATAAGCACTCTTGTTGAATGGCCTCTGGCCTCTTGAATTGTTCTGGGGTGAGGTAGATGGGACCAGGAGCAGTCAGGTACTGTGTGTGTGTGTGTGTGTGTAAGTATGTGTGTATGTGTATGCATGTGTTTTTATGTGTGTGTATGTGTGTATGTGTATGTGTGTGCATGTGTCTGCCTTCCACCCACAGTCCGCCCACTTGCCTCTTCTATGGTGCCCTTCTCCTATCACTCTGATAGCCATGAGACTCCCAATTGAACCAAGTCCTTTCAGCTCAAAAGAAGACTAAGAAAGTCTCCTCTCCTAATTAGAACTCAGTGTTGAAAATAAGCAGTATTGAAACAGAAAGAATCTATTTTTGATGATTTGCCTTTAACTTGATGGCACCAACATATAGTCAGTGGTAAAGCTCTAGCTGTAAGTTACCATGCAACTGTACGTTAACTATTTCATAAAATGTGGGGTCTTTCTATCTAAATTCACAGGACCACCAAGACATTCTAAAGGATTAGACCATCAAAATGGATAACAGCAGGACTGAAATTCCTGAGTTTAGCAGATACAAAATAATACATCAATTCATGCTACTTTGAATAACACTCAGACCACTCATGCATGGCAAAATTCAGAAAACCCTATGTAGGCGGGTTGTCAGTCTATCTTTACTAGTGACATGGATCCCTTAACTTTGCAAATTTCCTTGCAGGAAAAGTTTCCCAGTGTTGTGTGCTTACAATAAAAAATCAGCATTCCCGTAATTCCTGACATAGTGCTAAGGTAAAAAACAGTTGCCAAGAACAAATAGCAAGGCTTCTTGAAGACTGATCTTCATGTGGCACCTGAGTAGGTTTACACCTTTATTATACACTGTTCAAGTACAAAGCCATTTCCATCTATCTTTCTACCTTTAAATCTCTGAAAAGCTCAAGGTCAGACTATAATATGTTGTATGTTCGGAGTGAGGAGCACATAACTTAAATCCATGGAACTAATGATTTTTCTCTATTCAGTACTCAGAAAATAAGATACAAATGTGAAGCTTTCTCCCAATCAGGTGACCCTAGCAAGCCACATTCAAACAATCTCAAGTACCAAAGTGTCTGCAGTGACAATCCATGTTGATTCTTAACACTGAGAAGTTAACACCCCAATCAACTTGCTAAGGCCCACAGCCTCTCTGACTGTAGTCACTCACATTTATTTATTCCATCATCACTAATATTCTCCTTCAGTAGGTGAGTTTCAGAGGGTAGTCACTGAAATTCTCATTAAATTTATTGAACTCTTATTAAACATCTGAGTAAACTAAATCTTAACACTCACAAGCCTTAATTGGCATAATAAAACTCCCTACAACTTACCTTTTGCAGAGAGGTTACTTCCCCATCTGAAAAATATCAGATCAATGAAACTTCAAATGATTCTCTCTTGGATATTTTCATGATCACCATGGTCTCCAGAAATAGCAAACCATCTGGGCAGCAGTTGAGAGTAAGGTATCAGAACTGCAACGATCTATCTATGGCAAGTTAGCAAAAACTCATCTCCTACTTAGGAATAGGAGTGGTTTGGTCTTAAGGTCCCTTCCAACTCTGAGTCTGAGTCTGCAAGACTTCGACTTTATAGAAATTCTAACAATAGGTCCACAACTGGCAGGACATCACGTGTGTGTGTATGTGTGTGTGCGTGTGTGTGCGCGCATGCGCACGTGAGCACACGCAACATACATTCTACTTCCATTCATTTAGAAACCAAAATAGACTTTTCAATGCACAATTCCGATGAGCTGCCTAATCTTTAGTATGATGTACACCAGAAAGAAGTTTAGCATCGGCTGTTTATTCTATGCAAGGATCTCTTTAACAAACTACAAAATCATTAACATAGCAAGAAAGGGTTAATCAGGAGGTTTTCCTGGAAACAGCAGCACTCCAGGACTCTGGGAAGCATGTTTGTTTAATGACCTGCCGCCCACAAGGTCACAAGGCTGAATCCTCTTCTGTGGGGTCAGCTACTCAGCAGCCCTAGTCTCTCAGTACAAATAAAAGTGTGATTTTGAAGTCTCTCTACACATACCCATACATGCTGGATCTGGTGTCCTATGAATCAGGTATCTACTGGTATCTCTTGGCTCATTCCTCCAAAGGAGCCTCTGTGAACAAGCCACAGGTCTGAGCCAGGTGGTGTCTCGGGGCTCAACATTCCTAAATAAGGACCTTGTTGCACAGTGTGAGGGATTCATCATGAAAGTCCTTGCTCCGCTGACCACAAGCTCCGATAGAAGCCCTCTTGCTTAGGTTTCCAGAAATTTCTGCCAGAGTGGAAATTTTGAAACTACTGAAGCTTTGTAGCACAAACACCAGAGACCCCCAACAAGAGAGTCAGTTCAAACCTCCCTTGCCCAAAGCAAAACCTTTTGGCTAGATTTTTGGTTTTTGTTTGGGGCTCACAATTGGAGGTGCTCAGGGCTCCCTCTTGGCTCTGAGCTCAGGAATCTGTCTTGGCAGGAGCTTGGGGAATGATATGTGATTATCAAGGATAGAACACCGGTCAACTGCATGCAAGGTGCTTACCCACTGTATTCTCTCTCCAGCTCAAGTTTTCTAGCTTTTAGTGTATCTGATAGTTGAGAAAAGAATGATTTGCCTTTTCTTTGGGAGGGCACCATTTGAAAGTAATATTTATATAGTATTTCATAGTTCTTGGGAGAAAGTCATAGTAAAGAGAGAATTTTGTGTGTGGGGTGAGGGTTCAGGGAGTGAAGCATTTAAAATCACATATTTCTGGAGTCCCTAAATCTCCCTTCCTTCAAGGAACAGAAAGAATCATATGAGAAAAATCACCATACTTTTAATTGATAATGAATAATCTCTAAGAATTCGTATTAGAAATTTATTTTTATTGGCAGGTTCAATAAAAAAAGAAACTATTTTGTATTTTACTCTCCTGCTCTCTTACTGTCTATCATGGAAAATCTACTTTTTCCTGAAATCAAAAGGGTCCATTTTATGATTGCTAAAATTCATTTAAAAATCCACCTTGGGATATGTTTTCAAAGCTGGTGGACAGCTAACACCTATCCTTCCTAACAAGAAGTGTCATGGACAGCCACTATCATTAACACTGTTGGCTGAGATTTAAGCTGAATCTCACGTCATATTAGACAAAGAATAAAAAGAATGGCTTGAAGCAGTGTGTATAATGTTAACTCGAGTCACTTCCATGTCAGTCTGATTTGATTTGCTATGTGAACAAATAATTAGTTTAGTCTTCAGGAAGATAAGTCTGTCTTGAGTGAAGCCAAAATGAATTCTATTAGACTGGAGTTGCAAGAATTTTACCTCTAGCAGCCTGACAGAGGTTAAGCACGTAGCCCCTGAGCAGTCATGCAGTTTGGAAATGCTTACAATTCAAATTCAGCACCGTACAGAGAGCTTTTAGAGGCTCCCTATTTAATTTCCCTTACCCACCTCCAACTCTGATTAAGATCTGATCTGGAAGTCAAATTTCACCACAGTCTTCATGCAGGGGTGCGCATGTGTGTGAGTACCCCAATTTCTTTTTTTTTTCTTTTTGGGTCACACCTGGCAATGCATAGGTGTTACTCCTGGCTTTGCACTCAGAAATTACTCCTGGTGATGGTCAGGGGACCATATGACATGCTGGGAATCGAACCTGGGTTGGTTGTGTGCCGTGTACCCACTGTATTATTGCTCCAGCCCCCTCCCCCAATTTCTTTACGAGGAGCAAAGTCATGTGGCTTTGGTTCATTTAGGATTGTAGAAGCCACCTTCAACCAGATTTAGAACTATTTTTAAATGACACCAGTGACCATTGGGAAAAGGTTAATATCTAAATGCTACTAGCCTCAGTTTAAACACCTAAAATGTCTTCATTAACATAATTCAGAACTCCTTGCCCACCCCCCAGTGCCATCCATCATGCATGTCCCCTCTATTTTCTGAACTGTAGAGTGAATGACTGGAATGTGTTGCCACTTTATCACAAAAATCCCATTCATGATAAGATACTCTCGTATGAGACAGGAAACAAAAGAACTTTCATTCTACCAAACAATGAAAATAGTATCAGTAATATGTTTCTGTCAAATTCCTCCACCTATCCTTCTCTTTCCCTCCTATACAAAGGAGCATTAGCAAAAAAATTGGTAGGATTTTTTGCAAAGGTGTCATACTCTGCTTGTAATAAAACTTTAACATGTCTTACTTGACCTGATGGGTCTCCAAACAGGCTTCATGGGGAATGTCAATTGTGTTTTTGAACAGCTTATGTGACATTGTTTGTAAATAAGGGCCCATGTACCAGAGATATTATTCTACAATGACTAAAATATATGTGATCATGTGAGTTTTGTATTAACTGCTGTATTTGTATTATAAGTGTAGTGAAGCAAAGGGCATGAAGAAAAATAAAAGAATAAATTCCTACTGACTTGCAATGTGTTGATTCATATAGTCACTGAGTCACTCATTTAAGTAACAGTCCATCTTATAGTTAAGATTACTAGATTGGTTTCTTAATTAACAAGAATTCTTGACACATTAGGCCTCTAGTCAAATGTCTTAACTGCATTTGTTAGGTAGAATTTTTTAAAAAAGAAAAAGAAAAAATAATTCCTGAGCTAAAAATGCCCCAGAGACCAATGTTGTGAAAACCTGGGTCACATGAGACAGAGACAGACCCCTTCTCTCCATATCAGACCACACGGTACCACTCTTTCTCTGAACCATCATCCCATCAAAGTAGAATGCTGATCTGATCTGCAGAAACAGGAACTGCCTTAAGTGACCCTAATGTGCCTTCCCAACCCCACAAGTCAGCAATTTGGAGGAAAGTTTGGTTACCATGATGCAAACCTTTCTTGTCTTCTATAACGCTTGTTTCATTGCTTGGTATCTGAGGTCACCTGCAGTCAACTAGATAATACCTATATTGTTTTATTGTATTTGGGGGGCCACATTTGGTCACGCTCAGGGCATACTCCTGGCTTTGTGCTCAGGGATCATTCTGGTGGGGCTGGGTGGGGGAGACCATATGAGATGATCAGATGATTGATGCAAGTGCCTTACCCATGGTACTATCTCTCTGGACTTCAATAGCTCTATTTTAAATGATGGTGGCCTTCGCTCCTTCTTCATTTAATAAATGCACTCACTGAGCATCTCCTAGGTGGATCACTCCAAGCGTTAAGAATGATGAAGAATGATGGGTAAGACAGTCACAATTTCACCCTCAATTCCACAACAGGAGAGAATTAATGAGTAAAATTTGGGGCATGACTGAGGGGATGAGACACGGTAAAGAGAAAACAGCCCATGGGAGTGGGACAGGAGTTCTGGAGATGCAGGAGTACCCACCCAGGCACAGAGTCCCAGTTCAGAGTCAGTGAGCATCCAGACACTCTCGGAAGCACTTAAAATATTCCCATCAAAGCACTCGAGGATACAAAAGCAAGGCCTTTGTTCATGTTCTTTTTAGTTTGGGGGAGACACCTGGAAGTATTCAGGGTAACTCCCAGCTCAGAGCTCAGGGGTCACTCCCTAGAGGCTCAGGAGATCCAAGCCATGCTGGGGATGGAATCTTCCAGGTCTCCTGCATGAAAAGCATACTTCCCAGAGCTCACTGAGCTACCTCCCCAGGTCTTAATACTTCCTCCTCTCAAGTATAATGTAAGTAATTATGATTTCTAAAATTAAATTCTAAATTTTCTGAGCTATCCTAACTACATGAAATCCCACCTGGATTAAAAAAAATGTTAAATAATCTTAGAAAATCATTCTTCTCTCGTTCTTTTTATTTTGTTTTTTGTTTGTTTTTGTTTGGGGGCCACACCTAGGTTACTCCTCGATTTGCACTCAGAAATCACTATTGGCATGCTCTGGGAACCATATAGGATGCTGGGGATAGAACCTGGGTTGGCTGTGTGCAAGGCAAGCACCTTACCAGCTGTAAACTCCAGAAACCAATTGTTTTCTGAAAGAGCTCATGAAAAAAACATGAACTGGTGTGGACGGATGACTGCTAACTTAAGTTTGCTTGTGGAGTAAAAGTATGATTGTTTTTAAGGCTCTTTGTGGGAAGAGGTCAAACTCAAGTCATTGTTATAATAAACAACAGGTAGGAACAAAACACCCATGCTCTGAGTGAGAGAGAAGAGGTGCCGAGAGGGAGAATGACAGGATGCCACCCCAAACCAAACCAGCTCCCCTTTTATTATTGCTCAAGAGGTAAACTTTGAATGACATTTCACAAGCAAACCACAAATGAAGACCTAATCTCTAGGTATAGGTACACACACAGTCTATGGATTTACTCCTCCTAATCCAAACTGTGAGAACTTCTGGTTCTCCGTCCTCGAAATAAATTTCAGTTTTAGCAATACTGTCCTGATACAGACATTTTATATTTAACAAGCAGGATTATGGACAAGAAGGTTCAGTGTTGTTGTGGATTTCATATTAAGGCATAGAGTTTTTTTTTAAGAAGATGTATAATAAAAATAAGTTTACTTCCAAACTGCAGTACAGTTATTTTCTTCAATCAATAAAAATATTCCTTGATTATAAAGCAGCCTTCTTTTGCACATATGTTTCAATAAAATAGTTTCAGCAGTGTGTGAAATACCACATCTTTAAAAAAAAGCAGCAAAGCAACAGAATTTAGATTTTAAATAGTATATTGCAAAATAGTTCAACATATTATTTCTACGCACAAAGCAAGCTCCATCCTGAAGGATACTTTTAATCTTATAAAGCAAACTGTTCAGTATTTTTGTGGTAGTTTAAAGTCTAAATATCCACAATAAAAGATAAATCTTTACACTTAGGGGCCATAAACTTCAATGTACGTCCCCAGTACAAATGCTCTGCATTGTTATATCACTCTGCTCTGAAGCTTGTTTGTTCATATGTGCTCCAAAAGGAAAATAAAAACATAATACAGTTCTGTAGCTTTTTAACAGGCTGAATTCATAACCATCATAAATACAACAACAGCAGCGACAGCAAACGCACACCAGTTTATGAATTACAGACTCGAGAAATCATAAATGTTGCAAATGAATAACTACTACACACTTTCTAACATATTTAATTTGTTCTTTTCTCTTAAATACAATTTTATAATGCTTTCCAAACCCCAGGAGGCAAAGGTGGCCGATTTCTCCACAGAGATGAAAGTGCAACATGTTTGAAAAGTGCTTTGTGGCCGATGTGTGTGTGTGTGTGTGTTTGGAGTGTCCAATCAGGAACTTAAATATGTATGTGCAAGGAGTGGGTAGGGCGTTTGCCTTGCACGCGGCGGACCAGGCTGACCCAAGTTCAATTCCTTTGCCCCTCTCGGAGAGCCTGGCAAGCTATCGAGAGTATCCTGCCCACACAGCAGAGCCTGGCAAGCTCCCCGTGACGTCTTCGATGTGCCAAACACAGTAACAAGTCTCACAATGGAGACGTTACTGGGCCTGCTCAAGCAAATCGATGCAAGGAATTCTCATTGTCCTTCAATGTATAAAGCTAATGATCATGGGCTCCTTCCACTCATCCAAAGGAGGCAGCCACCAACTCCCACCCTTTATGCAGAGCAAAGAACCAGCGCAGGGTCAAGAGACCCATGCTGTAGTCTTGGCTTGATAACCACATTGTTAGCGGCCTGGGTTAAGAAAGAACTGTGTTAGGTGTTGGAAGGCAAGCGGTTGTTGCCACAAAGGCAACAAGCTAACTCCACAGCTGAATGTCTGCAGGGAGGCAATTCCCTGAAAAGGGCAAACGCTCTTACCAAAACATAAGAAGAATACATTCTCAGATTGCACTTCTTAGTACAGAAAGAAACAGAACTCCAAAAATTCTTCACAGGAGAAGGTCAGGCGAATATCGGACGTGAAGCAAGGCTGCCGGGAAACCTGCCACCGTGAGGCATCAAGCAAGCCCAGGGCTATGTGCCGAAAGGGAATCCAGCAAGCTACGTCACCCCCACGACACAGTTTCCCCAAGTCTTTAGCACGGAGGCTTTTAGAAGAGCTGATTTGGAAACTGTTCTAGAGAACCGTGACACCCCTCAGGGTTGGTGCCTGGAGAGCCTGGAGGGAGTCTCTCCGAATATATTGGCTTTGAGGACACAGCGTCCTTTTCAAAATCGGAATCATGGCTAGAGAAAGTGCACCACCTGCCCTGGGACGCTCTGCTGTCCGCGCGGCCTCCACGAGCTCAGTTCCCCTCAGCAGTTCTCCTCCACCAGCTTCGAGCCGTTGATCCCCCGGTAGGTGACTCTGCTCGGCCGCACCAGGACACCGTGGTAGGGCTTGCAGGTGAAGTAGCGCTTGTCCCCCACCGCGCCATCGTTCTTCCCCTTGGCGCTTCGAAGTTCAAGTCCCAGCCAGATCCCGGAAGCGAAGTCGGTGGGGCCCACGTACCTAACAGTCCCCATCTCGTTGGAGCTGGTGAGCAGCACCTGGGAGCCCTCGTGCAGCTTGACCCCCCCCTCGACGACGCCCGCCGCCGCCGCCGCTGCCGCTGTTGGGGTGCTGCTCCAGCTGCGCCGCAGGGTGGGTTTGGATCTGGGGGTGGGAGAGGAAGAGAAGGCTTGAGGGGGAGAGCCACCCAACACAGCACTTTGCATGGCCAGGCCGAGCCCGGGGCTCACCACAAGCAGTGCTCCTCCTCCTCCGGGGGCCTAACGGGGCTTCTGCGAGGATACCGTTAGTGACACTCTTAGCATTGTCCTCATCTTTTGAGCTCGGCTCTCACCCCTTTCATAAATGTGGAGCTACGGTTCTCACGAACAATTACAGCAGCAGTAGGTGGGTTTTGGTTAAATCCATCAACAAATGATGGAGTGGGACACCCTAACAAGAACCATTGGTTTCAGTGCGGGGAGAAAGCTCCAAGGGCCGAAAGGCATGACTGGCTCACATCAGGCCAGGAGTTGGCTTCCTGCCACCCCCTGGTCCCCCAAGCACCCTCGGTTATGGATTCTGTGCAGCCCCCCCCCCCCACCGCCTTCCCAGCATCACTGGAGCAATGAACTGTCAGCCCCACACAGCCTCCTTGAGTATCGCCAGGCATGGGCACACCTCCGCCCCCCGCCCCAAAAAATGGATGAATTGCTTCAAATTACACCACAGCACTTAGAAGCTGAGGGAAGTGAGACATCTAAATTACATTACATTTAAGAGTTATGTTGACTCACTTGAAAACACCTATGAAATGGCAGGCCAGGGACACGATTGATTCAAGGAACTTGTGCATAATGATCAGCAAAGTGTTATAAATGCTCCAGTCGAGACGGAAGACTGAGCAGAGAGAGGAAGAAAGCACCCACCCCTCGGGTCCTGGGGAAACACTTCCGGGAGGGAGGGACACTTGAGCTACCTTGACAGCTAGCTGAGCAGGCAAAAAGACAGAGAAGAGTCGGGGAGGCAAAGCACAGTTAACAGCACAGAGCTGAGGTCTCTGTTGGCCGGAGCGGGGAGAGGGGGCAGGAGGGAGCAGGCAGACCTTTCCGGGGGGGCTTTCCAGAGCTTCTGGACTTCATGGGAGGTCTGAGCACACACATGCTTGGAGGGATGGGCAGAAAACACAGACAAGGGTGGGAGAAAGGGCCACCCTGTCACACTGCCCACTGGCAATAAGCTCTGTGGCAAGACCTTCCCAGGTGGACAAACAATGACACCAGCTACCAGATCCCCACAGGGGACCCTGGGAAGACTTTTGAGCAGATGCTTGGAGGTAATGTGAGGAGTCGGCATGGTGACATGGATGGGGATGAGGAGTGACAGACTGGGGAGCCCCCCCCCAGGCCACAGGGTGGGTGAGTCAGATGGAGTGGGGGGCTGGGGGGCCTGAGGCAGTTTCCTTATCCCTTCATTCTTGGCACTGTGTCATAAATCTGAAGAGCTGTACCCCACCCACTTCCTCTCCATTTTCCCTCTGAATGAAAAGCATCCGTCTCTACCTCACCACCATTCTGGGAGGCTGAACAACAGACAAGGGGCCTTGGCAGCTGTGACCTGCTCCTCCCCAACCCCCCAGTTCTCTCTCGCTTACACGGGGCAGACAGGGTGTCACCCCCAAGTCCTTCGGGTCCCTACCCAGGGATTTTCATGATCTCTCAGTCCACTCTCTGTGTTTCTTCAGGTACTATCGTTTGCTTCCATTTGAAGAGACGAGAAGGGAGCACGTTGCTTGGTCAACCTGACTGGGTTCACATGGGGACGTGCGTGCGGGCGAGCCACAGAGTGGAGTGTGAGGCACTTCTGACCCTCATGCAGAAGGTCCCCCAGTCACTGTCACGTAACTCCCACCCCTGCGATGCCAGAATCTGCTCCACTTACTGCCTTTCTTCTGTTCCTCATACCAGTGAGCACCAAACATTCTGCTCACACACTCTGAGGAAAAATCACCTGAACAGCTGATTCTCTGGCCTCGACAAAAATACATTCATTTTTTTTAAGGAGGAGCAGTCAGCTTTATTTATCTTCATCTCCACAGAAAACAATTATAGCTCTGGCTCTTTTCTCCCGTCCACTGCCGTGGCGACAATTTCTCTCTCCTCTTTCTCTCTACACCATGTTCTCCCATTCACCCACACTTCAACGCTTAATTTACTACTTGCTCCCTTCAGAGTCCTTTATATGCTGGTTTTCACTTTGTAGCAATTTCCTCCATTTTGCCCAAGAACGCTTGACCATCTTTGGTAAATAGGAGCTACCAGTTACTGCCCATAACCCAGTGACATTAGCACGGATCACTGGTGCCCCACACTTGAATGTCCCCCGGACTGTGTGTAACCACCAGTGGCTCACACATCTGACAGACTGTGGCAACAGAAAGGATTGTTGTTGCCAAAATTTCACATACACTTGAGCTCAGCCATGTCGGACAAAGCAGAGCTGCTGTCAATGAAGATGCCAGCTGGGGAGGATCACACGTCCCTGGGCCGGCTGCGACAGGTCAACTCTTGTGGCATCTCAAGTGAGGAGACCGATTCCAAAATTCTCAAAACTGGCCAAGGTCTTGAGGAAAGGAAAACAAAACAGCATCCAACCCGGCCAAAGAGAATCTAGTAGTCCCTTAGGATTTCTCCTGGGACGTGGCAGATCTCCATGCCAGAGCCCGGTCACTGCACACCAGCCTAATCTGTGGGGGCAGGCCAGGGGGGCCCAGCTTGACAGCTTCTTTTGGCGAAGGGAGAGGGAGCAGGGGGAACCGCTAGTGGTGCTCAGGGCTTACTCCTGGCTCTGTGCTAGCAGCACTTGGGGACAAGAGGGGATGCTGGGAATCACATCTGGGTCCACTCCAGCAAGGCGAGCACCCTCCCCTCTGTGCCAGATCTCTGGCCTATCCAGGCAGGTCCCAGCACTGCAGGGAGGCTGCTCTCGCCCTTCCCAGTCTACTTGTCCCTCTGGGCATCATTCACAGATTCATCAGGAAGATTTTGTTTTGCTTTGTTTTGTTTTGGGACCATACCTAGGGGTGCTGAGGGATCACTCCTGGAGAGCTTGGGGAAATCGATGGGGTTCCGAGGATCAAACCTGGCCCACCCTGCCTGCTGTCCTCTCTTTCTGATGCCAACAATTATTTTAAAAATAATAATAATAATCTGGGGCTGGAGCAATAGCACAGTGCGTAGGGTGTTTGCCTTGCACGCGGCCGATCCGGGTTCGATTCCCAGCATCCCATATGGTCCCCTGATTACCGCCAGGAGTAATTCCTGAGTGCAAAGCCAGGAGTAACCCCTGTGCATGGCTGGGCGTGACTCAAAAAGCAAAAAAAAAAAATCTTTCCAAGTTCAGAAGCATCTCTTATTCCTTTGAAAGCAGTTGCTAAAAGTTTCAGAAAAAATTCTGAAACTAATTCTGAGGTGGAGAGCAGCAGTAATGAGGGTGTGAGGAGGGAAATAAAATAAATGACAAAGAGAAAAGGACATTCCCAAGACAAAGGGAAAAATAAAAGCTTTCTGAGCAATGCGCTCTACAAGAGGAAGCGGGGATATATTTTTAAACAGTAAGATCGTCATATGCAAATAGGCCTGACATTTCATGAGTTGCTGAAAATATTAAATCAAATCTCTGACTAATTAAGTAAACAGTTTAATATCAATTCACCCTATTCAACGGTAACACAAAACATAAATTCCTCCAACTTTTATTAACAGAACTAAACCTCAGGAAACATGTGCGGCCAACTCACTGCGGTCACTGGTGACATTTTTAATTGAGGTCATAAAGGAGGGAGAAGAACTCTTCCCAGTACACCCCCTACACTGTTTCTCCTACGTGTTCAAACTACACTGCACTGTCATAGATATAAAACTTCACTTTTTCTTCCTTCACAGATTCCCATCCTGTTCATCTTGAAAGGTGATTTTTTCTAAATCTTCTTAATACTCACTTGGCAAAAGCATTTCTTCGGTTAATCTCTTTTTGGGAAGAAGCAGACGTCGTACTGAAGCTTCTCCTAAAACCTAAGTGAGAAAGTTAAGGTCAAAAGAGGAAGAAAATACAAATGCGCAGACTTGGCCAAGTTCTTCGATCCATTTCAAGGCCTGTTCCAAGACATAGGCGGACACCTGTAGTGTGCTCCCCTCCGCTCTGAGCTCTGCACACACCGCGCCTTTCACGAATGGAAGGTCTGGGGTGGCCTTCACACCACAGTACCACTCATCTCTGTGTTCTCTACACGTCTGTGTTTTCAGGAATTCTCTTAACGGTTCACACTTACTCTTATACCTGTTATTGTGCACCAATATCTGGGACCTTTGAGATTACTATTATACATTTGGGGGCACCATAAACAGTAACCTCAAGCAAACTTCATCTATAAATGAGTTAAATATTCTGATGGCTCCATCAAATGGCCATTGTCCACCTCCATCTCTCTCTCCCTCTCTCCCAGGCAGCCTATTCCTCGAGACACAGGATTGAAACGAGGCCAGTTTCATAACATAGAATGGCCACTAAGTGTTCGAGTGGAAGCTAGATCCACATGTCTCTCTCCTGCAAATAGAAAGTTAGAAAGAATGACGCTGACTGAGGAAGGCAAGTGAGTGCTGAAAGAGGCAGAGAGCCAGGCCCCTCCTACCAGACACTCAGCCATGCCGTGGAGGGTAAGGAAAAAGTTGCTGAAAGAAATTTAAAACGCTGCCCATGAATGACATGGAAGCATGAGAGCTTACTGCTAATGAGGACCAAGTTTCCTGGTCTGGATAGAAGATTAAACTAAGCACATTCCCTAAAGCCAAAGAGAGCCTCGTGCTGAGCAGAACCCGAATCCTCTTCCACTCTACCCTGAAAGAGATGAAGAAGCAGAGAGAGAGAGAGAGAGAGAGAGAGAGAGAGAGAGAGAGGGAGGGGGAGAGGGAGAGAGAGAGAGAGAGAGAGAGAGAGAGAGAGAGAGAGAGAGAGAGAGAGAGAGAGAGAAAGAGAGAGAGAGAGA
>JAOXYA010000008.1:40508517-40519374 GCA_028565675.1 Sorex palustris | reverse complement strand
TAATCAAATCTCTTGATAAAGAAGGGAAACACTGATATACTCTTCAGTTTTTAAAATAAATTTCTCATGTGATAAAAAATTCCATAATAACAATAGAATGTTTGTTTATTCCCCAAGCACAAAAAGTTGTAAATCTACAACTGTACCTCATGGTGTTTCACTAATAAAAAAAATTGTTGTATCTCACCAGGCTGGAGCATTAGCATAGTGGGTACGGTTTTTGCCTTGCACACAGCCGACCCAGGTTTGATTCCTCTGTCCCTCTCGAAGAGCCCGGCAAGCTACTGAGAGAGAGTATTCCACCCGCATGGCAAAGCCTGGCAAGCTACCCATGACATATTTGATATGCCAAAAATAGTAACAACAAGTCTTACAATGGAGAAGTTACTGGTGCCTGCTTGAGCAAATTGATGAACAATGAGAGGACACTGCTACAGTGCAGTAGTATCTCACCGTGGGAACATTAAGTCCTTGTCTGAGGGTTTTCTAAGCTGTTGTTGCCAGTTAAGCCTTCTGGGTCAGTTTTTCTGTTAGTCAAAATTAGTTGGCTTCTATGTCACACTCCCACCCAACCTGGTGTGCTACTAGTAGGATGTTAGTATTATAGAGTTTGAAGATGTCACATGCCCACAAATGAGGCCGTGTGCTCCAGAAAATCCAGAATTGGGCATTCCATCCAGAGGTACGAAGACAGCTGCTGTGGTGTGGGTGCAGTTGCGAGGATTTTGGTAGGGTGAGAACAAGGCCTGCACTGCCTCCTGAGCTCACCTCAGAGGTCTAGGCTTGAACCAGGTGTCCGAGGAAGTCCTGGGGTAGCTTATAAGGTATACGCTTCATAAGCTTATACCTTTCAAATGCAGTGTCATGGGACTTTCGATGTCCTATGGGGAATGGTGACTGTTTTGTTTTGTTTTCATGGCCAGTCAACCGATGAAGATTCTAGCTGGAAGATCCCACAACGTGCTGTATCCTGGTGTTGCAATGTCAGTTCTGTGCCCAGGCTTTTGGGGGTCAGTCTCCGTTGCTACCCTGCCCAGGGTCAGCGGGGAACCTGAGTTCTCCTCTCCCCAGAAGAGCCTAATCCCACAGCCTGAAGTCAGCTCCACGCACACACCCTGGAAGTTGACACCCAACATCTGGAGGTCACGGCTGTGAGCTCTGTCTTCTCTCTATGACCCTTTCCTGCTCCATGCACCTATCCTTGTTCCTGGGTAGAGGTTCTGGAGCATTTCCCTGCTCTGTCACACAATAGCCAGAGACTGGGTCTGCCTCTGGGGCTAAGTGGTGAGACAAAAGAAGGAAAATGACTGGGAAGTCCATCTGTCCTCTTGGGGCCATTTCTCCCCTGGTCAGAGACGAAGGTTGCCCTGCCCGGAAATGCATGGTTCTATCCTTGCTGCCACTGCTCCTCAAAGAACTGACCAAGAGCTCGCTAGGAAGGATAAAAAGGGATTTGACTGTGTGCCTGTTAGTTTTAAAGCAAGGCATTTTCCCCACTTTCTAACATAAGACCCCTCTCCTATTCCTCAGATCAGGTGCAGATCTGAATTTTTTTACCACAGCAGTTGTGTACTTCAGAGTTTTAGGTGAAAGAGATTCAACAACATCAAACTATATGAAGGACTCTCTTTGGAACAGACCCAAGTACACAGGTACACAGTATCTATAGACAAAATTATAAAATCTTGTTGAGATGTTTTTAAGAGCCTAATTAAACAGCACGATGTCCCAAGCTCATAATTAAAAGACTATTATAAAAATGTCAGTTCTTCCCACATTGATTTAAGGTTTAAATGCAATACCAATTAAAACTGCAA
This sequence comes from Sorex palustris, assembly GCA_028565675.1. Taxonomy (NCBI): domain Eukaryota; kingdom Metazoa; phylum Chordata; class Mammalia; order Eulipotyphla; family Soricidae; genus Sorex; species Sorex palustris. The sequence continues at coordinate 40,517,557 of JAOXYA010000008.1, read as the reverse complement.
TGGATATATTTTAAAGGAACTTAATAGCTTGTCCCCAAATTTACGGGGAAATGTGATTTGTAAGGGTTGAAGAAGATAAGACACTGTCAAGAATTAAAGAGGTGGGGCCAGAGAGATAGACCAGCAGGCAGGTACTTGCCCTGGGTTCAATCCTCAGCACCCCATATGGTCCCCAGAGCACCGCAAGAAATGAATCCTGAGCACAGAGTCAATAGTGAACCCTGAGCACTGCCAGGTGTCTTACACACACACACACACACACACACACACAAAGAATTAAGTAGGCTACCATTCTCGACTGATTATCAAGAATCACCTTTTAAAAACTGAAGTAATCATAAAAGTATGGCACAGGGATATTCCAATAGGACTGAGGAAAGGCAACCAACGCCTTGGGCAAAGTCCTTTCATCATGGTGGAAAGCCTTTTTGCTTTAGTTACTGATGAGTTTGCAAGCATTTGCTGAACATCTGTTTTGTTCTATGTGTTATAACGAATGTAAAAAATACAAGATGTAGTCCTCTTAAAATTAAAAATATTGCTCAGAGAATAAAATATATGCACAAATAAAACATTGAAGAGAACAAACCCTCAACCAACTGAGTAACTATTGGGGGCCGCTGATGAAGAAATAAAAGTGAATCAGGGAAGTTCTCATGGGGAAACAGGACCTGAGTGAGCGATTGAGAACGACTAGAGCCGAGATGGCAATAAAGGCCTTGTTCCTTCCTCCCTCAAAAAGCAACTACTCAAGAACAAGACACTAGTAAGCACCCCCTTTACACCTCAAAGACCTCGAGTCTGCATTAGAAGGCTGCTGAAAGGACCATGCATCTTTGTGAGGGGAGTGAAGAGGGAGGAGTGAATATATCACTGGGCAGGGACAGAAAAGGTAACTCAACCAGAGAGCCCGGAGAGGGATGGTATGGAGGCCCATGCCCTTGGCACAGATGAATGGCAAAGCAGCAGAAAGAAGTTCAGTGCTCCACAGGTCCAGAACCCCACATCCCCTCAGCACACCCCACCCCCAGAATCTGGATGGGCATCGACCCTGAGACCTCAAGGTATCATGGCATGAGGAGACACTGATGTCTCCGGAAACCACAGCTAGAAACATGGGGGATTTTTGTTTGTTTTTCATTTGTTTGCCACACCCAGTGGTGCTCAGGGCTTACTCCTGGCTCCGTGCTCAGGGATCATTCCTGGAAGAGCTCAAGAGACTATATGGAGTGCTGGAGATCAAACGTGGGTCAGCTACATACAAGGCAAAAGTGCCTTACCACTGTACCATCTTGTCAGCCCCAGGATATGGGAGATTTTGACCTAACAAAATTAAAACAGCACATGATTCCTCACGATAGCATGAGGAGACATATATGCAAACTCAGAAAATCCATTCAGTGAGCTGAGGAATAAAATTAATGGTCAGAAGGAAGAGATGAAAGCTATTTTTAAAATACTTGGTGCTGGGGCTGGAGCAATAGTACAACAGGTAGGGCGTTTGCCTTGCACGTGGCCGACCCAGGTTTGATTCCCACCATCCCATATGGTCCCCTGAGCACCGCCAAGAGTAATTCCTGAGTGCAAAGCCAGGAGTAACCCCTGAGCATTGCCGGGTGTGACCCAGAAAGAAAAAAAAAGCACTTGGTGCTGGAGAGAGAGCACACTGGTGACCAGAGAAGGGAGGGTCACACGGCACACCTGAAACCAATGCCACTTCGGACACTTCTAAGAGAGCAATGGCTCTCAAAAGGCAGATGCCAAATGATTGCACCCAGGGACCAGCAGGAGGGCAGGTGTGGGGGAAGAGGAGAGAGAGAAAGAGAGCGCTGAAGGCAATGAGCTGTAATAAGTCCCCTCCACTTTCTTTATTTGGGGGAGGCTTTAGTGGGGGCTACACCCAGCTGTTCTCAGGGGTCACTCCTGGTTACATGGGCTAGAACAGGGTGAGCCAAGTGCTAGATAAACACTGTTCGTACCTGTCTGTTTCCCCATACCCCGCCACTAGTCAGCTATATTTTTTAAGCTTTGATTACAATAATATATATATAGGTATAGAGCTATATAGATACATATTTGTTTCTCATGGACATATGTCCAACATTGGAAGAGATGTCTTCAAGCACAGAAAAAGGACCCTCACTGCCAGTTTTAGTAACTCGAGACTTTAAAAAAAAAAGTCAGTAAAGCTCTGCATAGGACAAAAATATAAAGTTACTCTTCTTGTGGGCTGGAGAGATACAGCCAGTAGGGTGCTCTCCTTATACCTGGCCAACCCAGGTTCCATCCCTGGGAATCTATACAGATCCTCCAGCCTCTGCCAGGCTTGAGAGCACCACAAGGTGTGACCCAAAAATTTTTTTAAAGCTAGTTTTCTTGAACAAAGATTTATTGAGAGCATCGAATCTAGTAAGATTCAATTGAGGGTGAAGGAAGATAGATAGAAAGAAAAGGAACAAGTATCTTTAGAGGCATTAAAATATACATGGTGGTTCAATTAAAATAAATTTTTTAATAAAAAAAATAAAGTAATGTTAAGTAGCACTGTCCTCCCGTTGTTCATTGATTTGCTCCAGTGGGCACCAGTAACATCTCACAACATATTGTGAGACTTGTTGTTAATGTTAAATAGATAATCAAAAAATAAATAAAAATATACACCAGAGGATGAAACAATAGTACTTGGGGAAGGTGCTTGCCTTGCACACCCCTGGCCTGGGTTCAATCCCCAGAACCCTGAGCATCCTGGGTGGGTGACCCATAAACAAACAAACAAACAAACAAAAACATAAATCAGGATTGAGAAAGAAAGATAATTCAGGATGCAGGTTATAGGAAATTCTTGGGTTTTTTTTCTTAGCTGATAAAATACAAGGAACTGCACAAAGAACATGAGCAAATTCACATGGTCGCCCCACTTCCTCATCTGACCTACCGGAGTTGACCTTGGATGTCACATGGGCCACATCCACCTTCTGGGATCTGAGGAGAGGCACCGCTTTGGCGGAGGATGCGTGCAGGGTGCTCTTCCTTCTGTCTTTGGCTTTACTGATCTTTGACAGAGGTGCAAAAATGCCTGCAGGCGGTGATGAGAGAGTTCAGTCAGTGTGAAGCAATTAACAGCAGATCACAGGAAGGAGCATGCCCAACTCCTCAGGGACATACATTCTAGGGCATTTTTTTTTTATAATTAGTGAATCACCGTGAGGTACAGTTAAGGGCTTACAGACTTTCATGCCTGTGTTTCAGCCATACAATGATTGAGTACCCCATCCCTCCACCAGTGCCCATTTTCCACCACCAGTGGTCCCAGTATATCTCCCACCATGCCCAGCCCGTCCTCTCCATCCTACCCTGACTCTGTGGCAGGGCATTCTCTAGGGCATTTTTTTAAGTCAGGGCCAACCCAGAGGTGCTGGGGGCAGGGGGAGGGGTATGGTGTGAGGAAGGGCCTCTCTTGCCCTCTTGTCTTTGAGTCGACACTCCCAGGTGTGGTGCCTGATGCTCAATCTCCCAGGTGCTCAATAGTCCCCAGGGTAGAACCAAGGGGGCACATGCAGTACTAGGGATGGAGTTCAGGGTCTCTCACATGCTAGGTATGTGCTATGTGCTACACATGCCTGGGCCCATTTTGTTCCTGTTAAGTATCCTATAGTCTGGGTGAGATATACATTCTTTCCCTTGCTCTCAAAGAGCTCGCAAGCTGGTTGTTCAAACTAACAACACACACAGGGATTTCAGGACCACAGAGAAGATCCATGATCAGATGCAAAGTGAGGTTCGGGGGAAAGAGAAATGAAGGGAAGTAGAAGCGAAGGTATTGATTATCTATTAGAGTGATCTCTGACTAAGCTATTGACAAATCATAATCCACTATAAGGTATAAACACTATTTTCCCACATCATTCTAGCTCCCTTTTAGGGATTTCTAGTTTCCCATATTATAGTTATTCCCATATTATAGTTATCTTTAGATCCACCTTTTCTCTCTTTGATAAACAGCAGATTTTTTTTAAAAATTTTATTGAATCACCGTGAGATAGTTATAAGCTTTCACGTTTGGGTTACAATTATATAGTGATCAAACACCCATCCCACCACCAGTACACATTCCCCACCACCAATATCCCTGATATACCCCCCTTTCCCACCCTCCCCCTGTCTCCATGGCAGACATGATTCCCCATAATCTCTCTCTACAAACAGCAGATCTTGAGAAAACGAAATTTGGATGCTAAATTATCTCTGTCTTCCTCCACTGTTATAATTACAGTGTCTTGCATATAGTAGGAATGTGCAGGCCTTTTTTTTGCATAAAATGGAATCTTCTGAGAAGGCCAGGTCATCAGCAATTTGCAGTCAGACCATATGGGATATGCTGGAGGTGGGGTAGTGGGCAGGCAAATAGGTATGAGCTGCCTATCTACAGTGGCTGCAAAAATTAAAATTTCACTTAAAATTATTAAAAGCTTTTAATTATTAAAAATTATTAAAATTATCTAATTTTGCCATTAATTAAAAAATATCAATGGTATACCTCTGTTCACTGACTGTAGCACCAAGTAAAACAACCAAGATATGGAAACAAGCCAAATGCCCAACTACCGATGAATGATCAAGAAGTTGTGGTATAATGCAAAAAATATTAACTCAGACCCCTTTCTAACCCCATGCACAAAAGTCAGATCAAAATGAAGTAGGCCTCAATTTCAGACCTGAGTCCATAAGTTACATCGAGGAAAACATGGCAGAACTACCCATGACACTGAAGCTAGAGGCAGCTTTAAGGATGCAGTGCTTTGTCCCAGCACCGGAAGCAAAGATAAGACTATGTTACATTAAAAAGCTTCGGCACCTCAAAGGAAATAAATGACCAAACACCCATCCCTCCACCAGTGCATAATATAAAGACACCCTACAAATAGAGAAATTATTTGCCCTCCACTCATTTGATAAAGGGTTAATATCCAATATATATGAGGCACTGGTGGAATTTTACAAGAAAAGCAAATCCAACCCCATCAAAAAATGGGAAGAAGAAATGAACAAAAATACAAGTGGCCATAAGGTACATGAAAAAATACTCTGCATCACTAATCATCAGAGAAACACAAATCAAAACAGCAATTAGCCATCAGTCACACCACAGAGACTGTCATATATCAAAAAGAAAAACCAAAAACTGGTGTGGATGTGAGGAGAAAGGAACCCTCAGTCACTGATGGTTATGTCAACTGGTCAACCTTTTTAAAAAACAATAGGGACAGTCCTCAAAAGACTAGGAATGGAGCTTCCATATGACCCAGCAACTTCACTCTGTGGAATATACCCCAAGGGCCCCAAATCACAATTCAGAAAAAGACATCTGTACACCTATGTTCATTGAAGCACTGTTAAAATATCCAATATCTGAAAACAACCCGAGTGCCTGAGAACAAATGACTAGAAAAATAAACTCTTCAGTGGAATAATACTCAGCCATAAGAAAATATGAAGTCATGCAATTTGCTGCTATGTGGATGAATCAGAAGAGTATCAGAGAGTATTATGCTGAGTGAAGGTAGTCACGTGGAGAGGGACAAACACAGAATTAGCACTTTCTTGTGCAGAATATATATATCATATATATTTACATACACACATATATATACATATATATATACCTATACAACAAAGGAAAAAAACAAATGTTCAAAGACAATTGAAACAAAGAGCAGAATTGGTCTTCAGTAGGAAGCTTGCCTAGGATAGGGGTGGGAAAAAGTTCCTACGATGAAGGCAGATTGGGTGGGAATGGGGGCATGGCAGGGAAACTTGGGACACTGGTGGAGGGTAGCGGACACTGGTGAAGGAATTGATGCTGAGTATTTTTTTTACACCTGAAACTTAATCATGAATAACTTTGTAAAGTTGTGATTCATAGTTATTTAATTTTAAAATTTTAAATGAAAATTAGAAAACTAAAAAAGGTTGTGGCTTATACCAAATTGAATACTATGCTACTATAATAAAGGATAAAGTCATTCGAAAGAGACAGATACAAAATGATCTCTCTCATCTGTGGACTTGAGAGATACACAATAAAGGAACAACAAATGGCCAAAGTAAATAAAACTGAAGAGTTGATCACCGAAGTGAGTTGCTCTGGGGGGTAGAGTGTCTGACAAAGACCTTGGTTTAGAAAGTGGATACTATGGTGGTGCAGGTGGTGTTGGAATGATGCATGCAAAAATCTTCATTAATAGTACATCAATAAAAATGCTTATAGAGAAAATAAAAAATGTTTCAGGCAGTGAAAATACAGTATGAACAAATATGTGCAGACAGTAGAGGGAATGAACAGGGATAATAAATGTCAAGACAATCTGGCCTGCTACATTTAAAAAGACAAAATAAAGAGTATGTTAAGCTCTTCCCTTGAGAATTCACTCTCTAACAAAGATGCATGATAACTAAAATGCAATATATATACATGAGTGGTTTTACTATGTTTGTAAGCAGAAATAATCAATTTTTATATTGTACATAATTTCATTGTTTTTCTTGGTGTAGTATTCATCCTATTTGTTAAAAGCTAAAATGTGTCAACTACCTGACTTTTCTGTTGTTCATTTCTCCTCTGAATCTTAACAATATTTTATCTTGATCACTCCATCATTTCAACTTATCCACAATAACCTTTTTTTTCTGTCGGACTATTTTCCTTGACAAACACACACAAACACACAAACACACGCACGATGAAGATTGTATCTTATGTTGCCAAGGTTTGAAGAAATAAATTATTTTTTCCATAGAAATAAATATAATCTGAAAATGTAAATCTGTACAATCTTACTGGGAGACAAGTCTTGCCCAATTTAACTTTAAGGCATTAATTATAAGGAAAGATTTATACCTAGAGGAGTGCACAAAATTTACAAGCCTATAGTTTATGATATACAAAGGTAATTTCAAAACCTGTTTCTAGGGGCTGGAGCGATAGCACAGCGGGTAGGGCGTTTGCCTTGCACCCGGCCAACCCGAGTTCAATTCCCAGCATCCCATATGGTTCCGTGAGCACCACCAGGAGTAATTCCTGAGTGCAAACCCAGGAGTAACCCCTGTGCATTGCTGGGTGTGACCCAAAAAGAAAAAAAAAAACCCTGTTTCTAGTTTACAACTCTACCCCAATCACACTTCTGGAAATTAATAAAGGGGGAAAAGTCCAAATAGAAGTAAAGAGTTGTACCCCTGAAAAGTAATCATTGCAATATTATTCAGATTATCATTATTATTCAGAAGTAGGAGAAAATAGTTTGTCAATAGTATGAGTTGCTAACGGAATGAATTGCTAATTGGCATTTGGATAAACACCACACCAAGAAAAACAACAAAATTATGTATAATATAAAAAGTAAATCAATACAAATTAAGGAATATATTTTAGTTTAATGTGATTATATCTGTGAAAGAGTATAGTGAAAAAATTAAAAACTAAAATATATTCAGGAACAAACTATATTTTTTTATATTTTCAATTATATATAATTTGGCAATGATTTTTTTCTTAATCTGAGGAAATTTCTGTATTCTTTCATTCACAAAAATACTCTGCTTTTTAAAAAAAAGTTTAAAAAACTTAATTCTGTGGCATTCAAGCGTCTCTAGAGTACATGAAAACTCATCTAAAGAGTTTTCATTCTTCTTGCTTTTCTTAAGCAAGTCACTTGGGAGAACTAAAACCCAATTTAAAGCAATAATGATACAATCAAACCCCAAATATGCGCAAAATATGGGATAAACTTCCTACTCAGTAACTTAAGACAAAGTACAGATAAGATTCTTTTCACATCTTGGCAGATAATTATAAGGCTTAAGTAATACTAAACATAAAAAATAATTATTTTAAATAGAATAGCAATAAATGTCCTGATAAACATGATCCATTTTGTCTAAACATAATTCTTCCCAAAACTCCATTACAATAATATGCCCTTAACATATGGATTTAATCCCAATTGCTCCCAAAATGCCACTAAAATATTAACAAGTAATAAGTGATACAAAAATCTAAAATTTTTTTTAGTTGGATTTGGGGCCACACCTGGTGATCCTAAGGGGCTAATCCTGGCTCTACATTCAGGAATTACTCCTGGAGTTCTAGGGAATCGTATGAGGCATCGCACCGCATGCAAGGCAAACACCCTACCTACTGTACTATCACTCCAGCCCCAAAAGTGACACAAACTCTAAACAAAAAGAGAGAGAGAGAGAGAGAGAGAATGAGACAAGAAGGAAAAGATTAATAAAAGCTCCAAAAAGACGGGGTTAAAATTTTAAAACCACCAGAAGACAAAGACAGTTCTAAATAGCAGGAACAGAAGCTTAATTGCTTTTCCAAACTTTCACATTTTCAACCTCCATGATGTTTCCTATAATCAAGCTCCTTAAAGAAGATCAATCATACTATCTCTCGCTCTCTTGTTTTTTTTTCTTTTTGCTTTTTGTTTTTTGGGCCACACCCAGCAGTGCTTAGGGGTTACTCCTGGATCTGCACTCAGGAATCACTCCTGGTGGGCTCAAGGGACTATACGGGGTGGTGGGGATTGAACCCAGGTCATCTGCGTGCAAGGCAAGTGTCCTACCCACTGAACTGTAGTTCCCACCCTATCATACTTTTGATACCTTCTCCCAACCATATTCCAAATAAAAGAATTAAGGATAGCCCCTTTATTCATTGCCTAAGCAATCATAGAAAAGTTTTGTTTAAAAAAACAGCAAGACTGAAATAGTATCATCTTTAATTCATTCCGACAAGTTGGATCATCTGAATCTTACCATATTTGGGGGCACATTTGAAGTACTGGACTTTCCCAACACTTCCATTGTTTTTTCCTTCAGGTTCATCCAACTCGAAGCCAGCCCACTGTCCACTAGCAAATTCAGTTGTTCCACAAAATCTTAACAAGCTCCCGGGAGAACACAAGGCAGAGTCTCCTACCCTGTGCCTGACTGTCCTCGCCAGGGCCCAACAGCTGAATACATCCAAGCTCCAGAC
>JAOXYA010000008.1:40475129-40500437 GCA_028565675.1 Sorex palustris | reverse complement strand
AGGGAGGAGGTAGGGAGGAGGGAGGGACAAAGAGAGAGAGAGAAAGAAAGAAAGAAAGAAAGAAAGAAAGAAAGAAAGAAAGAAAGAATGGAGGAATAGAAAAAGGCTAGAGAAACTGAGATGCAATTTTTAATCAGAAGCATATGGTCATAGTAAGGTGGGGGCTAGAGTGGGGAGACACTGGGACTTGGAGGGAAGCTGAGGCTCTGGGGGAGGATGTGGTGTTACCTGAAACCCTGCCCCTACCAATATTGTAAAATCATGGCGCTTAGAGTATGTTTTTTTAAATGATCCACAAGCTAAATGACCCTAACCCCTAACCCCTAACAGCCTTCTGCCGTAGTTGGGGAATGTTGCGTGCAGAAGAACAGAGAAACAGCAGCCTGAGACAAACTCCAGGCAGCAGTGGACTCGACAAGCCATTCTGCCAGGGCCCAGGCACCAGAAAACCAGCTGGGATGCAATTCTTTCCAGACCCCATGAGAAAAGAAAAGGAGCTTGGCTCGGGACAAACTCGTGAATTTTCTGCCAACTCGCCACGATGCTAAGTGGCCTACCTGCCAAGGCCAAGAAGTTCTGATATTCACCGTTTCCAGTCCCCTGCCCCCTGACAGGCCCTGGGCCAACTCCATGGCAGGTTTACACTGACCTCACCTTCAGGACAGCTTCATGAAGTGGGTACCACTGTCCTCATTTCAAAGCCGTATTGGGGGAGGCAGAGAGCTGTTAGAGGCCCTTAGCTGAAAGGAGAGCTCTGGGTTTAAACCTACTCCTCCCTATGCCCAGCCAGGCCCCTGTCCCTCTTGAGAGTAAATAAAGTGCAAAGGGCAGCTTAGAATGGGTGACTGTCCCACCAGCCACGGGCAGAAGCACCAGGTCCACACTGAGTAGTGTTTGAAAAGGGAAGTTGTTCGCACCTTGAATGCCCTTCCTTATGAACTTGACCTCCGGGGCTACAGCCACCAGCTGTGAACTTTCTAGGTGACGAATTTCCTGCTTTGCTCTTCCAAATCAAGGAGAAGGGCTTTGCTAGAGCAGCACTTTTAGTCACTTTTAGTGATAATGAAAACCCCTTGCCCTTCACCAGCCCTGACTCCTGCAGAGACTTCTCTCACTCAGAGATGTGGTGGCCTTATCAGAAAACAAACACGTACTGCTCCAATTTCCATCCCCTTTGGGTCTGGGGATTTTTTTTTAAATGTATAAATACTGCTATTTATCCAGTCATTGATTAAGCTGATTGAACTGGGCATGAACGCTACATGACATTTTTTTTGAATCACCATAAACGCAGTTACAAAGCGTTCATGTTCGAGATTCAGCCGTTCAATGATGGAACACCCATCCCTCCACCAGCGCACACTTTCCTCCACCAGTGCCCCCTGTATCCAGCCCCCTCTTATCCCAGTCCTCACCCTGCCTCCATAGCAGACAATTTCCCCAGTACTCTCTCTCTACTTTGGTGCATTATGTTTTGCTCAAATTTTTGGGTCTGGGGGTCTTTGAGATAGGCGAGCAGGTTGCCTCTATGAAACAGGGAGAGTCACATCTTTGCCAGATCAGTAATGGGTGACCCCAGCTTCTGTCCACACTGGAGTTTCCTCCAGGGCCTTTTGCAATTATCACTCCTTTCTCTGGCTTTCCTAGGACAGACGTCTGCACAGAACTAAGAGCATGAGCACGTGCAAAAATAATCCGCTTCCCAAGATAGTAAATGCTGAGGAGTTCTATATTAGCACACTGAGTGCTGACAGGCTGGAGCATGATTAACCTAATAGGCTTAAAGTGCCCCCTTGCCATCCACAGCTGTCAGGATGCGAGCAAAGCCCAGGCCAGTAATCCTGAGGTCCCTTAGAATTTTCCCTGTGTTCACTCTCAGCAGAGTTCAAAACTGAGAAGGACAACAGGACACCGGTCACCCCTGCCCCCGAGTCAGGGGGCTGGGGAAGGAGAGGAAGTGACCTCGGGAGCATGGCACGGTGCTGTGTGACCTTCGGAGGACTCCAGCCTGGAAATCAACCTGGATAGACCCATAAGATTCCCTTTTGGGGTGATCTCCCATCTGGATCCCAGAGAATGGTGGAGGTTGCCTGTGGAAGATGAACACCAGCTGAGACCATGGGGTGCACACCTTCCCACACCGAAGTCATACACAGCCTTACAAAGAGCGGCATTCAGTTGTTTAAAAAGCCCAGAGGGATTCTGCCAGGACCTTGTGGGAACAGTGAGAGGGATTCTGTCCCTTCATCGGTTCAAAACTCCACCTGCTATGACTCTGGTGGGAGCTTGTTCGAGAGACAAACGTGGATGGATAAGCCCTTGGATTCAGAGACGATGCAAACCACAGCTGAAGGTCTTGGTTGGCTCTCAAGAGATCTTGTTGCAATCCAAAGGAAAGATCTAGAAACGCTGATTCCAGAATCCAAAACCACCCTATCTCGGCTAAACAGATCACAAAGCTCCCTGGCTCGAGGCAATCCATTCAAGATGCAGAGCTCCTGGGGAACCCTGGCACCTGAGCAAGACTTTGAAGAAAGGAAAGCCCAGGAGACCTCCATACAGAACCCGAAGGGTCCAGACCACCACAGTTCCGGCACACGGACCCATGGCTGCCACACCATCTATCCTGCTCCCAGGCCCCAAGGCCAAGTGGACTTCCCTGAGCCCCTGGTGAAGGCCCACCGGCAGGCTTACACCTACCTGAACTCCAGCCTCTCCAGATACGAGGCCATCCTGGACCTCACACACCGGGCGTCCCAGACGCAGGAGCTGCTGCAGCCCATGGTCAGCTTTCTGCTCCAGTGCTCCGAGGAGGTCAACCGGCTCCTGGGGGAGATCTCCGGGGAGGGAGACGTGCTCCTGCGGGATGTGGAGCGGGTGCTGGCGTGGCCCGGGGAGAAAGGGGACCCTAGGGAGCATCCCCATCTCCTGCAGCAGCTCCTGCAGCACACGGTCAGCAAGCTGCAGGCGCTCCAGCTCGCGGCCGCCTCACTCACCAGCGGCCTCGCTCTTGGTGCCTGCGGCTGCCTCCGCACCACAGTGGACCACCTCGGGGAGAAGCTGAGCACCAAGAGGGGCGTGGAGGAGCACCTCCTCAGGACGCTGGACCAACTGGAGGACTTGGCAAGTGGCCACAGGGACCCCAGCGGGCAGGGGCTGCCTTTGTGCTCCGAGGACAGCGGCATTGGCATGGACGCTGAGCTGGGGCCAGCGCGGGACAAACTGGGCCAGCAAGGCAGCTGCGACTCAGTGCCAGAGACGGCAGCCCCAGAGTCAGTAGCTTCACCCCAAGTAGGGCCCGGGGCGTCAGGACCTGACCAGCTGCCATGTCCCTTCCATAACTGCCCATTCTCCAGGACTCAGGGTGCAAAGGTGCAGCCAACATCAGAGGAGACATCGGGGAGCCCAGGGGTCTCCAGCTCAGTTCCAGAAATGGGTCCCCCACAGCTGTTAGGGTGGCACCCAGATACCCGCCAGGATTCTCCAGGGCTGGTGACCTCTGCCTCAGCACCTCTTCCAAGAGGCTCCCTGTGGAGGGACTCGCCATCCCTCACTGAAGGGAGCGACAGCAGCTCGGAGGAGGTAGGAGATGAGGGGAGTGGTGTATACCCTGGTGCACAGCGGCAGGAGACTGTGTCCCGCCCGAGACCCAGGTCTTCACCCGTGAGCTCAGTGAGCCTGTGGCAGACACAGCCCAGGAGGTTTAGGGGCCCCCGGGCCCAGGAAATGGTCCTGAAGATGCAGGAAGCCATCAGTGAGCGGATCAAGTTTGTCCCTACACCTTCTGGACACCCGGACTGGGCGGAGGAGGAGGAAGAAGAGGAGAAGGAGGAGAGGACAACGGGAGAGCCCCCGCAACCCAGCACCAGGAGTGGCATTAGCGGGGGCCCTGCCCAGCACAGGAGACCCCAGTCAGAGCCGTGCATTAGGACCCACATCAGGGACCCCACGTTCCAGCAGTTGACGAGGGTCCAGAGAGACCTGAGCCTGGGGCTGGATGTGTTTCAGACCCTGGGCTCGGAGGGGCAGGGTCAGAGCCAGGAGTGGGGTCCACAGCAGACCAGAGCTGTAGCCCAGAGGCCAGTCAGCCACGCAGCTGCCCCGGGCAGCGCCCTGAGCAAGCTGAAGGCCTCCCTCACCAAGAGCGTCAGCATTCTGCCCAGTCAGGACAGGAGCGTCCTGCAACAACACAGTTCCCGGCCTGAGGGGGCCCAGCCCTGGTGGGGCAGAGCTGGGAGGTTTCCACCAGGCACCTCACCAGGTACCAAGGTCAGGGAGATGCCCGGGGCCAAGGAGGAGACCGCTGTGGCTCCTCTCCCCAGAGCATCAGTCAAGAAACTCATCGAGACGTTCAGTCGCCCTGAGGGACCCCCAGACTCGGGGCCTCGGCCCAGGCGCAGGAAATGGGGTGTCCCCAGCCTACCCCCCAGGTTTCCCATTTACAGGGGGCTTGCCCCTTTGTATCCAAAGCCCCAAATTTCTCCAGCAGGCAGAGAATTTCCCCAGGCGGGCCGGGGCCGAGGGTCCTACATGCCCGTGTTCCCCCCGCTGCTGGCAGCGAGCCCCTCCCAGAGAGGAAACCTTGGCATGGAGCCCATGGAGAGCCCAGAGCTGCTCCCTCCACCGCCTCTGGAAGTCCTCATGGACACATCCTTCACCTCCCTGGAGGCCCCAGAGAGCTGTGAGCTGGCAGGGCTCTCCCCCGAGGGGTCCCCCGTGGCAGGGCTGGGAGAGGCCAGCCCTGTCCACAGCTCTGGGACCTCACAGAGCCCCTCCATCCTCCCGTCCCGCAGAGTCGCGGCCACCCCATCCAAGTCCCAGGGCGCAGGGCTGGGTAGCGGCAGGAGCAGCTGCAGGCCCCGAAAGCTCCCAGCAGCAGACCTCCACCTCCCCCCTGCCGCCAGGCAACCCCCCGGGCCCGAGCCAAGCCGGGCACAGCGCCAGCCCCGGGCCGAAAGAGCAGCAGGCGCGTGGAAGCAGGCCAGGCGGGCCGTGCCCTGGCACCCCTCAGGCCACCCGCGGGTGCAAACCAAGGCCTCAGGACCCAGCCCAGGCCGGCCAGCTCCACGGCCATATTCTCCTGAGGCCCCAACACAGGACCGAGAGAAAAGCCCCCCAGGGGCCTGGAAGGCATCTCCCACAAGGAGGACGTGGACAGCCCCCCAGGTCCAGAAGCACCCAGGTCCGGCCTCTTCTAGAGCTTCCCAGACAAGTGTCCCCCCTCTGTCTGCCTCCCCGAGCCCACCACTCTGCCCCCTGGCATGCCCCAGGGTGCTCAGCCCCCCAAGAGCAGAGAAAAGAGTTTCCCCTCCCTCACAACACAGGCCGTGCAGTCCTCCCCCCGCGAGCCCGCCCACCGGGCACCAGACCCCGGGTGCCTCCAGCCAGAGCACGGAAGCGAGTCCCCCTTCCTCTGGCCCGTCGCCATCGCCCCCAGTGTCCCCTGCCCAGGGGCACAAGGAAGCAAGGAGTTCTGCAGAGAGCCTAGTGGCCCAGGTGAAAGGACCTGGGAACACGTGTTCCGTATTCTGCCCGGCCACCCCTTCTCTGTTTGAAGCTCAGCCGCTCTCCCCTCCAACACCGCCTCTTGGGAGCCCCCCGGGAAGCTGGAGGAGCAGCCCGGGAGCACCCCAGAGGGGGGCAGCCCAGCCTTTCGTCAGAAGAACAGCTTCTGACAGCCGGCCAGCTGGCCACCAACTGCCGCCTGTCTCAGGGGCACCCCACCTCGCCTGTGAACCCCAGCTGGGCCAGAGCAGGTAAGGAGAACCCTGGACCTGCGGTCCCTGCAGTAGATTGAGGTGCCCTAGGGTGGTCTTGGTCAGTAGTTTACAAACTGCTGGTCTTGCAGGGGGTTGCAGTTTCTCCCCTCACTGCCCCGCTTCCCCCCAGCCTCGAGCCACTGTGCTTTCATCAGTTGTACGTGTCGGACTCCCAAGGACTATTACAGTGACGGAGATCTGCTCCATTAACAACCAACTATAGGGGCTGGAGCAATAGTACATCAGGGAAGGCGTTTGCCTTGCGCGCGGCCGACCCGGGTTTGATTCCCAGCATCCCATATGTTCCCCCCCGAGCACCTCCAGGACTAATTCCTGAGTAACTCCTGTGCATTGCTGGGTGTGACCCAAAAACCAAAAGAGAGAGACAGAGACAGAGACAGAGAGAGAGAGAGAGAGAGAGAGAGAGAGAGAAAGAGAGAGGTGCCTGTCAAAAGAGAGGCAGGCTGGGGTGGGGGTTGGTTTGGAGGGGTGGCAGGGAACCTGGGGACACTGTGCTTGGAAATTACACTGGCAGAGGAATGGGAACAGCTTTGTAATGCTCTATCTCACGATGATTCAATGAAACAAAAAATTAGGGGGGGAGTGGAGGGGGAATCCTAGGGCTGGAGCCATAGCACAGTGGGCACGGCTTATGTGTGACAGATCTGGGTTTAACCCCCGGCACTGCATATGGTCTCCAGTAGTAAGCCCTGAGCACCGCTGCGGGTGACCCCCCAAAAAAAAACAAACTGACAAAACTGAAGTATATAGAAGGCTCAGAGGCTCTGGGACCTGACTTTGAACCCCGATACCTGACTTTGAACCCCGATACCTGACTTTGAACCCTGATACCACGTGGCTCCTCCCAACCTGGGCGCCACCAGCTGCGGCCCTTGTGGTCCCCACACTGCCATCCTACGGCAGCTCCACACCTTAGACCTGAGCACTGAACCACCTGGCCCCGAGAGTCAAGGGTCACTGGGAGTGGCCCCGGGAAGCTGAGCACCATTTGGGTGGCCCCAGAAATCTAAACAGCCAATACAAAGTCTATGAAAATCAGGTTTGTCCAAACACGCAGGCTTCTCATTTTACAGGCCAGGGACCCAGACGAAGTGACTCAGCCATGGAGAAATCACTCACACATGCCACACACCTGCTGTTCTGGTTTTGGTCATTTCTGATGTACACAGCCGCATCTGGGTTGGGTGTTTGCAAACTCTAGATATGCCCAGATCCCTTTAGAGTCTTAGAAATTACTGAGACCCTAGCACCAGAAAATGTCCCAAAGGATTAGAGCATCTGCTTTCGTCTGTGCTGGAGGCCCGGGATACATCCCCTACACCATACAGTCCCTTGAGCATGGCCAGAAGTGACCCCTGAGCACTGAGCTGGGAGTAGCCCCTGAACACTGCCAGGTGGGCCCACTGTCACTGTCACTGTCCTCCCTTTGTTCATCGATTTGCTCAAGCAGGCCCAGTAACGTCACCAATTTGAGACTTGTTGTTACTAGGTGGGCCATCTCCCAAAAATTTATTTCGATACTTCAAATGCCTTTATATATGTAGGTTGTTAGCATTTGAGTATAATATGAAGTGTTTTACTGTATTACCTGTGGGAAGGGGCTGGAGTAATAGCACAGCGGTGGGGCGTTTGCCTTGCATGCGGCTGGCCTGGCCGGTCCGAGTTCAATTCCTCTGCCCCTCTCGGAGAGCCTGGCAAGCTACTAAGAGTATCTTGTCCGCAAGGCAAAGCCTGGCAAGCTACCCATGACATATCCAATATGCCAAACACAGTAACCAGTGTCACAATGGAGACATTACTGGGCCCGCTCGAGCAAATCGATGAACAATGGGAGGACAGTGCTACAGTGCTACCTGTGGGAAAAATTATTGTCATTGATTAATATAAATGCATCCTATGAAAAGCTACTTTATTTTTCACATGGGTAGGGAGAAAAATTGTGTAGAGAGAAGAATGACATTCCCTTGCTCTTTTGCAAATGTCTGTGACATCTGTTCACACAGACAGACAGCTGGATTCTCAGTACATTTCTGTGGCTGGGCTCTGGGACAGCACATATCCCCCGGCCAGCAAAGTTGGAGAGGAAGATACAAAAGATCTTCTGATTGCTGTGCAAGAGTGCTGCTCTCTTAGTCCCTCTGAAGGGGACCAGGGGACACACCTTGAGAATGTCTTCACCGTCTCCATCACACGCCAACACACACACACACACACACACACACACACACTTTACCCGCCCTGCCTCACCTCACGGCAGTCCCCCACTGTATAGAATAAGAATTAAAGGCTTCCAGAACTCTGAGTCCCAGAGGCCAGGCCTCAGGGCTGCCATCCTGGGCTCTTGGAGATTTGGCTTCAAAAATTTGTCATGAGGGGGACCCAGGAGCCACACTGACCCTGTTATACCGAAGCCTGACCCAAGTGGCCGCCACAGGCCACAGGCCACAGGCTGTGAATCAAAGGAAGCCTGAGCATCTGGAAGGTTCTGCCCAAGCAGTTGTGCTACAGAGCCTGTGGAAAACAGTCTGTCCTGTCACTGTGGCAACAGAGGAAGGCAGAAAGAGGAGACTGCAAGGAACAGGCTGTTACACTTTAGAGTCGACCCTGCCATATCCACAGGTCTGGAATCAGATGGGAAATCTCTCCGGCCTCACCCAGGGGGGAGTAGGGCAGCACTTAATTTCTGCCTGCAGACCCTGATGCATACACCCCACCCCACCCCCCAAACCTGCTATTCCCAGCTCTGCCCGGCGTAAATGAGCTTCTGTTTTTTTTCTTTCACAAAGTCCTGGGCAGTCCATTTCAAAGAAGCATGCAATCTCAGGCAAGTTGGGTGTCGTGATCATTACATAAACTTCCCCCGTCACTTGAAAGAAATGAAATATTGATTATTTTTGCAAGAATCCGAACATAACGCGGCTCTTTTCTTAAATCTCCAACGCGCTCCCCGCTGTTCGGTGCCTTTCATCGGAGAACCTCTATAAATGTTAATGCGCCATCCCTCACGCGAGCCACTTCTTCCCGTTATTAGATCGCGGAAACGGGGCCCTTCCACAGAAGAGCCCGAGACGACGGGACAATAAAATGACATTAATTAAAAACACTAACATTTGAAAACAGCAGGCGCAATCATAAAGCCACATAAAATTGTTCAAGAAGAAAATAATGCCCTTCTCACCAGCTTCTCCTCGGAACGGGAACGCCTAAAAGGTTGTTTTATGTCCTGAATCTCAGTACTTGGAGACATGGGGTGGAGGGGGGGCAGAGAGGAGGGTTGCAGCCCTTGTAACTTGAGCAAGGAGGAATCACCGGTAAACCAGAGCCTTTCCAAGGTTATGGGGAAGGTCACAAGGGCAGCACCTCACCTCTGAGTCACTCCAGGCTGTAACTGGGAGCACGTGCCCGGAGAGTGACCACTTCCCGGTGTCCTGCCCAACCCGTAAAGTTGACGTCTGGGAACAGACTCAGGCCGGCTGGAAGGGCACTGGGGGTGCTGGTCTGTGGAGCAAGGACCTTTTCTCTGGCCTCCTGCAGGCAGGAAACAGCCCAGGGAATTAGGCATGATTTCCCTAGGATCCTGCCACCAGCCAATAGCCGGCACCAGGGGCCAGCATTGCTGGGAAGGCACTGTCCTCCACACAGAAGCGTGACAACCACACCCTTGGCAGCCCGCCAGGCTTGCTGTAGAAACTGGCCAGCATCCTGCACTGGCCCCCTTTCCCATCCGCCCCTGCGAGGCACCAGCTCCTCCTTCCCACCCCTTCCTACTTCTTAGTATAGAATTTCTTTAGTGGTGCCTAATCTTCTAAACCAACCAGCCAAACTGGTACGATCAGTATCACAACAGTCAAAGACAAAACATCTTTCCAAAAATATTCGAGCAAATGAAAGAATAAAGCGTTCTAATAGAACAGAAGGGTCGTGGCAGAGGTCATGCACAAAGCACATTGGAGGGCTCCACCCTGCATTCCTTCAGGGGAGATCAACCTCCTAATCCCAGGAATTAGGAACCCTTTCGAGTTCACCTTCTACATGCAGTTATTTCCTACTCGGGAGCCTTGAGCCTGTTGATGTGTGTATCTTCCCCATCTCAGCCCTGGAGAGCGAACAGTCCTGGGAGGCTTACCCAGGAAGCTGCTACCGAGCGTCACTGTTATTTATGTGTCAAATCCCCTAGGGGAGCTCACAGTCTCTTGGTCTCAGCTTGCTGGGGCCCTGGGGTATTCATGGAAGACTCGGGACTCTCCTCTCTCATTGCCAGGCTTTTATTTGTTTGTATATTTATTTATTTATTTATTTATTGCTTTTTGGGTCACATCCGGCAATGCACAGGGGTTCCTCCAGACTCTGCACTCAGGAATTACTCCTGGTGGTGCTCAGGGGACCATATGGGATGCTGGGAATCGAACCCGGGTTGGCCGCATGCAAGGCAAACGCCCTTCCCGTTGTACTATCGCTCTAGCCCCTTGCAAGGCTTTTAAATTTTTTTCCCAATGGGATCGACCAGTAGGGTTCCCCGACCCTCGCAGATGAGGCCAAGCAGCCAGCCTCCCCAGCCCATCTGCGAGCAGGCAGGGCCAGCAGGAAGTACCTGCTCTGGCCTCTGAGCTTAAACCCCGTGACTAGGGAGGCCCAGTTCTAGGGCCAAACTGTGTGTCGTTTCATGCTGTCAACCTCCAGCCCTGCCTCTCACAGGGTAACCTCCATGGATAGGTTAGTCTCCATTGATAAGGTGAAGGGTTGGGCACCTCTGACCTGGAGGCATGCACCCCTCAAGCTCCCTGAGAGGGGAAACAACCAAAAAAGTCATGAGTGAAGCACATGATCTTGCTCCACGGGAGGGTTCAGGAAGAGGCTGGAACTGTGGCACCCTGAAAGCACGCAGGGTCCTGCATGCACCCGTGACGGGGGCAGAGACCCACAGGGAGGAGATGGGAGGACTCTTCACTGCCTGAAAACTATGTTGTGAGCTAGCACCCCGCATTTCTGCCGTGCTGGGATTTGGAGGGGGTGGGGTGACTTCTAAGTGGAGCTCAGGAGAATCAGGGGACCCTTCCTAGGAATTCTCCTCTAATCAGGACCAAGAATGCGGTGCTGCTACTGAGGCTCTGCAGTGCTGGGGATTGCCCAGGGGCTCATCCTTGCAGTGCTCAGGGCTCCCAGAGCTGCCCTCGCAATGCTTAAGGGACCAGCCGAGACTGGGGATCAAACAAGGGCCGGTCACCTGCACGGCACGTGCTCCCTGCTGCTCCCACCCCTTCTGGGACTCAAGATCAAGCTTCTCCCCCAATGGAGAGAGAACCCAACACGCACATGAGCTCACCCTACAGAGGAAGTTCATGGAAAAGGCAGGGAAGATACCCTGGTCCTGGGGAGTCTCCGGACCTCACTGACCGCCTGTGACGACGTCCTGCAGGGACGTCAAAGCCAGGCTACCAACCCATACCTGTGTGCCAGCCGCTCCATCCGTGAGCTGGCTCATGTTCTGGGAACCATGTAGGAATGACGCCCTGACCATCCTCGTGCTACGGCCAGTGTCTCTCCATTGCCCCGAGAGGAACCGTGACAGGCAGAGGTCCATGAAGACGCCACAGGGGCACAGGGGGGGATAGAAGACACAGGGCCCAGCAGGGCTTCCTGCTGCGTCCCACCCTCATGAGCTCCCTCTATCCCACCACCCCAGAGGGGACAGGGTGTCCCTGCCCCAGGCACCAATCTGGAGCAGGGAAGCCGAGTTCTCAACACGTGCCAGGCCATGGCAGCCGGGCAGGGCAGGGTTAAGGGCTGGTTCTTAGTGGTGGTACTTCCTGAGGCACTTTTAGAACCCAAACAGAATGCAGAGTCTGTGCCCTCGGCTTCGCTCAGAACAGCAGAATCCCAGGCTTGGGAGGGATGGGGAGCAATGTCGAGGGATCAAACCAGGGTTGGTCACATGCCAGGCTTGTGCCCGCCCTGTCCCAGGCCTCCTCTGAGAGAACGGGCTCAGCCTGTGAGCAGAGACCTCAGGAACTTGGAGCCCCCCGTATGCACCCCTACCAAGGGTACCCACCAGCACAGCTCACACCAGGGGCAACAGATGAGGAAGACTGAAACCAGGGCCCCAGGAGGGACGGGGAGACAGGGCAGAGAGCAGGGAGAGGAAGCCCAGAGGGTGTGTTTGACCCACTGTGTCTTTTCTCTCCACAGCGGCCATGAGGATGGTCCCGGTGTCTCAGAGCTAAAGGGCAGTGGCCGAGCGGCATCGGCCCCTGAGCTCTACGTGCTGGGCCGCGGGCTGCACCGGGCCCAGGCCCGGCCAGAAGCACAGCCCCGGCCAAAGGAAGGGGCCTGACTGGTAGACCGGGGGTCTCACGGATGCCAGCTGGCCCTGAAGGTGATGGACAACAGCCGAGCACCCCGGCTGTTCCATGCCGGGCAAACCAAAGCCAGGGCGACCTGGCAAGGCCTAGAAGGTGCCATGCTTTCTAAACAATGGCCATTTTCCATCCCAGAGCTGGACCTGGTTTGGGGGCCAAAGGTCAACTACGACATTAGACGCCCCCCCCCACACACACACTGGCACTCTCGGATGTTTCTGGTACTGGGCTTAATTTAGGGGAAACTGGAGATATGGGGTAGATGGGGGCTGGGTGCTTTTCCTGTTTTATTTTTTTCCGCCTTGAAATTATTTTATTTGCATTGCCGTGAAGCAAGCAGAATGTGTTCTTCCATCCTTGGAGGTTCGAAACCAGCCCTGCACCCCAACTGCAAGTGCCCTTTCACACGGCGAGGCTGGAACAGCCCTTGCCCTAAGCAGATGTGCCTGGTACCAGGCTCAGGGAGTCACTGTCGGGTGACTGTTTTTTTTTGTTTGTTTTTTGTTGGTTTTTTTTTCTTTTTGGGTCACACCCAGCGATGCACAGGGGTTACTCCTGGCTCTGCACTCAGAAATCACTCCTGGCGGTGCTCGGGGGACCATATGGGATGCTGGGAATCAAACCCTGGTTGGCTGCATGCAGGGCAAATGCCCTACCCGCTGTGCTATCGCTCCAGCCCCCTGGGGTGCCACTTCCTAAGGGAGAAAGGACACTCCGAAATCTGAAAGCCAGAATACTGGTCCACCCGAGACCCTCAGTCCCACGCCCCATTTCTCTTCCCCGCTCCCCAGCTCCTCTCTGCCAGCTCCCGGGCAGAGGCGTGGGCGGAGGGAACCAGCGTGGGGGCGCATCCCGCTGCGGACTCAGGCACCCACCTTTGCGGCCCCCCAGAGCCCCGGAGACTCTGTGGGCCCCTCCTGCGGGGATCCTGGAGGCGGCTGGAGCCCGCGCGCTTCCTCCGGAGACCTGGGGGGGCTCCGGGGCGGCCCCCTCGGCGCCCCGTCGGATACTCCGGGTCTTTAGCTTAAAGGGCTGAGGGGCTCTCCGAAGACCCCCCACGCCCTAAAGCTAACACCCGCGTCAGTCCCCGGCCGGGGTGGGGGGTGGGAGACAGCTTAAGGGTCTGGAGCCGGGTTCGAGCCCAGCGCCGCGTGCGAGCCCCAACACCGCCGGGAACGAGCCCCGAGGAGAGAGTCGGGTGTGAATATGACCCGAGAACTAGACATGAAAAATAGTCCTGGAGGATTGGGGCAGGTGTAACCCGAGAACTAGACATGGAAAACGGTCCTGGAGGGGCTGGAGCAATAGCACAGCGGGTAGGGCAACGCCTTGCACACCGCCGACCCGGGTTCCATTCCCAGCATCCCATATGGTCCCCTGAGCACCGCCCGGGGTAATTCCTGAGTGCAGAGTCAGGAGTCACCCTTGTGCATCGCCGGGTGTGACCCAAAAAGAAAAAAAAATCAGTCCTGGAGGTTTGGGGCAAGGGTGTACCCTGCTACCGTCGATCGCCACTGCCTTAACTGGACGGAAATTTCAAATTATCCCCTGAACGTCTCTTTCAAATAAAAGCTCTAGGAGCAGGTGGTCGGGCGGATGAGACGCTCCAAGCGCCGGCAAGCATGGGAGTAGCCCCAAAGCTGGAGTGGAGAGATCTGGGCGTGGATTCTAGGGGGCGGGGCCTTCGTCGGGGCGTGACTCCAGTTTATTAATCCTGTTTGGCTCCTCCCCGGTCCTATTGCAGAGTCCTAACCTTAGGATCTCCAGCGACCTCAGAACACCATCATGTGGCCTGGTGATGCCCAACACCGCTGGGCGAGAGCAGCAAACGCCACATCAAACAGCCACCTCAAACTGGGCCACATCAAACTGGGCCACCTCCCGGACCACCTCCCGGACGCCTGCAACCCCCCCCCACCGCCCCCACCCCCGCACTCATGGGGGCGATCTCTCTCAGGGGATGGCAGTTGTTGCCACAGTGACTGTAGTAACTGATAAAGCTAAGGAAATCTAGGATAAGATGGTGACAAAGGAGGTCGAACCTAGAATCCCAGAGTTGGAGGAATGGGGTTGTACATGTTTGGGAATGAGTCAAGTTCCGTTAGGGGAGCTGTTAGGTAAAAGGCAGACTGGAGAGGAGGCAAAATCTCTAACTTCCTTGTACAATCCCCAACCCAAACAACCCAACATGATCCCCATCCAGTACGGCACTGACCCCTATATATTTTAGTTTATTTATTTATTTTTTGGATCACATTCAGCGATGCACAGGGGTTACTCCTGGTTCAGGCACTCAGGTATTACTCCTAGCAGTGCTCGGAGGACCATATGGGATGCTGGGAATCGATCCCGGGTTGGCCGCGTGCAGGGCCGTGTGCAGCCCTACCCGCTGTGCTATCACTCCAGTCCCCTAACCCCTATCTATTTTTAAAATGATTGTCTGGGCTGGAGCGATAGCACAGCGGGAAGGGTGTTTGCCTTGCACGCGGCCGACCTGAGTTCGATTCCTCCACCCCTCTCGGAGAGCCCGGCAAGCTAGCAAGAGTATCTCGCCCGCACGGCAAAGCCTGACAAGCTCCCCATGACATATTCGATATGCCAAACACAGTAACAACAAAGTCTCACAATGGAGACGTTACTGGGCCCACTCGAGTAAATCAATGAACAACGGGAGGACAGTGCTACAGTGCTACAGTCTGGAATGGCTTGATGATTGCATGTCTAAATAGGTGGAGAAACTGCGACCTGGCTAAGTCTTTCACACTCACCACACTTCCCTGGGCCCCTCCATAGCTTCTGGAGCCCTCTGCACCGTCCAAGGTTCTCCCTCGTCACAGCAAGCAGGAAACATATGTTTGGGGGCCTGCTGTGAACCCTCAAGTCAACGCTCAGGACAAAGCCAAAACAAGCCAGAGGCAGGTACATGGAAGGCTGGAGTACATCTAGGAGGGGGGCAGTAAGACAGGGCAGGATAAACAAGTGAGGCCAGGTGCTGATTTTTGTTTTTTGTCTTTTTGGGTCACACCCAGCGATGCACAGGGGTTACTCCTGGCTTTGCACTCAGGAATTACTCCTGGCAGTACTCAAGGGACCATATGGGATGCCGGGAATCGAACCTGGGTTGGCCACGTGCAAGGCAAACACCCTACCCGCTGTTCTATCACTCCAGCACCAAGGTACTGATTCTTTTTCCCCAGCCTCCATCCTCTCCCAGATTGCCCAGCTCCTTGAGAACATGGCCCAGAGCCCCAGAGATGTGGGGTCTTTACCCTAGCTGCTCTTCCCCCCAGGGAATGCTGAAACTTTGCTATGTATATTTTGGGACTGGGAATACCTGACTGCCCTGTGTCCTCCACCCTGAAGAGAACATGCAGAACCTGGACAGAAGGCAAAGCTAACAGTCCAGCCCTTCTCACCGTCTCCAGGCCTCAAAGCCCAGCTCTCTAGGGTAGAGAGTGAATAGGGAACTGGTCTCTGCTGACTCCGGCTTCTGAAAATGGCTGCTGTGAACTTTATGGGGTAGAGAGTAAGTTAATAAGGTAGACAGGCCTGTGGGTGAGGTGGCTGGAATTCACATGCTTTTTTGGGGGGGTTATTTTAGGGGCTGGAAAAATACGGGTAGGGCATTTGCCTTGCACACAGCTGACCTGGGTTCAATCCCCAATACCACATCTGGTGACCCAAGCTCACCAGGAGTGAATCCTGACTGCAGAGCCACAAGTAAGCCCTAAGCATTGCTGGGTGTGGCCCAAAATCCAAAATAACAAAACAAGACGTTATTTCAATTTTTACATTTTTATTTATTCAGAAAATAAAGCCCACTGGCCCTTCTAAGGAAGAGTTTAAGAACCCCCATTATCACAACCTTCTGTCCTCTTCACAGAGGAGGCACCTCCTTTCTTTTGTCAGTGTCCAGTGAAAATTCATTTAAAAAAAAAAGTTGGGGGAGGCACACCACCTGAGCTCAGGGATTACTCCTGGCTCTGTGCTCAGAGATCACTCCTGGCAGGCTTTGTAGCATCTCATTCTCTATAGTATGTGCAGAGAGGGGGAGAGGAGTATAAGCAGAGACAAGGGGGCAGTGGGGGTGGAGTATATTGTCTCCAGGTTTTGGGAGATGCACCTGCATGCAGTTGTCTCTTTGAATCCGTTTTTCACTTTCTCCAGGTACCTTCAGCACTCAAGAATTACTCTTCAAAGTGCTTGGGGGACTATATGAGATGCTGGGGATTATACCTGCATTAGCCATGTGCAAGGCAATTCTACTGTACTATCTCTCCAGTCCTGTGTCTTCTTTTAAACTCAAGTATCAGGATTGTGGCTCAAGGGACAGGAAGGGGAACTGAGAGAGACAGTACAAGTTTAAGGCACTGGCCTTGCACAGCACCAACCCAACCCCAGTTCGATCCCCAGCACTGCATATGGTCCCCAGAGCTCTACCAGGAGTAACCCTTAAGCAGGAGTAAGCACTGAGCATAGCCAGCTGTGGTCCAAGGCCCTACCCTACAAGAAAAAAAAAAAAAAAAAAAAGGATGTAGTGCCTGCTTTGTAGACAGTCCTGGGTTCAATCCCCAACATCACCTGGTCTCCTGAGCCCTGCTAGGGGCAACATTGAGCACCGAGCTGGGAGTAGGCCCTGAGAGCTGCCAGGTGTGGCTCAAAACCAAAATTAAGTAACAACAAACCCCAATACCAGACAGCAACACCTGAAAAAATCTGAGATCCCTTTTGGTAGGGACCCAGGTCTTTCCCCCCTACCCATCCTTCCAAGATCTGTTGAGCACAAAGATCCAGCCTCTGTCCCCAGGAACTGCAGAAGCTCCACACAGGAGCTGGAGGAGACACTGAGATCAGCCAGAGACTGATTCTAGGACATCAGAACTTAATCGCCCACATCCAGCATCTTGTTCAAAATAGCCGTCCCCGGGTGGTAAACCTGGGGGTGTTTCTCATCTGGAAAAGATTTCCAAGGGAAGAAGGTGGTGAACAGCAAAATGGTGGGTGCAATCAGGACTCACCCTGTTCTGTGAGGTCCAAGGACTAGACGTAGAATAGAAGTTTCAGGGAAACAATTTCCTCAGGTGCAGCCTAAGAATACCTCCAAACAATAAATATTGCTCATAATTTTCTCCAAGACGGTTAAGTATGGCTCTGGCAGGACATAAGTCCTTGGCACTCAGGACTCAGTCCTGTGGGTGGTGTTTGAGGAGACTGGACATGGGGTAGGGGTGAAAGCTGGGTGGTTCTAACGGAGAAACTCTGCAGACTGGACCTGGAAGTTGGTAGAAGAGCTGAATCGGTGGAATCTGCTTCCTGGCTCTTTCAGATCCGTGTTGTTTTTCAAAAAAATTTGTATTTTTTCAATCATGTTCTCTCTAGGACACACATTTTTCTCTCTCTCTCCCCTCACATCTTCTTTTTTTTCTAATTGCTGTTGTTTTGGGGCCACACCCAATGATGGTCTGGAGTTACTCCTGGCTCTGTACAGAGCACTGCCAAAATTGCTCTTGGTGGTGCTCGGGAGACCATATGGGATGCTGGGGATCAAACCTGGTTCAGCCATGTGCAAGGCAAATGCTTTACCTGCTGTACTGTGGCTCCGGCTCCTTCCCTCACATCTAAGTAAAATTCTCTCTTTTTTTTATAATCTTATTTTATTTTGCTTTTTGGGTCACACCCAGCGATGCTCAGGCATTACTCCTGGCTCGGCACTCAGGAATTATTCCTGGCGGTGCTCGGGAGACCACATGGGATGCTGGGAATCGAACCTGGGTTAGCTGCGTGCAAGGCAAACGCCCTACCCACTGTGCTATCGCTCCAGCCCCATCTTGCTAAAAAAAATTTCTTCACTTAAAAAAAAAATAAGACAAACAACTCCTAATATCAGGTACTAGAAAGCACTTCAGAAACACGGCTGGTGAGTTATGGTTGAGGTGGGGAGCTGCACAGTGGTGACTGTCGACACACTGGGGCAAGGCTGAGGACCCAGCGCTCAGCCAGGTCGGGGTCTAAAGGCCTCAGGCACCAGCAGAGATGGGGAGGGGCAGACTAGAGTTGGGACTGTCGCTTTCCCCCACTACCTCGGTCCTGGTACACGTGAGCAGTGTCACACAAATAGCCAGCCAGTAGAAAAAATACCTTTTTATTAATTATTAGGAATAATCCATTCACTTAATGCAGGGTATATGTCAGGGAAGGTTCGTACTGCTGGATGGATGAAACGTGCAAGAAAAACAGTAAGAAAGGGGATGGTCCCCCACTTTCCACAAACTATGAACAGCAACATGAACACAGAATCACAAATAAGAGGGTCCGTTCTCATGTCTCCTCCCACCCGATTCTTCTAGAATGTATTCTTCTAGAACGTGTGAGCTCTAGAGATGCCAGGGCAGCTGGAAGTTCGGGGCTGGGAGTGGGGTGCAGTGTGTGGCCTCAAAGTTGTGCATATGTTTTTGAGCCTGTGGAAAGAGGGCAGGGTGAGTGGGGTACGAAACTCTACAGGGGCACAACACACTTTTCTACCCTTCAGAGCACACCCCCTTCCCCCCAATTCTATAAAAGCTGCTGCTTCCCATGCTTAAAGGTAGTTTCCAAGGAGTTCAGGATTTGGGTACCCCTTTCCTGCTCTCTACCTCTTAGCTTACCAGAAACAAAGCCAGCTGCCGCCTTCCATCTGCACTCATGTCCTCCCCTGCAGAGAGAAGGGGCTCAGGGGGCTCAGGAACCAGCCGGACACCCGCACAGTCGTCCCCTTTCTGGGCTCCCTGCACCCTCATAGCCCTGCCCAGGCCCTCCTTACCCACGCTCCAGGGAAAGTCAGACCCGTGCTCTGCCTGGTAGGAGCGGAGGACCGACACGCACCAGTCCTCCTCCACCTCCCAGCGGCTGTAGATGGAAGCTGCCCAGAAGAGAGGAGCGGTCAGCAGCCTGGCCGCCACCCCCACCCAAACGCTTCCTCAAGCCCCCTCACCTTCCTCCAGCTGTGAGGAGGCCTCCAGCCACTGCTTCACCACTTGCAGGCCCTCCTCTGCCATCACCCGGGGATACCTAGAGAAGGGGCAGGTCAGGTCAGGCCCCAATTCTTTCCACCCCTTCCCTGTGCTGTACCTGTGTATCTGCATCCATGCAAATGTGCGCGCGCACACACATACACCCCCACATCCAGTCTCACCGATGCTGCAGAAGCTTCAGCAGGAGGTCATTGCCTCGGTTGGACATGATGTCCTCAGGGACCCTGGGGATGAGAAGAACGGGCAGTGCAGGGCTGGAGCTGGGAAGGGAAGATCTTGATGGGCAGAAGTGCCAGGCACTCACGTGGTAGTGATGATCTCATCCTTGGTTCTGCGGATCAGCAGCACAGGGCCCTGGAACCTTCAGAGCACAGCGTGATCAGGAGGGAGAGCTCAAGAGGACAACTAGCCACTGTGGCCCTGACATCGTCCGCTGTGGAAGCAGGGTCCCCCAGGCCAGCCTTCCCCCAGGGCTGATGGAGCATTTAAGAATGGCCCTTGTGTATGGGGCTGGAGCAATAGCACAGCGGGTAGGGCGTCTGCCTTGCATGCAGCCGAACTGGGTTCAATTCCCAGCATCCTATATGGTCCCCCGAGCACCGCCAGGGATAATTCCTGAGTGCAGAGCCAGAAATAAACCCTGTGCATCGCCAGATGTGACCCAAAAAGCAAAAAAAAAAAAAAAAAAAAAAGAATGGCCCTTGTGGGGGCTGGAGAGACAGTACAACAGGTAGGGTGCTCAGCTTCCACATGGCCAACCCAGGTTTGATCCTCAGTACCCCAGATGGTCCCCCGAGCACTGCCAGGAGTGTTCCCTGAGGATGTGGCCAAAACAAGAATGGTTCTTGCAGGCAGAAAAATACTTCAACGGACTGGAGTGTGTGCGCTTTGCATGCAGGAGGCCTAGGCTGTTCGTTGGCATAGTCCCCTAACCAGTGCTGGGAGAGAAACCCCCAGGGCCAGAGAAGGCCTCATGCCTGCCTCTGCTCCAAGCCTGATCTTTCTGGAAGCTCCTGCTATCAAGCAGAAACCCTTTGACAGGATACCATCAGGAGGTTGGGGGGCTCAGAGAAGCTGGGGATGGGATGGACAAGATGGTGTGGGAGGTAGGGCGGTGTCACTCAGGGGATATGACCCATCATTTATCAGTGAGTACTAATGTTGGTCTGTGAACGCCCAGCAGAGTGAGACTGGGGACGTGGGGAAAGGATAACAAGCAGCTTGGGAAACCCTACATCTGGCCTTGGTCCATAGTGGCAGGGACACGTATGTTTCCTGTTGGCTTTTCCCAGCCCTCTGCCTAGACTGTGTGGCGGCCACAAATGATGTTACAAATATCCAGACAGCACTTGGCAGAGGAAGTCCCTCCCCGCCCCCCCGGCCTGTAGCAGAGCCTGCAGGGACAGTGCTGTGTGCCACGGCGCCCACCTCACCTGCACAGCTGCTCGGCGTTGTTCAGGTTGAGGTGTTGCCTCACGGTCCTGGTCACGAGGCCCCCTAGAGAGAGACGGAAGTGAAGGGAAATCCCTTGTCCAACCCAAGACCCCTGCACTATGTCTGGAAAGGGAAGACTGAGGGCCCACGCAGAGTGGCCACCCTACTCGCCACGTGGAAAAGGAGCCCGTTCTGGTCATGGGAGTCCTCAGCTCTGGGTTCCCCCTTTCCAACAAGGGCTGGCCTGGGAGCAGTACTCACTCCAGCTGTCGGGCATGACCTTCAAGGCCAGGGGCACCAGGTCATCAAAGGAGGCATCAAGGATGACGGCACTGATGTCCGGGTAGGACATGGCTGCCCACGTGGCTGTTTCCAGGACAGGGAAGACGGATGAGGACCGAGGGGGTACCAGACACCACCCTCACCCTCCATCCAGTAGTGCTGAGGGCTGAGCCCATACCCCCGACAAGGCTGGGCCCTATGTGGCTCCCTGGCCCCCTGCTTCATCCAGCCACACACTCTCAGAAGACAGGGTACCCAAGTGCGTGGAGATGACATGCACGGAAATACCCACTTCTCTCCCCAGAGTCCTTTTTAAAAGCCGGGCCTCGGGCTGGAGGGAGCTGTGACATGAGTACAGCAGGAAACCTTTCTCCAGACCCATCAGAGTCCACATCCCTCCTCTCCTGTAAGCCTCCACCCTAGCCCCGGGCTGCCAGAGCTTTCCCCAATGCTGCTTGAAGCGGGGCGGCGGGAGGCGGGTACCAGTGAAGCCGCCGATGGACCAGGCGTAGATGATAATGTCCTGGGGCTGGAAGCCCAGGCGGTGGATGGCAAACTGCACCACCACGTCCATGGCATTGGCCTCATTCTGCGGGAACGGGACGCCCTGGGGGACGAAGCACAGGCATGTTGGCAACCAAGGCCTGCCACCTCAACCAGAGTGAGCCCTTCCTGCAACTGTGCTGTGACAGACAGACAGGGCAAGATGGGATCCGTTCTGTGCAAAACCCAGCTGCTTACAATAGGACCCGCCTCCCCTCCTGCCGATACCCCCCAGTGAGTGGGGAAGTCGAGCTCCCCAGAACACAGGTGAGGAGGGGCATCCACCCCTGACTCCATGGCTGACCAGCAGGAAACAGCCCGTGAGTCGGGAAAGGGGGGTCCAGAGAGGGGCTCACCGTGCTTCCGGCAAAGCCCGGATGGTTCCATCCCAGAACTGAGTATCCAGCTGTGTCAAGGGGAAGAGACGTTAGGAGAGAGGGGCAGCAGAACACTGGAAGTCTGGAGCCCTGTCCCCCTCAGCGCCCCCAGCCCATAGGCAAAGACTCCAGGGTTTCCTGAAATGGGGAGAAGATTCTGAAGGTTCTGAGGTTCTGAAAAGTCACTCTGAGCTTCAGTTTCATCATCTGTCAAATGGGCTGAAGGACACGTGAGGGGGAAGAGAATAAGGGGGGAGTTTGGAGGACATGGAACAAGAGGACAGGCGGAAATAACAGAGCAACTGGGCAGTTCTCCTAGCTCTCCCAGAGCAAGCGCCAGGCCCAGGTGGCCATAGCAGTGTGGGAAGGCGGGATCCCCTAGTGCCGGGGCAGGGCAGGCAGACGGGCAGACGGGCCTACCTTCCAGAGGCGTGGAGATGCAGCCCACCTCATAGAAGCCGGCGTTGCCCTCGCAGCAGATCACCTGCAGGAGGAGGCGGGGAGGAGGGTGGGCAGGAGTCAAGCTGGGGCCGCGCCCCTCATGGCAGGGAACTTTGCAGGAGAAGCGGAAACTTCTCATTTGAAAAGGTCCATAAGTGGAGAAGCAAAAGCCCAGTGGGCCCCGAGGAAGAGCGGAGGTCAGCGCGGCCCAGTCACCCTGCATGCCCCTCAGGGGACCACTCAGGCATCACTGTATCACTGTCATCCCCTTGTTCATCGATTTACTTGAGCGGGCACCAGTAACGTCTCTATTCCTCCCAGCCCTGAGATTTTTAGTAGCCTCTCCTTACTCTCCTTTCCCAACGATTGGAGGCTCTTTCAGGATCAGGGGAATGAGACCTGTTATTGTTACTGTTTCTGGCATATTGAATACGCCACGGGGAGCTTGCCAGGCTCTGCCCATGTGGGTGGGATATTCTTGGTAGCTTGCTGGGTTCTCCGAGAGGCATATATATGTGTGTGTGTGTGTGTGTGTGTGTGTGTGTGTGTATATATATATATATAATATATATATTTCCCTCTGACCTGGCCAACCCAGGTTTGATTCCTCTGCCCCTCTTGGAGTGCCCGGCAAGCTACCGAGAGTATCTTGCTCTCATGGCAAAGCCTGGCAAGCTACCTATGACGTAGTCAATATGCCAAACACAGTAACAAGTCTCACAATGGAGATGTTACTGGACCCGCTCGAGCAAATCAATGAACAATGGGAGGACAGTAGTAGTAATAGTAGTCATATATTTCCCTCCATGATTTGTTGCCTACTGTCTAACCCCCATCAAATATGGTGTGGTGATTATGGAAAATGGGTAAGGAGTGTCTTATGATGTGTCCAGGAGGCTCAGCCTGAGCGTGTGGAAAGCAGCCTGGAGTGTGGCAGCGGTTGGATAGTGGAGGTGGGCTGCTGGGGCTGGGTCCCTTGGGGCGGGGAGGGCTCTCAGCCACCCCCCTCTGGGCATATTATGCATTTTTTTCCTTCCTCACATTTGGATCTAGTTTTTGTTTTTGGCACTGGCCAAAATGAAGCCTGACCCATATGAAGCACTAGTCTGAATGCTAAGCCCTTTGGTGCAGGATGCCAATGGCCCCCTCGCTGCCCACTCTCCCTCTTGGGGCTGCAGGCCTGAAATGGGTGTGTGTGAGCACTATCATCATGATGCCCCCAAGCAGGAGCCAGGGTTGGCGGCACCTGCAGATACTCCCTCAGAAGTCAAGGTCCCCGAGCTCTCAACTGCTGGATTCAAGCTTTCCCTGGGGCCCCTGTGAGGAGCTTGGAGCCAGGCTGCCTTATTGGAGCCGCGCCCCAACCTCCTATATGATCTGGAAAGTGCCCCTGGGCTTCAGTTTCATCATCTGTCAAATGGGCTAATGTTAATAGTACCTCTCTCACAGCAGGGAGAGAGGGATAAAGTATACCCTTTGCCTGTGGTAAATGCTGTCGAGGTGCTTATTAGAATTTTTTCTTTCAGTCCTTGAATGTCAGCTCTTAGTTCCTCTTCTCTCTCCTCAACACCCCTGCACCAATGGTCTCTTGAGTGGAGCTGGGAGCTGGGGTTGCCCCCTAGTTCGCGTTCTTCAGGCTGAGAACCAGGACCCCCCCTGCCCTCCCCACACTCTGCCTTTGGGGTCTCTACTCTCCTCTCACCAGCTTCTGTCCCTGGGGCTCGGCTGTCCCCCGCCGGTCCACAAACATGGTGTCGATCTCATTGCCATCACAGGCCAGCAGTTTGGCCCGACGCCCGTTGCTCTGAGGGGGAGACACAAAAGCCCAGTTGTCAGGAACAGGAGGCCACATCCCCGAGAATACGGGCCGAGGGGCGCGGGGACCGGGACCTCACCTCTTCTACCAGCCGCGCCTGGCCCTGCAACAGTACAGGCATGAGGGCCTTCTGGAGCAGGTACACAGAGCCAGGGTACAGCATCCGGCGTCCCAGGGTGTGTGCCACCAGGTAGCTGTGGGGAACACAGGGTCAACCAGTCCCCAGCTCCAGGGGAACCAGGCCCTGCTGCCCACAGACTCTGTGGCCTGCTTCACCTTGACTGTCACAATTTCATTTTCATCTTTCACAACTTAATGAAATCATGTTATCTATTCCTCAAGACTGTTTTTCTGGTCACCTTTGCAAGACAGACATTTGCTGTTGCAGCCCAGGACACACATTAAGTTTAGCGGAATAACACTCTGTGTATGTCAAGGCAAAGCTAGTATCAAATATGATCCTTCTTGGGGCCAGAATGATAGGACAGCGGGTAGCCTGTTTGCTTTTGCACAGGGCCAACAAGGGTTCAATCCCTGACACCCCAAATGATCCCCTGAATATGGTCAGGAGAGATCCCCAACATAATCAGAAGCCCTGAGAACAGCCAGGTGTGGCTCAAAAACAAAACAAAAATATCATAATGTGGGGCTGGAGCAATAGCACAGTGGGTAGGATGTTTGCCTTGCACGTGGCCGACCCAGGTTCGATTCCCAGCATCCCATCTGGTCCCCTGAGCACTTCCAGGACTAATTCCTGAGTGCAAAGCCAGGAGCAACCCCTGAGCATTGCTGGGTGTAACCCAAAATGCAAAAAAATCTTAATGTATAAATATAAATTATTAAAGGTCCCCAAATAAATGACACATGGCTTTCCAGATTCACTAGCACGTCAGGATCCAGTCTGCCAGATTAGACCGCATACTCTACCGGGGCAGATATGGCCGTGGGTCCACTGTGACTGACCCACTACTTAGTACCACACAGCAGGTGAATGGAGCAGAGCACCAAGTGGGGGCTTAATAAACACTGACTCAGGGGTCAGGGAGATGGCCTGGTGGGTTGAGCACAAGCTTTGCATGTAGGAGGCCTAGGTTTGATCCCTCAGCACCTCCAGGAATTCCCAAGCCCAGAGTTAAGAATAGCCTCTGAGTGTTGGTATTTGTGGTTCAAAAAAAAAAAAAAATAGGTCATGGTCACGGTCCTCCCGTTGTTCATCAATTTGCTCGAGCGGGCCCAGTAACGTCTCCATCATGAGACTTGTTGTTACTG
>JAOXYA010000008.1:40460089-40472449 GCA_028565675.1 Sorex palustris | reverse complement strand
AACAATGGAAGAACAGTGCCACAGTGCCTGTATTTACGGATATCTTATAATCAAAATTCTGTGGACACACTTTTTACACATATTGTACACATCTGTGCAAAGACTGAAGCATCACCTGAGATCGCCTTTTCCCTTTGCTCAATACTATGATTATGTAGCCATTTCCCCATAAATCTTTTTAAAAATCAGGGTTATAATTCAAAGGGCTTATATTTCACTATATAAAAATATATGAGATAAGAGTCTTTCCTGGTAATATAAAGAAAGGAAAAGAATTTTAATGATAACTATAAATGCTTAGGAATTAAGTTTTTCATTTTCTAGGTTTAAACATACAGAAAATAATAACTTTCATTTCTATTAGAGAATTCTGGCAGAAAGAATCATTTGAGTCATCAGTTGTATTCTATTGCAGTGAATAAAATAAAAATTCTCACAAATTGGAAACAATATTTAAAATAACCACAGGAAGAAAAAAATTAGTGTATTTCATAAAGAAGGGAACATTTGATCCCACCTTTAGAAGTAACAATAAATATAAGTGAAACAGATCAGAAGTCAGAATTTTAATATGTATTTTGCATTTTATTTATTAGTAGAACACTTTTTGGAATGTTTGCTCTGAATTTTAGTGAGTGTGTAACCCTGTTTTCACATAGTAACAATATTATTAAACCCAGAGATATATTGTAGAACCTTTGATATTAGATGAACAAGGTAATTTAAATCCACAAAAATTGGTTATGCAGAAATTCTGTTCTCTTTTTAATAAGTCTATTTTGTAAGAAAGAGTTCAGTCCCCTTTCCTTTGTTTTTTTGAGCTCTTATTCAGCTTGGCTCTGTTTTAACCTCTGTTATACACCAAGGATTGTCTCTCCCTATTGAACCTATCACACCTCATATAGCACAAGTTACCACAAATTCCAAAGGTCTAATATCAAATTCACTACCATAACTTCTTGCCAGTTTCCAGCAGACCTAGTCATCTTTTACTGATCATTTAGCCTGTTCTCTAGTTAGAAACTGGTACTATCTCAGCCTCATTTGACCTTCATTCTCAAGCACATGCCTTATTGATTCTTCCTCCTATTTTTCACTAAATCCCACTGTTCTTTTCTCTTCCTTTCTAATCCTTCTCCCATTATTTTGGTTCCTGCCCTCACAACTGACTAAATCACTACAAATAACCTTTCACTGGCCTCCCTGTGTTGTCTCATCTAATTCTCGTCTACTGTGCCCCAACCTGGCATGGAATTTCCTTTACTACAGGCCCTCAATCAAGTCTTTCAAGTATTAATAAGTGCTATTACCCAAATGGGTGTAAGGTAAGCAACATAATTTTGACATGTTTAACTTATAAACCCTTTCTTTCTGCCACACCTATTAATATCTCACAGACCAGTGCTCTGTGGGACCCAGTGGCCTTTGATGCCTGAACCACTTTCCTACAAACTGGGTCATGTTACCCCCAAATTGAAATGCTTTATGATAAATGATGATCATGAGATTATGTATCAATTATGTCCAAGGCTTTTCACTGTCTGCCCTTCATCTTTTACAGTTTTATTTCCCAGCTATCCTCCCCTTTCTGCTCTCCCCCTTCTACTCTACCTTCTAATGACTCTTCAGAGTTTCCGGGACATCCCATCTTTCTTTATATCTGGTTCTGTGCATTTGTGAGCTGACTCTGCCAGAACTCCTTATCCCCTGACCAAGCCCTCCTATGTTATCTTTCTGTGAAGAACTTTCCCAACTCTCCACAAAGACTTGAACTACAATCTCCTTGGTACTCCCTCTTTGTAAAACTGACCATGTTTTATAGTAATTTTTCCTCTGCTAGACTTCATGTAGTAACCATACTGAGTGACAATGTTGTATTCCTCTTCAATTGCCAGTACCTAATATAGTGCCTGGTAATCAACTAGCACTCAGATGTTAATATTATAATAAAAGAGTGAATGAAGAATGAATTCAGTTAGAATTATGCACAGCACAGTATGTTAAAACAGGAAAGTTGATTATAGAAGCAATATAAACATCACTTATGTCCAACTCAATGACTTGAATTTCCAAGAAAATGAAATCAGTGCTGAATAACTTAAGAACCATGATGATGGAGAATATCATGCTAAGTGAAATGAGTCAGAAAGAGAAGGACAGACATAGAAGGAGTGTTCTCATTTGTGGGAGATACAGTAACATAACATGAGGCTGACACCTAAGGACAGTAGACACAAGGGCTAGGAATACTGCCCCATAGTTGGAAGCCTGTCTCATAAGCTGAGGGAGAAGGCAGCTGGAATAGAGAAGGGATCACTAAGTCAATGCTGGTTGGAGGAATCGTTCAGGATGGGAAATGTGTGCTGAAAGATAAAGGACCGAATGTGATAACCTCTCAGTATCTGTATTACAAACCATAATGCCCAAAAGTAGAGAGAGCGTATGGGAGAAATTGTCTGCCACAGAGGCAGGGGGAGGGTTGGGATGGGGGTGGGGTATACTGGGCACATTGGTGGTGGAGAATGTACACTCGTGGTAGGATGGGTGTTTGATCACTGTATGATTTAAACTCAAGCATGAAAGCTTTGTAACTGATTCTCACGGTGATTCAGTGGGGGGAAAAAAAGAAAAAGGAAAAAGAAAAACCCCTGGGAAGAACTATTAATATTGCGGAACTGTGTGTGCCACCCAGGGAAGGCTTTAAAGCAACAGTCATAAGGATACTCACTGAAACGACCAGTGAACAAGAGGGTCAGCAGAGAAAGTACAAAAAAGGAGATTGAAATAAGCCCAAACAAACTATACAACAGCTGAAATAAAAACGGGTTCAAGAGTAGAACGGAATTGGCCTTCAAGTAAGATCACTGCAACAGTTCAAGTCGAGCTGCTTTTGCTTTGTCCTTTTAGAACCGTTGAGATATGTTTTAAAATACGGGAAGAGTATCAAGAGGACAACATTCACAGCACAGGCTTCCAGAAGGAGCGGGGCAGAGCGAATATTTAAGGACTAATAATAGCATCCCCACGCTGAGAAAGGAGTCAGGTCTGGGAAGCTCAGAGTTCCAGAGCACTGCAAGCAAAAGCATAGAGGCACATTATAATTAAGACAGAAAAAAATCAAAGATGGAGAAATGTCAAAGAAGCAGGAGGAAATCGGAGTCACATATGAGGAATCTCCCATACAGCTATCCACAGACTCACACAGAAACTCAACCGGGCAGGAGGAAATGGGGCGATACACACCAAGCGCTGAATGGAAAAGACATACAAATAAGAATACTCCACCCACCCGGGATATCCCCTGGATTTGAAGGAGGAAAGGGCTTTTCAGACCAACGGTAGATAAAGGAAGTCGCTGCAAACAGAACCTGCTCTCCTACAAAACACAGGGACCTCCAATAAAAGGGAAGGGACCCCACTTGGAAGCTGTAAGAAACCCAAAAGAACAGAAATCTGGGAGAGAAGGAGAATAAGGGGACTCTGCTTTAAAGTTCACTGATTCTTTGTTATCTCAATTCTGTTTAGGAAAAAAAAAACTAATACCATCTTTTACATTTTTCTGTTCTAAAATGTCTATTTTACCCCCTTTAAAATAAATATTATTAAAAACAAAAAAATATTAAGTAGATCGGATGAGGAAATAAAACTGCATCACAAGCAGAAGATTAAATTGCTGAAATCTGTTTATAAGATAGACCACAAAGGAAAATCTATTCCTTACTCTGAGACAAGAGCAGGAAATTTTCAAATACACTTTGAAATTTTTTTGTTTATTCTTCTTTTTAAATGTGTTCCATAAAAAAAATCATTTCTAAGAGATTAGGTGTGAGCACAAAAAAAAAGAAATTATATTCAGCAACACTTACTAAATATTGATGCAGTGAGAGCGGAAGAGGGATCGCCAGGTGAACCTAGTTGGAGGCGTTAAATCACTCTCATCAAACAGAAGACCAATCAAAGAGACAGTGGGAAGCTGGATGTGGGATCTGGCAGCAGAGAAAAGGAGGCTCCCGGCCCCACTCTCCCTCTGGACACGCTCCCTCTCCTGGGCTCTCACTCTCTCTTCTCCCCAACTCAGCAGCAGAGAGCAGGATCAGGTAGGACCCCGCCTCCAGTCAGGCCTCCAGGCTCAGACAGAGGAGAACACAGGGCTCAGATACCCGCGTAGTTATAGATGCTCACCTCCTCACTCCCCCCACACACATGCAGCCATGGCTGAGACTAGGGAAGTCGACACAAGATGACAGGAGCTGCTGGGGTCCCATCAAGAGGCCCCGAGTCAGCCCAGAGCACCGGGGCCTCACCTGGGGGGGACGGAGCCATGGCCGGAGACTCAGGAACGTGTACACGGGATAGAGAGGGACTGGGGCCAGGGCCTGGCCATGGCTCACTGGAGGCCAGTAAGCTGCAGGGGGAAGACAGGTGGTTTACGGGAGGCAGAACCACTAGGACAGGGCCAACGACGTCATTCACAGGGAAAGGAGGGGCCCGGGCATTTGGGGAGGGACCCGGGATATCTACTTAAAATGCACGATAAACTCACTTTCAATCTTCCGAGTTCTGTAACGCAAATCTTTCATACAACTCTCAAGAACCCACCAGTGCTGGAAAATCCACTTCAGCACTGACGATTGATTCAACAGATAAAGTTCAACTGGGAGTTTTAATTGCCTACGTATCATAGACTTTAACATGCAAATATGATGGCAAATGTTTAAGACTGAAAATAGTATAATGCTCTTTCTAAATATATTTGGCGAAGGTCGGAGTGATAGTACAGCAGGTAGGGCATTTGCTTTCCACGTGGCCTAGCCGGGTTCAATCCTGGTCATCCATATGGTCCCCTGAGCACTGCCAGGAGTAATTTCTAAGTGCCAGGAGTAACCTCTGAGCACTGCCAGGTGTGGCTGAAAACTAAAGATACATATTTGGCAATAAAGTCATCATGAGGTCATGCCAAATCTGAAGGCCCTGGAAAAGGCACAACTAAACCCATCTACACTGAGGAGGGCACAGAGCTGAGAACCTCAGGAGAAAAATACAGTATGAGAATGTTCCAAAATGTCCCCGCACTTCCGAAAGGAGTGGAAACTTCATTTCCACAATGTCAGTTTGTTGAGGACACCATTTACTGACTGACTGAATTAAGAAAAGATGCTGCTGTATTAAGAAAATACCCATAACCCCTAAAACCTACTGACACCTGAACTAAAAGAACAGAAGCACTGAGAGAATGCACAGTATGTTGTAAGGAGAGGACTCTTTACCTGGTTCTAAGCTCTGCCCTGAGCATCTGTTACTTTGGGTGAACTGCCTCTTCTTTGTCTCGTCCATACCGTTACATTTCGATAATTCTAAAAACATTTTTTTGCAGGGGGCACCTCTGTTAGTGCTGGGGGTGAGTGGCAGAGACTGGACTGAAGCCATTGCTCCATCACTCGTCTCCCCGACCTCTGAAGATTTTCAGACAAAATATAAGAGGTATTCATCTATGGAACTTTGTGAGAAAAAACAAAGAATGGTAAAAAAAAAAATAGCCTATTTTATTTTCCTTGTAACAGCACAGACTATTAACAGAGCACAAATATTTTCATGTTCTTTTTCATATTTTGAGGAACTTGATACACAGACACGTTTTCTTGCCTTGAGATTCTCTCACGGGTATATGTAAGAGTCTAGAGAGTATCAATGACTTGCCTCACCAAGTACCGTCACATCACGGCGAACACAAATCCAAGTCTGGCTTTCAGATGATGGGATCAGTTTCACAGACCTTGATGCACTTTCTAGTAATTCATTGACAAAACTACTGACACAGTTGTTTTCACAGAAAAATTACTTTCCACAGGGAGGAGAACATGAGGTAGCATTTACTACTCTCTCGGCAACAGACTGCCCATTTTTACGAACTCTCTTCATTTCCACTATTCTCAGTGATCAAATGCTGCTATTGTGGCATGCCATTAATTCAATTACAAAAACACAATCAAGTGAAAACAAACAAAAACTACCAAGTAAAGAAAAAAAAAGTATTCTGATTCAGCTCAGAAAATCCACTGTACCAAATTCCTCGGGATTCTACTTTAGTTCTCATCACAAGCAGCTTTATTTGACTGCCAGCAACACAGACAGAACTAAATACTGAATTTCAACTTGAAAAGCACCAAGCGAAATACCGTAAGTTTTATGGAGGAAATTTCATAATGTTCAAGGCTAAGTCTATCAAGCAAGGAAGAACAGAACTGAATGATCTCGAAGGATTCAAACATTGACTGCAACCTCGATTCTTGGGAAAACCTTCCTTCATCTATTCTAGGGAGACTTTTTCAAAGCCCATCACATGAGCCAAGTTCTGCAA
The DNA here is from genome assembly GCA_028565675.1 of Sorex palustris. Taxonomy (NCBI): domain Eukaryota; kingdom Metazoa; phylum Chordata; class Mammalia; order Eulipotyphla; family Soricidae; genus Sorex; species Sorex palustris. Next base: position 40,466,091 of record JAOXYA010000008.1, on the reverse strand, counting down.
ATCTTGAGACTGGCTAAGTGCCCTGAAACTTGCAATGAAAGGAAAAAAGAACCAAAGGAACACAAATTCAATTAAAGAAGGAACGAAAACCAAAAGGTGTTAAGTGATTATAAAAGAGCTGCCAGGGAGAACATGTAAGGTCCACAGAGCCGAAGAAGTCTGTCTCCACTGCCTAACTTCATTTATTCCTCATGGATTCCTGGGAAAGACGATACTATATTTCCCTCAGGTAAACAAAAAGGGGAAGAGGAGTGACAGCAAGAGGGACATGCATAACCAATATGTTCTTTCTCTACATCTCATTTATCAAACTAACATTTTTTTTGCTTTTGGGTCACACCCGGCGATGCTCAGGGGTCACTCCTGGCTTTGCACTCAGGAATCACTCCTGGCAGTGCTCAGGGGACCATATGGGATGCTGGGAATCAAACCTGAGTCGGCTGCATGCAAGGCAAACACCCTACCCGCTGTGCTATTGCTCCAGTCCCAAGGCCATTCTATTCTGACCTGGTGCCAACCTAACTCTCGGAGAGGAAGTCAGCACCCGTCAGATTCTCCCTGGACTGGCTTTTGCTCATGGCCCTAGGGGAGTAAGGGTCATGGCCCACAGCTGGCCTTACCATCCCTCCCTATGATTCCTGGTCGGAGGGTGGGCGGCGGGGAGCTGAGCTGAGCTTCCCAGGGGACACAGCCTGGGCATGGGGCACGGACAGAGAGACACTCGTATCCAGAAATGCCAGGGTTAAGGGCTGGACAGTGGGGAGGGCGCTGACCTTACATACAACTGACCCAGGTTCGATCCCAGACATCCCACATGGTTCCCCCCATGCACCACCAGGAGTGACTCCTGAGTGCAGAACCAGAAATAACCTCTGGGCATTCATAGGTGTGGTCCCCAAACCAAAATTGCCAGGGATCCCTGGGGACCAGGGAACTGTCACCATGGTCCAAAGGAGAAAGTGAACCCTGGAGGGGAAGAGTTAAAAGCCCTCTCTCAGGCTAGAGAGTGTGGTCCTCTCCAAGCCTCGAAGGCCTATTTCACGGGCGCAAGTTGCCCCATAAATCCCGGGTCCGCGATGATTTACCAAGAGCCTTGGTTATTGGCTACAGCAATCTCACTTACCCAGAGCAGCGCCGAGAACAAGCCATAATTTAGAACTAGATTTATATTGTTTGTTCTACAGCCACAAACTCAGCAAATCATAAATTCCCTCAGAAGTGAAGAGAGGAAATTGACAATATTTATGAACTCATGAGCCAGGGAGACGGGCCCGGGCAGCCTTGCGGTTCATAACTGAACCGTTTCCTGAGGGCTCCGGCCAAGGACACAGCAGAGGGCCCAGCCCTGGGGGCCCGGTGGGGACCTGCAGCCTCCCCATGGGGATGGCCAGGGAATGCCAATGGCTGGACAGTGCTCTGGTCTCCAGAACTTAGAAGACAAAGATGGGAGATGTCAGGTCACAGTTTCCACTCAGCAGACAAGACTGGTTTGGGGAGCTCGTGGCTCTGGTCTGGACTTTAGTTTACTTGAGTGTCTCCTCCTCACACACACACCCAAAGGTCTAAACTTTCACTTCAGACTGTGAAAGTACCAAGTACTTCAGGTGCCAAGTACCTGCTACCCATAGAACAGAGAACAGAGATGGAGCCAGCAAGAGGACCCCCACACTCACAGTCCGTGACCCAGATGTGAAGCTACTGAGGCACAGAGGAGCCAGCCCCTCCCTGCTGTCTCTCCAAAGGGTGTTCCCACTAATTTTCCTTTCTTCCTCCCTGCTCCCCCATGCCTCCCTCGCCCCTGCCCTGCTCAGTACCCCAAAATCCTTCTCAGCCTGGCCCAAAGAAACATCTTCCTCAAAGGCGAGTCTCATGTACTCCACGCTCAAAAAAAGCCAATGGCCTCCAATGACCTGACGCCACCCAGCACCCAGGAAGCCTGACTGGGTGTGGGGTCTGGGACGGCTGCTGCCTGATAGGGCTGAGCCAGGTGCAGGCAGGGGCTCACCCAGACTCTTCATCATGACGTCCAGCACGGTGGCCGCCGCCGTGTAAATCCCTGAGTTCCTGGAGTTGAGGTTGTCGGCGACGGCGATGAGTGTGGAGAGCAGCATAGGGTGTAAACTCTCCTTGAGGAGGGGGACCATCTTGGCAAAAGACTCCAGCGCCCACTGGTTCACTTTCTTGTTGGAATCCTGAAGCCTTGGGGTGAAGGCATCAAAGACCTACAGAGACGGGCAGAGACCAAGAGTCTGTGTGGCCGCCACACCCTGGCCAGCTGGGGCTCCATCTGCCTGGCCTCCCTCAACCAGGATCCCTAGACTTTTTTTAATTATTGTTTGGGGGCCACACACGGCAGTGCTCGGGGCTTATTCCTGGCTCTGTGCTCTGGGCCGGGGAGACCATATGGGGTGCCAGGGATTGATCCCAGGTTGTGTGTGTGCAGGGCAAGTGCCCTACCCGCTGTACTATCCTTCTGACCCCAATAGGTCCCTAAGCTTTTAAAATTAACCAACTTCTGCCAGGCTGTCCCGAGCTATCAGGAAAGGAGGAGAGGAAATGAGAGGAAATGAGGAAACGCCTGGTGACCTCCCCTGCTCTCTCCTCCTGGGTAGGTGTGTGGGTTCCCCTTGTGAAACACAGATCAGGACCCTATGAAAGAGAGGTGGAAAGAGAGGTCAGGGGCCTCATCCCAGACCACCCACAGGGAAGGAGCTGGGCTGGGAACTCAGCTCTCCGGGCCTTGATCCTACGTCTCCGGGATGCCAGCGTGTGCCGGGATTGGCAGCCGCCTGAGTCCCAGCACTTCAGCAGCACTGCCCGATGTCTTGGCCAGCACTGGCCTGTGTGTACTAGACCCGAGCAGCCCCCCTCACTGCATCCCCCTCCACATCCATTGACAGGATGATGGTTTCCTCCGATCGGACCCAGCAGGACACCACAGTCTCACCCTCACGTTCTCTCAGTGACTTAGAATGCTATGGGAGAACTATGGACCAAACATGATGGCCACTTAGTACCTGTATTGCAAATCATAACACCAAGATGGGGGGGAGAGAGAGAGAGAGAGAGAGAGAGAGAGAGAGAGAGAAAAAGGGAATGCCCTGCCACAGAGGCAGGGGGTGGGGAGGAAGGGTGGAGGTGGCGGGAGGGACACTGGGAACATTGGTGGTGCAGAATGGGCACAGGTAGAGGGATGGGTACTTGAGCATTGTATGACCAAAAGGTTAATCATGCAAGTTTGTAAGTCGGTAACTGTATCTCACGGTGATTCATTAAAATAAAATAAAGTAATAAAATTAAATTAAAGAAAAAATAAGAATACTATGGGGGCCAGACAGAGTGAAACCAGACAGATCTAACTCTTATCTTGCAGGTGCCTAACCTGGGCCCCCCTAAAGTCCCCCACGCCCACCAGAAGTGATCCTTGATGAATGCAGAGCCAGGAGTAACCCCTGAGCACTTCCAGATGTGCCCCCCCCCGAACAAACAAAAACCCGACAGCATTACCAAACCATCCCATCACTATAGCACCAGTGGAGAGTCAGGAAACGGGCCATACTTGAGAGCTCGGGGCCAGCCCTGCTCTGAACTTCCCCCCAGGGCCGGGCCTCACCTGGATCAGGTTGGCCGAGATGAGCTCTGGCTTGGCCCTGCAGTGCTCAAGGAGCTTCCCCACGCCTTCCATCCGGGCCTGGTACTCCTTGGCTTCGAGCAGCCGCGTCAGCTCCTGCAGCTCCTCCCCCATCTCCACGCCGGCCCGCACGGAGGAACGCAGCCCCATCAGCGGGGGTCCGTGGGAGCTGAGCCTGTGTGGAAGGAGCCGCGGCGGGTGGACACGCGCCTTGGCCCAGGCCGAGTCCACAGACTGGCAGGCGGTACCTGTGGTTCAGTTTGGCCCCGACTTCTCCCCACTTGGGGACCTCACCCCAAGGCAGACCTCAGAAACTGCTTTTCCTCGAGGGGATGGGAGGGGGGAGGGAAAACAATGTGTGGGACCTAGACCCCACACCCACATCGGGAGAAGGACTTTCTCTTCCTGCATCTTTTCTCCTGCCTGTAGATGTGTGGAGGCCAGAGGGGTGGTGCAGCCTGAGGGGTGAGACCCCCAGAGGGGCCGATGGCAGAGCCTTCGGGCTGAGAAGGGGGCATCCAGCCATCGCCTTCAGCCCTGTCTCCGGGGGTCCAGCCCGAGCGGAAACTTCAACCTCTCACGCCCAGGTCTGGGAAGGGCAGAGGAAGCGCCTAGGAGAAGGTGGCGGAGAGTGGGTGCTCATGGACTCGGGTGGGATAACCAGGCCTGTGGTAGGCCCAGGCGGCACAGAACCAGGCCCTGCAGGGAAGACGAAACAGTGAGAGGAAGAGAGGATGGAGGGGCAGGAAGAGAGTATGGGAGAGTGGGGGCCTGAGAGACAGCACAGCGGGAAGGGCATTTGCCTGGCGCGCGGCCGACCCAGATTCGATTCCCAGCATCCCATAGGGTCCCCCAAGCACTGCCAGGAGTAATTCCTGAGTGCAGGGCCAGGAGTTACTCCTGAGCATCACCAGGTGTGACGCAAAAAGCAAAAAAAAAAAAAAAGTATAGGGAGAGGGTCAGAAATCACTCTGAGAAGGGGCTGGGAGTCCCATTGTGCCCTAGAGTGTTGAGTCCAGTGGTGCAGTGGGTTGTTGATGTTCAGAGTCCCGCTTGCCTTCCTCCCTGAGGGGACGCATCCTACAAGCTCCCACGGCTGGGTCTCGGACACCTCCCAGCCCACACACCGCCCCCAGCCTCTGGTGGAAGTCAGGGTGTGGGCTCTGGGAGAGGAGCGGCCTTACCTGTGCTCCCCGGACAGCCCATTCTCGAACACCAGACTCCTTGACAACGTCTTGTGGCCTTTGGCAGATGGAGGCTCATCGTAGTCTTCTATCCCCTTGAAGACACACCCACAACGTGAGCCAGGAGGGCTGCCCCCCACCCCACCCTGAGACCCGCTGGGCCCTGGAGCTGAGACTGGAATGTGAGGAATCACCCTTCCATCTGGGGACCTTCAGCAAGCATGGCTGAGCCACTTTTTTTTTCTGGGCTTACCAAGTGGTCCCCAGGGGGCCCTAGGGTAATGACTGGCAATTCTCCACCAAACCAGCTGGCAGGTTTATGCAGGAGCCCCAGGAGGTCATGCTCCTCGAACCCTGCAGTCCCAGGGGTTCCCTGGGGGCCCCCAAGGCTGCCCCTGGCCATGCTCAGGGACCATGTGGTGCCAGTACTGCCTCCTGGGCCCACGGTGGAGCCTGCAGGAATGGTGCAGAGGTGTGTGGTGTGTGGTGTGTGGTGCAGTCTGGTGCAGAAGGCAGGTGCCCTGTAACTGCGAAAGGCTGACACCCAGAGAGGCTCAAGGGACACAGGCGTTTCCTGGGGTCTGCTCAGCCCCAGATCTGGCCACGGGGGATAAAAAGCGCAGCATGCCCTGAGCAGGGGCCTCAGCTGGCGAAAGCCTGGGGCCAGCCGGGCAGCAGACTCTGCCTGTCCTCCACGACTCACCCGCTGCTTGATGGCCGCCATGACCTTCCGCAGGTCATGTGACGGGAGGGACTGCTTCAGAAATGCATCGAACTTGCTATTTGCCATCAGGATGTTGACCATCTTCCGCCCGTAAAACCTGCCATTGGAGAAGGAGCGAGAGCAAGAGTCCAGGATTGAAATGCGTCGGGCAACACGATGGCCACTCAAGACCCCTATTGCAACCTACAACACCCTAAAGGAAAGAGTGAGGAAAAGAGAATGCCCTGCCACAGAGGCGGGGTGGGGGTGGGAGGGCTACTGGGATCATTGGTGGTGGAGGACGGGCACTGGTGGAGGAATGGGTACTCGATCATTGTACACCTGAAACCCAAGCATGAAAGTTTGTAAGTCTACAACTGTACCTCATGGTGTTTCACTAATAAAAAGAAGGTAAAGGTAAAGGTAAAGGCCCTCCCGTTGATCGTCGATTTGCTCGAGCGGGCCCAGTAACGTCTCCATTGGA
>JAOXYA010000008.1:40424981-40438585 GCA_028565675.1 Sorex palustris | reverse complement strand
AGTCAACATGACAAATGACCTGGCACCCGAGCTGCGCAGGAGGAAGAGAGCGGCTTGGAACGCCTTCAAGAACGTCGCAGGAAAAGCATTGGACAAAATTAAATAGCCTTTCATTTTTTTAAAGAAACCCAAACTTAAATAGATTTAGGGAGGAATCACTTTCATGTATTAAAACCTACATGCAAGAGGCCAGAGCAATAAAACAGCAAATAGGGCATTTGTCTTGCACATGTCCTCCAGAATCTATCCCTGGAACACCAATTAAAAACAAATTCTGTTAAATATAGTCATCACTTGATCACTTGATCACTTGACATCCCATTGCTCATTGATTTTCTCGAGCGGGTGCCAGTAACGCCTCCATTCCTCCCTGTCGAGTGCAAGTGTAGCCCGATGGCATCTGCTCATTCTAGGAACACGAAGAGCCTCAAACCGATCATTCAGGGTCTTAGGAAATCTGACCAACTCGTAGGTGGGCGGCCACACAATCTTTTTGACATCCCATGGAATCCAGTCAGTAACATCTCTAGTCCAGCGGTCATCTCCAAATCGCATTACGTGTTCAGCCCATCTGATTTTCGACACCTTGGCAAACGAGACAGTGTCCTTGATTCTTGATTGTCAATGAAGCTCAGAACTCAGGATTCTTTCTCTCATTTGAGTGAAGTGTGATACTCCAAGTGTAGCTCTTTTGATTCCTCTTTGTGTGACCTGAATAGCGTTCTCATCCTGTTTTCATAGGGCACAGGTCTCTGAGGTGAATGTTAATGTAGGAAGAGCACTGGAATCAATGAGATGTTCCCAGAGCCGGAGGTTCTTCTTCCTGTTAATTATTTCTTCAACGCTCTTGAAGGCGTTCCAAGCCGCTCTCTTTCTCCTGTGCAACTCAGGTGCCAGGTCATTCATCAGGTTGACTTCTTGACCTAGGTACACATAATTGTTGCATTTGGAGATGTTTGTTCTGTTGAGAGTGAATGGAATGGCAGGAAGGAGACTGTTTCTCATGAACACTGTCTGTGAGATTCAGCAGTAGTCCAACCTTTGCACACCCATGGTCAAAGTTGACCAGCATGTGTGCCGCTTGGCTGATGTTTGGTGTTATTAGAACGATGTCATCAGTAAAGCAGAGGTGGTGTAGTTGCCGACCATCTATCTTCACTCCCATTTCTATGTATAACAAAAATTGCTTTGTGATCACCAATATCTTATTCTTAAGCACATTTAGACTAAATTTCCCATATATCTTTGCTGACCAAATAACTGAATTTTAGCCATTGGGATGTAAATAGAAGTGATAACTCCTTTAAGCTTTCAGAACAAAATGTAAATTACCATGAATACTCTTCCACTCTTCAGTTATGACTGATCAAAAGGAAATTTGAGGCATGAAAGTTCTGAATTCCTGAATCATTGCATGAAATAGAATCACTCACCAACCCAAACCAAACAGAACAGAACTTAGACTATAACATGAAAAAGAAAACATTTCTATTGTGTTCAAGACATTAGGCAATCTTGGGGGAAAAGCAAAGGTTCATAATCCAACGGAAAGAAGAAATCTATAGACTACAATGATTAATTATCTAAGGGGATACAGAAGGAGAAATGAAAGAGGGTAGAGAGAAAAGGAGGCTGAAATATTGTAATTTATAGGGAGTGTATAAATTTGGTCATTCTGATAACCATACATATTTGTTCTTCATCCATAGTTCGTCTCTCATATTCCCCCAAAACATTGGGATTTCTTAGGTGTTGTGAGTGATAAAATGTCTCTTGTTATGGTAATGAGGTGACTTTAAAAGAGACTGAGGATGGGGGCTGGTTGCCAGGGAAACAAATGTGAATCAGGGGAAGAATTTCAGGCCCACCCCTTGACCTCCTGGGAGAAGAAAGGGGCAGGAGATTGAGTTCAATTGCCAACAGCCAATGAGTTCATCAGTCATGCTTAGATAATTAGCATCCATAAACACCCAAGAGATGGGGGTTTCTAAGAGCTTGCAAGCTGGTAAACATGTGAAGATTTGGGGAAAATGATACACACAGAAGCTCTGTGCCCTTTCCCCATACCTGCTCTGTGCATCTCTTCCATCTGGCTATTGATTCATGTCCTTTGAGACAAATCAGTGATCTAGTGAGTAAATAGTTTGCTGAGTTCAGTCAGCCGTTCAAACAAATTAATCCAACCTGAAGAAAATGTTGTAGGAGGCTCTACTTTATAGCTAGTCAGTCAGAAATATAGAACATAATCTGGGTTTGCAACACACCTGGAATCTGAGGATGGGGTGATGGGAATCTATAGTCTATAACTAGATGGTTATGAAACCCAGGTGGAACTGATTAAGTGGAAGATGATTTGGGAGTTTTGAGTCCTTAACCTGTAGTATTTTGCCTATACAAAGAAGTCTGCATACATTAACCATTAGAAATTAGACCTAGAGAAGTCAATCAAACAGAAGCAAAGGAGACAGAATTCTTTTCTGCTAGATTTCAAAAGAATGTGTCTTTGCCCTTTGTAACCACAGCCTAGCCTACCCTCATTAGTACAATATTTAAAAATATCTTTTTGTATCCTACATATATAGGATCTCATAGAATCTGCCTGCTGGCAAGTTTTTTCTTACATACTTTAACTCAGTTCAAGACTCTTTTCTCCTTTACATAATAACTCAAGTGCATATGTTTTATCTTTTACCAAATTTTTATAATTCATAAAAATTCATTTATTATACCCATATTATCTTGCATTTTTATAGAGACCACACACACACTGGTTTGGCCTGGGCCACTCCCAGAGATGCTTGGGCGTGCAGTGTGGACATGAAAGTGATAAGGCCCAAAGGTACATTGGGACCACCAGGACCAACCTGGCAGTCAGTGCTCTAGGAGACATGCAGTATTGAAGATTGATCTCTGTGTCCCACAGATGTTCAGCATGTGCTCTACTTCTTGAGCTATTTCCACAGTACTATCTTGAATTTTTTTTACTTTCTATTCAAAACTACCTTTTTCCCCCTCTTCATCTGCACTGCACTGCCTTCCCGTTGTTCATCGACTTTGCTCAAGCGGGCACCAGTAACATCTCCATTGTGAGACTTGTTGTTACTGTTTTTGGCATATCGAATATGCCACTTGAGCAAATCAATGAACAATGGGAGGACAGTGCTACAGTGCTAAGTTTACTTTAAGATAAAATTATAAACCTGTATCAGTATTTTTCTTAAGCTTCAGTCTTTCTCAGGTTCCCCTTCTGAGAAAAAAAAAAAGTAGGGGCTGGATTGATAGTACAGTGGGTAGGGTGCTTGCCTTGCACACAGCCAACCCAGGTTCAATCCCCAGTACCCCACATGATCCCCTGATCCTACCAAAGTGATTCCTGAGTGCAGAACCAGAAGTAAGCCCTAAGCACCACCAGGTGTGGCCCAAACACCCCTCCCCCCAAATAAATTGTGAGTTCAAATCATGAGAAGACAAATCATGGAAGAAAAATATTGCAAATAACAAAACAAACTACTATTATCAAAAATGGATTATTTATTTTTAAAAAACTCACTAAAACTTGAAAATAGAAAAACCTAAATTTTAAAATATGCAAAAGATCTTGACTGAAATCTCACCTACAAAGATATACAGAGTAGGCCATAATACATGAAAAGATATTCAAAATATTTCTAGAAAATTTTAATTAAAGCAATGACTGACCATAACATTTCTACTAAACCGATCAACATTTGAAATACTAACAACTGGGGTGGGGGAATAATACAATAGGTAGGATGCTTGCCTTATACCCAGCCAGCCCAGTTTTGATCCCTGTTACCTGATATGATCCCCAACCCTTGCCAGGGGTGATCCCTAAGTGCAAGGCAAGGAATAATCTCTGAGGACCATCAGGTATTGTCCTCCATTCCACATCTAAAATTATCTGGCAAACTAACATTCTGGATGTTAAAATATTTTGAAGAAACTTAACTGAGTATCACAATCAGTGCACAAATAAAACTAAGAGTTTTTTTTTGTTGTTGCTGCCAACAATCTATAACTAGAAAACAATCTATAACTAGAAATGCAAAAACAAAAAGCAGGTAGAGAGGAGTCAATAAAAAACATACACAAAACTTAATGGAGGCTGGGCCAGAGAGACAGTACAGGGATTAAGGTGACTTTGAATTTTACAGTTTTCTGTCTGGTTTTGATCAAAACCAACATAAATCTGGGGGACTGAAGAAACAAAACTTATTCAGGACGGGGCTGAAGCAATAGCACAGCAGGTAGGACATTTGCCTTGCACACAGCAAACCCGGTTTTGATTCCCAGCATCCCATATGGTCCCCTGAGCACTGCCAGGGGTAATTCCTGAGTGTAGAGCCAAGAGTAACCCCTGTGCATTGCCAGGTGTGACCCAAAAAGCAAAATAATAAATAAATCCGAAAAAAAAAAAAGTTTCCTGAATTTTCTGATGCCTGGTTACAAATAGGCTATTAACAATCAAGATATCCCAAAGCAAGTGAAAAGATAATGGCAAAACTTAGGATTAATACTACATGTAAATATGCATTTTTCCCTGCCCTTTAGAATGGAGTAGAGAATGAGCAAACATAATCTTCCATGTAACATGGGACCAGAACCATTTTCATATGTCAACATTTTTCAGTCAGTCCATGTAAGCTCTCACCATTCCCAGCACACAAGTTTTCAGGATTCATCTAGTTTCCATTTATTTCTATTTAAGTTATACAACACCTCACTTCAAAGACCTTAAGAATAAAAAGGAAGTAGTATAGTGGGTAGGAAGCTTGCCACGTATGTGGCTGACCAGGAATCTATACCTGGCGTCACCTGATCCTTGAGTGCAGAACCAGAAATAACCCCTGAGCACCGCTGTGTATGCCCAAAAAGCAAAACAAAAACAAAAACAACAAAAAAAGGGGAAATGAAAATCAAATCCTTTTTTTCATCTTCCATTGACATCATTTCCCCCTCCCAATTCATTGTCACTCTTCAAGTGTTCTTTCCAGAAGAACAAGTTTCTAAAGCCAACAAACAATATGTAGGAAAATGAACAAAAGGATATGTTCAAGACCCAGTAAAATACATTTTCCCGATATTTAAAATGCAGAATGTGAGAATCTTCTAAAGGACAAAAGGGACCTCTCCAGAAAATTAACTGCAAGAAGAGGAATATTCACCAAATTTAGTGGGAATTTTGTTGGAGCGCTCTCTGGCCTAGAATGTTCTGAACGTGGGCCTCTCTGAGCGTGCCCTGGGGGCCAGGAGGCACAGGGATCCACACGCAGGGCTGGGCATATGCTGGGTGTATGCACTACCTCGTGACCCTTTCCTCTTTTCCAGAAGAGCTGGCAGTTTTAAATAATTACAGCTGTTTACTCTCTGGGGGATGACAAGGGGTTGGGGTTGCTTTTGCACGTTTTTTCCCATTGGAGGGTGCTGAGGACTCACACGGAACCAGAGTAGACACCCGCAGAGCATGCGCTCCCATGCACCGGGCCACCGCCCTGTCCCGGTGGGTTTCTGAGTGGGAGCACGTCCTCAGTGGTGCACAGGGACATGTTTCTAGATGCAATGGGTGAGTCTGCTTTCACTCGGAACAAGGAGGCACGTGGGCAGGTAGGGCGAGCAGTATTAGAGCTTGGTCACTGTAGATAATTTCTGTAACTGGGAGATGAGTTTATGGTGGCATACTATATACCTCGACATTCTGAAATTGTTCCTAATAAAAAGTAAAAGTTGGGAGTCGGGAGCACTAGAAGTAGCTTGGTGGCACAGCACTTAGTTGCCCTGCATGCATGAGCTCCCGAGTTTACCCCCCAGGACTCAACAAACAAAGAAACAGGGCTGAGTTCTAGTTCAGCAGTAGCACTGTAGCACTGTCCTCCTGTTGTTTATCGATTTGCTCGAGCAGGCAGTCAAAATAAACAAAATTATAAAAAATGAATGATCTGTATCCCCAAGAAAAGTTTCAGCGTATACTTAAGTAGGCAAAAAATGGCAGGAAAGTTAAAAAAAAAAATCAGGCAGGGTCAGGGAGGCCAGAGCTTCATGCTTGGTAGGATAGTGGCCTGGGTTTGATTCCTGGAAGGTACACCAGGGCACCCCTGAGCAAGAGGCCAGGAGTAGCCCCTGAATGCCACCGGATCTGAAAATGAAACAAAGCACCCGCTGCTTTCTACTGCCTCCTTTTCACCAAGTCCTCACCTAGGTTTATATGCCATATTAAACTGAACTTGACTTTCTGGAACAAATTCAATCACAAACTATTTTAATTTGTTATGTTCTCAGACCTGTTAAGTTTCTTATTTTTGCATAATCGTTCCAGGCTACAATATAAGACATTTGCACTAGGATTAAAATATGAATCAGAGACACTACTACTTATAGGTTACATATCAAATTTGTGACTATACTGAGTGGCACAATATCCCTAGGGGAAACTGAAAATAAATGCATTTAACAAACTGGAACTGCTTTAATCTGACCAGGCAGTTCTCAAACTCAACCTTCTTACACTGTTTTCTCTATGGATCATGTCAAACTCTGACTTAAGAGGGTGGAATTATATTAATTCATACAACAAGCAGTCACCAACGTACAAACACAGAAGTCATTATTAAAGGCCACTTTTTAAACATACAGTTTCTAGTAATTTTATATCTAATTGCTTCACAACATAACCCCCAACCCTCTTGAATTTTCCACCAAACCTCCTACCCATTGCCAAGGTTCCACCTCACTGCCCCCTCTCACGGCCAGGGGGAAATAAGTTTCTGGAATCCAGAGTAAAAACTCAGGAACGCATTTTCCTACAGAAAAAAATATAAATTGTGATCTAGAATGCGGAGTATTAAATAATTCAGCTACATTATGTTATAAAGGCTTTTGTGAACTAAAGCCTAAGAACATAGTAACAATTCAAAACAGTATTTCTATGAGAAAATGCATTCCAGGTTCAAAATCATTCAATGCAATCCCCTTTGTAGGTTGGTGACTCTCTGTGTAAGTGCCACCAAGTAACAAACTGGACTACATGCAAAACACTAAATCTGGAACAGATAAATTACTACCCACTCTGACTATGCTATGTCAATAGCCTTAAAAAAAATAGTTATTTCAATTCATTAAAAAAAAAGGCCATAATACTTACATTTAGCATTTCGAAGTCATTACTTTCTAAACCCTGTGCAAGAAGAACTGGAAAACTGTTCGTCTGTAGAAGGTCTCCCTTTTCTCGTTTCGTATCGATATCCAGTGCTCCCAGGCGCTCTTCAATGCTAACCTACAGAACAAAGACGACCTGTTATTGTTGAGCAGGCAATAACTCTAGGCAAATTACTGTCTGCTTCTCTCATTCAGGAGGCAAAAACCCTGCACCGATTCCCACTTAACTCTGAAAAACACAAACATGCTCTTCTGAAGCCAACAGAATCTCATTTCTGTCACACCAGTGGTTGGGACAAAAGTAACATCTGCAATGCAAGTTTCCCCGAAAGCCCAGGAAGCCAACATGTGCAGATGTGAGGCCGGAGGACAGTCCAGCGGGGAGGGAGCTTGCCTTGCACGCGGCAATCCAGGTTCAACCCCCAGCACCCCGCATGGTCCCCAAAGCCCCGCCTGAAGTGAATCCTGAATGCAGAGCCAGGAGTAAACCCCAGGACTGCCGAGCATGGCCCCCTCCAAAAAAGAAATACGTGCAAATGTTATTTATAATCCCCTGGGGAGGGGGTGGGGAGAAAAATCCCTCTATCTGAATTCATAAAAATTCAAACTCCAGGCCCGAGAGAGCTGCATGCCATAGAGAGCCCCGCCAAGCGGCTAGAGGGCCCACTCCTGATCAGAGCCAGGAAAATCCCCTCACACCTCAGGCCCCAACCCCGCCAAATCTGACATCTAGTTACTAAAGCATAGAAGACATTATCACAGAAGGTTCCCCACCGATATTCCAGATGTGCAAAGGGAGACCAATATTATCAAATGCGCAAAAAGACAGACACGCATGTTCCCCAACTTACAAAAACTGCAGTTACTTCTCTGAGTGTCAGTCAGTCACAACCGATAATCTCCTTTCTACTTTATTTTTAAAGAAACTGATCCAGGATTTTATTCTTAGTACCACCACAAATAACAGACTACATGCAATAGGCATTGCACTAATTTTTCTGCATGTATTATCTGAGGTACTTTAAGTTTTCTTTATAACCCTGAAATGCAAATGTTTTTTTTTTCTGTAAAAATTCTTTTGGGGGCTGGAGCAATGCACAGCAGGTAGGGCGTTTGCCTTGCACGCGGCCGACCCAAGTTCAATTCCCAGCATCCCATATGGTCCCCTGAGCACCGCCAGGAGTGATTTCTGAGTGCATGAGCCAGGAGGAACCCCTGTGCATGGCTGGGTGTGACCCAAAAAGCAAAAAAGGCAAAAAATCTTTTGACTCAGCTGTGTGATATGGTTGTAAAGTTTTTTGTGACTGAGTTTTAATCATACAATGTTTCAACACCTTGTAATCCAAACAATGTTTCAATTCCGTCACCAGTATAGCTTTCCCACCACCAACTTCCCCCAACCAAGCCTGCTTCTACATAGAGGCTTCTCTCTTTTTTTCCTTTTTAGGCATTGTTGTTTGCAATACTGCTTCTGAAAGGGTATCATGCGGATCACTTTGCCTCTTTTCAGCACTCAGCTCTGGTCCAGAGTGAGCATTTCCAACTATCACTGTCACAACGGTCCCTTCTCTGTCCTAACTGCCTTCTCCCAACTCCTAACGATGGCAAAATATCAAGTATCTAGACCAGGGATGTGGCTGAGCAGTAAAGCATATGCCTCCCATGTTGGACCCTGAGTTCAATTTCTGGCACAGCGAAAGTTGAAAAAGGCAGAAAAAGAGTAGGCCTGTAGAGAGAGAGTATAGGGGCTAAGGCGCTTCCTGGCTTCAGCTGAGTCCTCGCACCACCAGAAACGACCCCTGAGCAGTCGGGAATGGTTATTGGGCACTACAAGGTGTGGCCCTCAGCGTCCCAAAAAAACTTCCCCCTAATGATCTTCAGGTGATGAAAGTTCAATTTACTCAAGAATGATGAATGTGAACTGAGGATAATATTCAAACACAACTTCTGGAATCTGAAAAAACTTAAGTTAGTAAATACTGAAGAGGTTATAAAAATCCTAAGTAGGACCACTTTTAAAGACCTACTATCACTTAACCAGCCAGGACCGCTCAGACAGCCAAGAGAAGAGGCATCACTGGAACTCAGCAACAAGCGAAACCCAACGGAAGTCATCACAGCAAGACCTGGCTTAAGTAACTCACATTATCCAGCAAATGATTTGCAGATGACCAAGACTCAGTTCATCTCTAGTAACAGTGGCAAATAAAGCTGTTTGCTAGGTTTTTTTTTTTTGAGCCACACCCAGCTGCACCTGGGGCTTACTCCTGGCTGTGCTCAGGGGACCGCGTGGGATGCCGAAGATGGGAGCGGGGTCTGCCTTGTGCAAGGCAAGCACCCTCGCCACGGCACTCACTCTGGTCCCTGAACAAACAGTTTACAAAGGCCACAATCTGATATTCTGGGTCATACATTGCTGGACACTGAGATGAAAACTAACAACTGAAAGTCCAATAGGTTTCGAAGTTTCCACTTTGGCTCTACTGGCCACACCTGCAATAGATTTCACACAGAGTGACTGAGTTACCTCTTTATCCCCTAACTTCCTCTTAGTCTCCACTTCTTCAGCCTGCGAAGAAGCAGGCTTGATGGCGGCTCGGTGACCAGGTATCCCAGGGACAAGAACCTTTGCTTCAGCGTTCATCACGGGTGTTCTCACCTATATTGAAAGAGCAACGGCAAGGATGTGACAAAGGAAGGCATGCCTTGGCTCTTACAGGACATTTTCAGTGAAGAAATTACAAGGGTTTTCTACTGAACGTAACTAATATGGTGTAAGTTAACAGATAATTCTTGAGGGAAAGAAATCTTGCTAACGCATCCTTAAAAACAAATTTTATTTTTAATCAGAATAAAACCATGGGGCAAGAGTGACAGTATAGCGGGTATGTTGCTTGCCTTGTGCACAGCTGACCCAAGTTCCATTCCCAGCACCCCATGTGGTCCCTGAGTCCTCCAGGAGTGATCCCCGAGCACAGAGCCTGGAGTAAGACCTGAGCAACACTAAGTGTGGCCCAAGAACAGCAAGAAATTGAAACAACTGCTAACAGAATCTACAGATAACACAAAGATACTAATTCTTGAACTAAAGGAAGTTCAAGTGAAGTTGCACGTTTCACATCAGTCTTTGCCAGAAGTGCTCAGACAGCCAAGAGAAAGGTGTCATCTCTGAGACTCAGCCAGAAGCGAAACCATATGGATATCATCACTGCACATCATGGCGTTCCTCTTCGCATGCAACTACTAAACATTTAGCTACATGTAGGTGCCACATTGTATTCAAACAAAGCAACACAATGTGCACTGAACCAGCCATATCAGATGAAATAAAACCTATTTCATCTAATCAATAACATCAATAAGAAGTCTGTTTCGCAAGCACAGACTTTAAAACCAGAGGTATTTCCTACCGATCCATATACACACCCTTCACTAGATGAGGTGGGGAGGGGGCAGTAAATTATTAAATGACAGGCCTTCGACTTCTAGTCAGTCACTAACTCAAATGAAACAAGGCATCACAATCTAAGCATTTAAAACATGACCCACAAATTTATTTAGGAAAATACAAAGAGGATGTTAAAATTCTGCCTGATCACTCACCTTTGTTATAGCTGTCTCAACTTTGGGGGCCCAGCAGTTTGACATCTCTCGGATTAAACACATATGAGGTTCTTTGGAATTTAAAGCCTGTAAACAGATTTTTAAAGGTACATGAAAAGGGGGGAAGTTTCAAATAAAGCAATCGAGACTAAGAACGAGTAACAAGTGATTGCATTTTTATAAGAACACAGTAATATATAAAAAGCTCCCACATATCAAGGTCCAGAATAGTATGTTACACCAAGTGCTCATAATCCAATCACCAAACAAGCAGATGGCAAAGGCAGCGTCAGAGGTACAGAGTGCTCACAGATAGCAAGGAGACTTATCTTGCCAACACCATGCATTTCCTCCTTTTCAGAATGAAAACATGCCCAGGACTTGAACAATAATATCCTTAATAAACTCAAAGAGGCCCGTTAGGTCCGCAGAGGCTCCTTGGGACTCTTACGGAATGAATGCTAAGTGCACACTTCAGGTAGGAGGAACGGCTCCATGGGCTGAGCGGTCTGGCACTCGGGAGGCCTGGGCTTGGTGCACACACGGCAATGTCCCCCGGGCACTGAATTGGGAGTAGTTGAAGCACCTGGGGCTGGGCCCCAAACAAACATGCTGAAACAAAAAAGTGGTTCGGTAGCAGAGCCCCTATCTCCATGTGTGGGGTCTAGTTTGATCCATGGCACCTTCCACATACATGTTTATGGGGTTTTTTTTCTTTCTCTTACTCTCCCTCCCCTCCCCCCCTACCCCCTCTCCCCCTCTAGGCTCTAAAAAAAAATTCCCCAAAGAAATGTCTCTAATCAAAAATTATCAGTCCACGAATCACCCAATACAATTTAATTTTTAAATCTGAAAATTAAACATTCAGTAGGCACTATTACTACGCACTCCTTAATTAGGATTAATTGGGCCGAGTTCAACACATCTACCAAAATGGGAGCCACTAGAGACATGTGGTCCTCGAGCAGGTGAACTATCAAAGCAACAGGCCTCACGAAACTGGGTCCTTTTCCTTTTTACAAAAGGGCAGGGGTTGGTAGCAGCCCTGGACCTGGCAAGTCACAACACCATATGCTTCCAACTTCGTGACAATGCCAAAGGTAAGAACACTAGTAATTCTACTGCATATATTATAGTATAAACACAGCCATACGCATTCTGAGAAACAACAAAAAAAGGAAAACATTCATGCCACTTGCTTTCTAATTGAAGCCACAGCATCGCTAAGACTGAGTGGCCAAGAGGTCATCTTTTGTCTGAAGATGCCTAAATACAGATCTCAGACATAGTATTAGAAAAAAAAAAATAAAATAGGCAGGGGAGCTAGTTTTAAATGGTTTCAGGCATTGACATGGTATTTGCAGGGCTGGTGTGCATGCTTTACATGCCAAGAACCCCAGACTGGATCCCTGGTACCACAATGGGTCCCCCAACACAGGGCTGGAAGCAGCCTTGAGTCACCCAAAAGCAAACAAAAAGTAACTTCTGATGCACTAAGTAAAATTATATTGAGTTCACACAAATTAAAAGTACACAGTGAAACAGAAAGGGCATTAAGGGAAATCATTTAGCTAGAATAAGCAAACCCAATCTAGCTTTTAAAACTGCATTTCCCCCAGGAACGCTGATGCCAAGTTGTTTTTACCAGAGCAGCATCTACGTACCACTCTTTCAATGACAGGCTGAAACCAGTTGCCATACACGAGTAACAATGACATTTTGTCTGAGCAAAATCCAGCTGCTAGAATGGGGATGGGTTTTGGTGTTGATTTCTTGCCTTTCCCCGGTGCTGCGACTTGAATTGTGCAGTTTGAAGTCAAAGGCTTTTTGCAGTACCTAGAGAGGAAAAACAAAAAGTCAGAAGTCTGAAGCCTCTCATAATTATTTGAAGTTGGCGACTAGTCGGGAAATGCAGCCTTCTTATGACTTGCAAGCGATCAGCAGGGGCAACAGTGCAGAGCCCTGAGACAAACATGAGATTTAAGCACCTGAGGCAGGAGCAAGGAAAACCTCTTGAACAAAGGGCGTCAGGAAAACGAGACGGTCACAGGCAAAGGAGTCAAGCTAGAGCTGTACTTCACACAAGTTCATTAAAAGAGAATTGGAAAACCTTCTGGAAAGCTCTCCAGAATATGGACCTCAGAAGTGTCTCTGATGATTTGACACCATTGACAAAAGTCACAAAAAAGATAAACAAAAGGGACATCAGAACATAGCCAAGTACTTTAAATTTTTATATATATTTTTTTGGCTTAAATTTAGGGTCACACCCGGCGATGCACAGGGGTTACTCCTGGCTCTACACTCGGGAATTACCCCTGGCGGTGCTCAGGGGACAGATGCTGGGAATCGAACCCAGGTTGGCCGCGTGCAAAGCAAATGCCCCACCCGCTGTGCTATTGATCCAGCCCCATAGCCAAGTATTTTAAAACCACCCTCCAGTCATCTCTTTTTGCCAGAAATGCTCAGACAGCCAAGAGAAAGGTGTCATCTCTGAGCCTCAGCCAGAAGCGAAACCATGTGGACATCATCACCGCATGTCATGGCATTCCCTTCCTCACCAAAACGACACCTGTAGGTGGACTTTGATCCCTCTGGGCCATTTCCTTGAACTGATTGTTTTGAAATCTGCACATGCCGCTTTCATACCTGGTCTCCACTGAAATGCACTGCTCGCGGGGGGGGGGGGGAGACCTGAGGCAAGAAGGAGGGGATCCCCTAGAGAAGGGTGGGAGTCCTAAGAGAGAACGCTGAGAGTCCAGATGGAGGTATCCAGGGAGCCCCTAGGGAGGAAGGAGGGAGTTCCCAGGGAGGAGGGTGGGAGACCA
>JAOXYA010000008.1:40341417-40353118 GCA_028565675.1 Sorex palustris | reverse complement strand
GGCGGAGGAATCGAACTCGGGTTGGCCATGTTGGCTGCGTGCAAGGCAAACGCCCTACCGCTGTGCTATCACAGCCGATTAGATCATCTACTATTTATCCTTCACTTCTGACTTATTTCACTTAAAATGATACCAGTTTCATCCAAGTTGCACTATATGCATATACAGTGTATATTGCATTGTATATATACATATCTACCACATTGTGTGTATATATATATATACACAATAGATATGTGTAGATATATACATATCTATATTTATCCATTCATCTGTTGTTGGATGCTTGGGTTGTTTCCATTTCCTGGTTATTGTACTTAGTGTACTACAATGAAAATGAATGTGTATGTATCTTTTTGAGTTAATATTTTTGTGTTGGGGGGTGTTAGAGATCAAGGAGTGGAATTGCTGGGTCAATACATAAGGAAGCTCTAGTTTAAAAGTTTATGGGGGTTTGGGGCCACTCCTAGTGCACTTAGGACTTATTCCTGACTTTGTATTGAGGCATCCCTCCTGGTGGGCTAAGGGGACTATATGAGATGCCACGGATCAAAGCTAGGTTGGCTGCATACAAGGTAAGCACCCTATCCCTTGAACTATCACTCCAGCTCTTTTAGTCATAATTTTATGAGACATTTTAATAGTATTTTTTAGTGAGACTTAAAGATGAAATTCGCACCAAGTGAATGAGTGTTCCTTTCACGTCCATATTTCTGTGAACATTGGTTGTTTCTAGTCTCTTTATTTTATACCATTTCCACAGGATTGTTATTTTGATCTTGTAATTGTTTTGATTTGCATTTCCCTGATAAAAAGTCATGATCAACACTTTCTCACATACTTTTTGGCTGTCCATATGTTCTCTTTGGAGAAGCGCCTGTTTATTTCCCTCCCCCCCTTTTTTTTATGAGGCTATAGTTTTTCTGTTGTTGAGGTTTTTTTTCTTTTTTAAAAAATTTATTTATTGAATCACTGTGAGAACAGTCACAAAGCTTCCAGGTTTAAGACTTGGTCATACAATGATCTACAACCCATCCCTTCACCAGTGCATATTTTTCACCACCAAGAACCCCAATGTACCCCTCCATCCCATCCTTCCCCATGCCTGTGAGGCAGATAATTTACACTTTACTCTCTCTCTACTTTGATTGCATTCATTATTTTGACAAAAGATGCACCATTATTATTTGGAATTTTCCCCTAACAATCAGACCTGCTGAAAAGGCATCATGAAATAATTTTTTTCTATTGGTGGTTATGAAGAGCATATGATGTCACGTGGTTGTGATAATGATTTTGGATTTCTGATATTTTACTAATTAAGTCTGGAGGGATTTCTGCCAAAAGCTGCATAGTTCCAAGATTGGTTTCTGTGCCTCTGCATCCATAGTCGTGCCAGAGAGCCGCTCATAGGGGGGCAACTTGTGGTCTCTGTGGGGCGGGAAGGACGTGCCGGTTCCACTCCCCATCCCATGAGGCCACAGTTGCCCATCACTGTGGGCTCATACCTGACTGTCCAATAAGCTCTGAGGTGGCAGCCACCGTGCTGCGGGGGACGGGGTGGGAGGAAGGCAGGAGGCAGAAGGACAGACATTCTTTCCCTCCAGGGGCGGGGGGGCATAGCGCTGTAGCTTAATGCATAGTCAATTCACGTTTCTGCCAAAAGGCTGCTAGGTTCCGAATTAGGTCTGTGCGCCTCTGGGGCCATAGCCATGCTAAAGAGCTGCTCATGGTGGGGGGTGGGGTGCAACTCATGGTCTCAGCAGGGCGGTCTCAACACTACTCTCTTGAAGAAAATTTTCCTCCCAGGAACTTCTCTGGTTCCACCATGTGAAACAGTCGTTCCATCCTCCAAAAGCAGTGCCTTTCCATGAATGGCCTATCGTCCACTGGAATGGATGAGTGGCAATTTATTCCCCAGAACCAGTAACTCCCTCCACCATGCTGACAGCCCAGCCCTTGTGGCAGGCCTCGCATGCTGCTCTCATGACCTTCGTATTAGCAATGCACTCAAAGGAATAGTCCACTCTCCCACGGGTCATCTCACCAAGCACTTCCTAGATAGAATTACTGAAGTCCTGGGGGTTAATAAATTCAGCGACACCGACAACCAATGCCCTGGACTAAGTCCCACACAGTCCTGGAGCAGCTTGCTCTACAAAAAGGCTTGCCTTGTTGGCTTTCCTTCATCCCTACTCCCAGCCTTGAAGGCAGCGGAATGCTCTCCGCTTCCCTGAGCACAAGGCAGGACCATGCTTGAAATTATTCATTGGGAACTGGAGCCATAGCACAGCGGGTAGGGCATTTTCCTTGAACGCTGCCAACCCGGGTTCAATTCCCAGAATCCCATATGGTCCCCAGAGCACCGCCAGAAGTAATTTCTGAGTGCAGAGCCAGGAGTAACCCCTGTGCATTGCCGGTTGTGACCCAAAAAGCAAAAAAAAAAAAAAATTATTTATTGAACTAATTCCAGCCATCATATGACAGTGCCCAACCCCCCACCTTTGAAGTTGGGACTTTGGGGTTGGCCTGAATCCTTCAGGGGGCTGGTATGGGGTTTGGTAACAGTCCTCCTGCAGTCAAGTCTAAGACAAGACAAGAAAGTCTCCAGCTCCCATACCGAGGTTGAACAATGAAAGATGAGAGATTCAAGCAGACCACCCAGAACTAGAAAAGTGACGGTTCTTTATTTAAAATGTCCAAATCCACAGGGGTAAGCCACAGTTCTGTATTTTGACTTGGGCTTACATTGTCACGAGTAGTGGAATTACAGATTCTGTATGGTGGACAGGGGCAGATGAGGTAGGGGTTGGTGAGGTATAAGATTGGGGGATTAGGAAGAACCACCTGCAGAGCAGGCCCAGAGGCCCAAGTGTCCTTAAGCTTTGGTCTCTGCCACTGACCCTGACACCATCGTCGCTTCTTCCCTTACCTCTGAGTTCATCGTAGAAGTCTCTGGCTCTTCAGCCTGCACCCTCTTTGAGAACCTTTTGTATCCTATCCATCTAAGCAGCTTTACAACCAAGAAGAATATTAAAGGGAGAAAAAATAATGCCAGTGCAACCCTGAACAATAGTTGCGCTTTGGCTCCAAGAGAACTGTTCGCCTGAGTGAAGAGGTAGGGATGAACCTGCGGAGGAGGAAAGGTCAGTGGTTAGGTCACTGAAAACCACCCATCTGCCTACCTATGGCTATCTCAGCCCCCACCTAGAGATGGCACAATGCTCTGGATATGTCCATAGCTCTTACCCATCTAAGCAAATTTAAGCCCAGAGGACCCTCTGTCCTCCACCCCCAGAGTCCTTAAGAAGGAGGATGGGGGATGTAGGTTACAGACCCCCAAAGGGTAAGGCCCTGGAGAGGAGGCACAGGAGCCTGCCTCCCTGGATTCTTCCCTTTCCCTAACATCTCTGCTTTCTTTGCTCTGGGAACAGTGGGGTTCCCTGCTGGGGATCCCCTGCAAGGAACTGAGAGGGCCTCACTCTACTCTTATTTTCAGAAAAGCCATGCTCAGTAATAATCACATCATAAAGAGAGAAATTGAGTGAGGGCTGAGGAAGGGAGGGGACAAGCAAGACCAAACCAGTGTGTGTCTGGGGCGGGAACGCTTGTCTAGATATGGTTATGCCGTGTTTGGAAAGCTGAGAATATATTTTGAAAGAGGAGCCCAGACACAGGGGTTGGTCCCCAGAAGGAGGAGAGGGGAGAAGTGTCAGCACAGACAGGGCCCATCATGGGCTCATGTGAGGACTGGATCCACTTACAGGAGAACAGGGTCTGGCTCATGACAGAGGAAGGCAGGCCGCCCTCGGGACTCCAAATTAGGCTACAGGGACCAGGGATCAGGGAGAGGTTTCAAGCAGTCTTGGCAAGGCCGGAGCATCTTGCAGGTAGGCTGTGTCAGGTGGTCTGACGGCCACCCTGGGATGGAAGGAACAGGAAGGAAGAGCCTGGAACAGGCAATGGTGGGTGGGAGAAGACCAGACCCCAGAGCAGAGCCTGTGTCTTATTGCCTCCCTTCCCCAGCCTCGTGGGCTCCTTGGCCTGGGTCAGCTTTTCATAGGGGTGTGCCTGGGCTCCCTCAGGGTGCTGGTGCCTGGTACTGGCCAGAGATATACCAGCTTCCCTGGTGAGCTAGACCTCAATTCCCTGAGATCTGCTGCTTCCTCCCTCCCTAACTCCTACAAGAGCAGCCCCGAGTAGCTGAGAAGTTCCAGGGGCAATGAGGAAGCCAGAGTTGGCAGTGGTGAAGGAGCAATGAGGTCAAATTCTCCAGGGGGTGTCTTTGTGCCTCCAGAGGCTAAGGACCACCCCTCCAAAGCCCCCCCCCCCAATCCAGACATCTGCCTCCCCAGCCAGGCAGAACATTTACTCACAGTAGAGGGGCACCTGAGTTTCTTCCTATTTTTCTCGAAGTCATGGTAGGTGGACTTGTGCCCCACGGGTTCCAGCTGGAGGGAGAGAAAGGACCATTGATTCCTCCGAAGCTGAGCGGCCCGCTCATAGGAGGGACCTCAGCCCATTCTCACTCTGTGGAGCAGGGAGAAAGTAGCAGAGAGGCCAGAACAAGAGCAGATACTAGCCACTCAGACGGCAGCTGGACATAACCTCTCCCTTGCAGAGGGACAGGAGAGCCACTGGGTGGGAACCAAGTAGGGCCCAGAGGCTGTCATGGATCCTTCCAGGAGGACTCTGAGGACAAGGACAGAATGAGATGAAATGTCTAGGGGACTCAGCAATTGTGTAGAAGTGTGGAGCCATAAAATTCCATGCCTAGCCTTCTGAGCAAAATGCCAGACACTGCATTTTGAATTTTATTAGGTGGAAATCATTGTATTTACCAGATCCTTGAAGTGCGCGGGAGTAGTAAATAGTAAATTTCAAAAGAAAAAAAAAATTTTTTAAATATTGTTTTAGTAACACTGCCATGGTAACACCACCATTACCATGATATGAGTATTATACTTGGCTTATCAACTTTAAGACACAGGAACATTTCCCTGATCTGTCTCATATGTTTTTCTTAACTTTTAAGTGTGCCCTTCCAACGAGTGTTCAGAGAACTAGAGCCATGCTAGCCATACTCACTGGTGTAAGGCATGCAATGCTACCTATTTTGCTATTTCCCTGACCCTTCTTCACATCACTTCACATGGATTAAATGAATTAATTGAAACATTCCTGGGAGAAATTAGGACTCAGAGAGGCTTTGTTTAATACATTTTCCACTCATTTCTTTGTTTGGGGTTGGGGCCACACCTGGTAATGCTTATTCCTGGCTCTGTGCACAGGGATTATTCCTGGTCATGCTCAGGGAACGACATGTGGTACTAGTGATCAAAGTGGGCTCAGCCACATGCCAGGCAAGTGCCTTAACTCCTGTGCTATCTCTCAGATTCCTAACACTTTGGATCCTGGACACCTCTAGGAATGAGCCAGAAGCTGTCCCATCCTCCTCCCCAACTACATTAAGCAAGGGCAAGATTGTTGAGTGGAGGAAAGATGGACCATGGATCTAGGGGTGGGGTTTGGCTTATCTACAAAGCACAGATCAAAAGAAACCAGTAGATTAGAGAACTTTTTAATGACACAGTGATGAGAATATAGTCTTTGGGATTATTGGTTAAGCTTTGTAAGGATATGGCTAGATATTTAGTTGTCCAGAGGTTCTGGAGGGCAGTGATGAGGCTCAGGCCAGGTAGCCTGGGGGATATTTTAATTTCAATAGGTCCCCTTCTCACCTCAGAAGGGATTGAATAAGTGGAAGTCCTAGGGAGCAGGCAGGGTGGTTATTCTCTTGATGAGATTTCAAGAAATCATGGTAGGCACTGGTAATAGATGTGGTATTGAAATGTGTGCATGAGAAGCCACCAAAAGCAGCATTATAAACAACAAAAACTCAATTAAGATGTTTTAATAAAAAAAAAGAAATCATGGTGGGAAATGACAAGACTAAGGGGTGACATTGGTTGATGCTAAATAGTGTGTGGACTGTAACCACTCTATTCTGCTTGTTTTTGAGTTCTGTCACTTTTGTTGATCTTGTAGATATTCATACTTTTTGCTACAGGTGGCCAGAGAGAGAGATCACTTGCTCATGGTAACTCATATTTTTATCTGGTCAATCTGGTTCCAGTTATTTCCACCTTTTGGGCCATCACTGAGTGAACGTGGATCTCAGGTGGAATAAGTTGTGTATGTCAAAGGAGCTCCGTCACCCGGCAGAATTGTCCTTGTAGGAAACAACGCCCTCTGACCCCAGCACTCACCATGTTGTTCCAGAGCGCGATGGCCATCTCGTCATGTCCACGTGATGAGAAGTGGAAACAGTCCTCAGAGAAGAAGGTCGAGTCAATCTCCCCTTTCTGTGAGCAGAGGCAAGGGGGTTACATCTTCCTGAGAGAAGGCCCCCCACTCTCCCCTTCTTGCAGGTGTGCTGAGCAGATCCCCTTTCATTCTTTGAACTTTGTTGCTAACTGTCTGGAATATAAGTGAAGAGAATTCCCAATTTTGAATAGTACTTTTGGTATATTTAAATGGTAACCAGTCAGGGACACTATTTTCCCTTCGGCATTCTGGCCCATGAAGTCAGCTTTAAAAAAAATATTTCAGGGGTATTTTCTAGTCTCTTCCAATCCATCCAACCAACAACAAGCCAGATCTCAGGAGCTTGGTCACTGCTGATTTCTTCCTTTTCTTTCCCAAGCAATTAAAACTCCAACCATACCCAAAACAGGAGAGGAAAGAAATAGCGCAAACCATCACACCCTTGGGAGTAGCCTCAGAGTGACATGAACTCACAAAAGGCCCCCAAATCCCACGAGGAGCAGGAAAGACATGCTATATAAGGGTCTTGGTGTCCTGAAATGCCCACAACATACTTTATTCCGCGGGAAAGAAGAATTTCTGAAGAAAGGCTGCGTGACTACAACAAAGTCTTTCCGGGTTCGGTACAGTGCGTTCATGGACAAATTGAAGACTGCACTCTGAGGATGGAGAGAGAGACAGTTCAGCCCTGCAGGTAAAACTCCACGGATGGCTTCCAGCCTAGCTCCCTGGGGTGGGCTGTGACATTCCAACTCCCCTTAGCTGAGAGACTTCGTGAAGTACCCCACTGTATAAACAGTTACAGACCCACCCAGTTCCATTCCCATGTCTCAGGGAGTCAGAACCAAGGTCTCCCCTACTCACAGAGCCAAGACCTTGACTTAGAGTGGGTACTCAGTTTACTGGGAGAAATCTCATAACCAGCTGCCCATATCCCCATGACTGTGGTAGCACGGCCATGCACATCTTATTTATTATGTGCCTTTACAAGGAATGTAAAAGAGATAAATTGGTTGTTCTCATCCTCAAGGAGCTGGCGCCCTCCTTGGAAGAGTAGGAACAGGTCTGAACTGTGAAAACTACCCAGGGATGTGAGCCGTTGCTTTTCAGATGGGAGAAGATGGGAGAAGGCGTAGTCGGAAAGCTGAGTCGGGGACGCTGCCTGGAAAGTCAGGCCTGTGCATGAACTAGAAAGTTTGCAGAGAAGGACAGGATAAAGAGGGGTGTCAGGGAGAACGATAAGAGCTAAGAAGAGCTGCAGGTGAAGCTAAAACATCAGGTTGGCGCCTCAGAATCTCCTAGAGAAAAGGAGACTCAGAGAAGATTGGGTGCAGGTGCTTTCTCCCCATCCCCCCCCCTCGCCCTCCTGAACGTGCAGATGGGGATTCCCACAATCCCCTCTTAGATGTCTCCTCTTCTCTTCACTCAATCTTAGTGTTTGTTTTCTTCAGTCAATATCAGGGCTGATACCTGACATTAGGGAGCCACATCATGATGAGCAAACCAAGCTACACACAGGACTTCAGAATCCCTATCAGTGGGCAAAGGGGAGCCCCCCACCCAATTCAGGCTCCAGGATTCACTCCACTTTCACCTGTAATTCCATGTTCAATTTTCCCAGTTTATCGTTCTGAAAGCTCTCCTTGGAGACAGTAAAGCAAGGGCAGTGAATCCTAAGAAAGGAGAATGTGGAGAGATTTCTGAGTGAGAACGGCTCCATATCCTCAGGAACTAACACTCATGGGAGTCCCCAAAACCAGTATAACTGAGTCCTGGAGCCAGACCAGGGAACCAGAAATCAAAGCCACAGGGTCGAGTGGATACCTGTCAGTGGTGGAAATGTTGGCATCTGATGCCAGGGCTCTTCCCGGGAAGGACCCGGAGGAAGGGAATGAATTTGGGGAAAGAGAATTAGAAGGCTCTACCCACTTCCTTGAGTTTCCAGGCCTCTCAGCTCCACTTCCATAGGACTAACCCTCAGAGCTCTAAAGTCAGGAGTCTCTTGGGAGACAGGAGTTATAATGAAGCTGGAGGTATCTCCAAGGTTGGGGTAAATCCTGTAGACTCTAGAGATGTCATTCACATCCTTTAATCATTATCATACCATGGGGTAGGGATGGGGGCATTTCCCAAGAAGTATGAAAACCATGGTTGCCTCCCCACAAATCCACTGGACCCCAGATGCAACAGTGCCAAGAACTATGGGAGACCTTGTTGCCTTGAAGGTTGGCAGTTTCTTTCCAAAGTCACTCTGAACCTAACTAATCCATAACTAAGTGTTATGGATCCCAAAGGCCTTGTTATCCTGTCCAATCAGGACTCATCTTCCCAGGATGATCCTTCTGAGACAGCCTTCCTAGGACTGTCTTCCCCTACGATAAAAGTTAGTGTTAATGCAGAGCCTGTCCCATGACACATGCTTCCTGGGCATCTACCTCCCCTTGAGCTTGAGCCATAAGATGTCCAGAGATATTTTGTGCTAGGGCCAAGGTGTCACAGCTCCTAAACAAAGGGGACAGGATCCATGGCCAGATACTATTATCAGGACAATCCCAGCGTATGTTCTTTCTCAAATACTCCAATTGCTGTGGCACGTTTGGAAACATGAACAGTGGAAGAGTACTTTCTTTAGATTTGTTTTTCTGGCTCACATTTTTAATAAACAAACCTGGGTCTCCAGAGAAATGAAGTGATTTGTACTCGTGAGTAAGACAGGAAAATGAAAGCCCTTGACTGATGGCCAACACCTCCTTCTGGACAGGATTGCCTGACTGGATCTCATTACTGGCAACTTTGAGTTTGGCCTGACCTAGGTGATTCATCTACTTACCGAGGTACTGTGGAGTTGACACATTTTCCACCTTGGTTCTGGTACATTGGAAATAATTGCATGATCTCCACCAGATTTATGAAAACCCTTGAAAGCTGTGGGAAGCAGAGAAGGGCTTCCTTAGTCTCTGGACAACTGTGGAAGGAGTTCTATTGGCAACTGGAAAGAGCCTGGGAGTCGTTCACAATGCAATTCCCCTTACCCAGTATTACCCTGAGATTGTTGGCAATCTATCAAAGAATTGCCTTGGTGAGCCTCAGTACCTGTGATCCCCAGCCCACACAGCAGAGTGTGATTCCAAAGACCAGTTCTTTATCATCCAGCAAGGCAGCCTGATAAAGTTGTAATTAGCCCCCCACCCCAAAGTGGAACCCCGCCACTTAGTGATAGACTATAGCTGCTTCTCCCCGCCCCCCCACAAGTGGTAGCTCATAGTGGGACTTGGGCTCCGAGTGTTTCATACTGATCCCTACTTGCCTAGAAGACCCTCGGGAAGCAAACCAGAGTGGGCTAGCTGGTTTGTGGAACATGTGACCTGGGAACGTGCCTTTGCTCTTTCCTACCTCTTTGAAGAAGATGTCCAAGGTAACAGTAATGTTCTGGATGATGTTTTCAGTTAAATTTGGATCCTGTAAAGCAAGTAAGAGTTCTTCGAAGCTCCTAGGCTTCCCTTTGAGATGAGAACAAGAGTGGTCCAGTGTCCAGGAAAGGAAGGTCTGAGAGAATGGGCAGCGTAGGGTTGGAGGTGGGGGAGGCTTTAGGAAGATCTGCTGCTGCTGGACACAGGCTCTGTTCTACATAGGTCCCCTATTGATCCCTCTTAAACATTCCTGCTCCTGGCACCTCACAGTCAAAGGCAGACTTGGACCTGGTATCTCACAGTCAAAGGCAGAGCTTGGTTTCCCCACTTTTTAGTGCCATCCATCAATTGTGTCACCTCTGTCTAACATGATGAAGCCCTAATGACCTCACTCCTATTCTCCTGGGCTTGTTTGCCTATACTGGTCCCAACACCCTTGACTTCTGTCCCTCCCACATCCCCCTGACTTCTATCCGTGGTCACTCAGTTCCAGGGTCTCCTCCTCTTACCTAGTGCCCAAGCAGAGACTGAATTGGCCATTTCCTAAAATGTGGTCCAAGGGGAAGCAAGATGGCTGAAAATGAACAGTTCCATGAGCTATCCTGTGAGGACACTTAAATCCATATCTTGGAATAATCTACCTATGTTTTCCTCTACATGTTTGATGGATACTCATCTAATCTTGAGAAATAACTTTTGTGGTGTCAGATACAGCTCCAATTTTCTTCCTTCCTTCCTTTCATTTTCTTTCTTTCTCCTTCCTTCCTTCCTTTTTTACTCTTTTCCTTTCTTAGTTTTTTTGTCATGTGATTACTCAGTTTTCTAAGCACTATTTGTTGAAGAGACTTCCCTCACATCTATTTATGAACAGTTCATTTATAATCGCGTGCTGAAAATAGGTAAAGAAACAAACATGATAACCTCTCAGTGTCTGTATTGAAAACCACAAAAGGAGATGGGAGGCACGGAGAGAGAAAGAAGGAAAGTACCTGCCATAGAGACAGTGGGAGAGGGTGTGTGTGTGTGTGTGTGTGTGTGTGTGTGTGTGTGTGTGTGTGTGTGCAGGTTGCGGAAAGGAAACTGATGACGTTGGTGGTGGAAAATATGCATTGGTGGAGGGATGGGTGTTGGAATATTGCATGACTGAACCCCAACCATGAACAGCTTTGTAACTGTATATCTCATGGTGATTCAATAAAAAATAAAAAAATGACTTGCAGCTTAAGATAATCTTAGCAATGGCGTCCATGTACTTTTCATAAGAAGATGCTCTCATAAAGTGAGTCACATGAAGGAAGGGCAGAACTTTTTAAGACTCCTCTGCATGTGGCACATAATGACATTCAAATCTCTGTGGAGTTGTGACACTTATGCCTCTAGGGTTTGGATAATGACTGAAGGAACAGAGGAGAGGGGCATGGAGGAGAGAAACTCTGAGTGGAGGGGGGATTCTCAGGTTGTTGGGTACCACTTATCTCAGAACTAAGGTTGAAAAATACCTTCTTCCTATTAACTGAGTGTCAGACTTTCCTCCTAGCCTTGAGTCAAGGTAACTGTCTTCCTCTGGCTGATAAGATATAGTTGCACTATCCTCCTGTTCATCAATTCGCTTGAGTGGGCACCAGTAAAGTCTCCTTTGTGAGACTTGTTATTACTATTTTTGGCATATCGAATACGTCACGGGGAGCTTGATAGGGTTTTCTGTGTGGGCAAGATAGTCTCAGTAGCTTGCCGGGCTCTCTGAGAGGGGCGGAGGAATCATACCCGGGTCGGCCACATGTAAGGCAAACGCCCTACCCGATGTCCTATCGCTCCAGCCCAAGATATAGTACGTCTCCAATTTAAGAGATGTGTCCCAAGACACAATTTGCTATAGTTTTCAAGGTAAAAGGTAAAGGTAAAGGCCCTCCCGTTGATCATCGATTTGCTCGAGCGGGCCCAGTAATGTCTCCATTGGAGACTTT
>JAOXYA010000008.1:40307138-40322803 GCA_028565675.1 Sorex palustris | reverse complement strand
TTGGCCATTGATGGGATTACATGGCAAAGGGGGTTGGGGAGGGGGTTGGGGGGCAGTTTGTGTGTGTAACTGCCTAGCTATTGGAATATGGGGGATCAGGGTGAAGGAGACCCAGTCCCAATCTGAGCAAACTTGGAGATCTCAGCCCCGGGTCCTACACACCTGGGTTCCTCTGCTGTTTCCTTCATGTGTGAGGCTCGTCCAAGCGTGTGGAGAGTGGTCTTGAGCATGGTTGTGACTGGGTACCGGAGGTCTTCAGCTGCCCCGAGCTGATATTCCAGGAGATATAGTAGAAAATAAAGGCAACCAGGTAATACTTAGTTCTGCATATGATAATTTTGGCTGACTCTTTTTTCTAAAGATGCATGAGTCATTGGAACTCCTGTAGTGACTGTAATGTAAGTGTTTACTAGAGTTTAGAAGATATTTGTATTTTTCTAAGTCTAAAGTGAACACATTGGCATACCACCAAAAAGTGAAAATGGACTTATATGTGTTTCTAGTTAAAGTAAGTTCTCAAGTGCATTTAAACAACAATGGGACTATGTTTGAGTTAAGTTTGGCTTCTAAGTAATGCTGAGTTGCCAGTTGTACCTACTATCTGATCAATACATATTTAAATAAATCAGGACTTCAGTGAATATTATTAAAATTTACTTAACCTAAATGTCCTTTCAAAACCTTATTGAATTCACAAATCATAGTTGTAGGTATTAATAGATATGGGGCTGGAGCGATAGCACAGAGAGTAGGGCGTTTGCCTTGCACGCAGCCAACATTTTGGTAAAGAGTTAATAAATATGTACTTTAGAGACCAGCTATATCCATTCAATCTTTACTAAATATAATTTCCTTTAAAATTAGAGAATCTCTTTTCATTCTTTCACTACTTTGTATCTGTATCTGTATCCTTGCCTAATAAATCTTCACTCTTTTCATCATAGTGGTCAAGACTCCCGGCTGCTTAAGATTTATATCAATTCATTTATGATGACTATTCAGCAACATTAGACTACTCTGGCTGTCTCTTCCAGAAGTCACTTTCACATGCACTGGACCTCGACCTACATTATTCTTGTTACTGTGTGGCCTCCTTCCTAGTGAGAAAGAATTTATATCTGACCATTTATATCTCACTTATTCTTGGAAGCCTGGTCCTGAACAGCCACCCTTTTATAAAGTTATCTTTAGCTCTTCCATTGAAGAGAATTTTTTCCCCAATTTCAGCAGTCTGTGCAGTACAACTGGAACAATGTAGAAAAGATTTATCATTTATCAAGAATAACATGCAAATTCATAAAGCATTCCATCTATTTTATACTAAAATTAACCCCCAAAAGGAGAAGTATTCTTTACCAGATAATAAATTTATATCCCTAGCATTAAGTACGTGTAAATGAAAAGTGCTTGAGAAATACATGAAAGAAGGGCTGAAGAGATAGAATAGTGGGTAAGGTGCTTGCCTTGCACGTGGCAGACCATCCCCATGGTCTCCCAAGCCTCACCAGGAGTGATTCCTGAGCACAGAGCCAGGAGTACCCCCTGAGCATTGCCGGTTGGACCCCACCCTGAAAAAACTTGAAAGAGTGTGTGTGTGCTGAAGGTGGGGAAGGATCTAAAGTAAGCCCAAAATGAAGAGTCTAATGGTTAATAAAAAATCTCATTTTTTTC
Organism: Sorex palustris; assembly: GCA_028565675.1. Taxonomy (NCBI): domain Eukaryota; kingdom Metazoa; phylum Chordata; class Mammalia; order Eulipotyphla; family Soricidae; genus Sorex; species Sorex palustris. Next base: position 40,321,132 of record JAOXYA010000008.1, on the reverse strand, counting down.
TTTCATTTTTAGTTCAGTCTAACTACAGTGATGGACATCTCACCTGGGCCAAGTTCTGCAAGGTATAAACAGGGGAAGGGAAATATCACATAGGTTATTTTTTAAATTAGTATTTCTTTACAAATCTTCATATCATACTCAAAATTGTGAGGACTTCCTGAATTATTTAAAAAGAAAACTTTAGTGTTGTCTCATTTAAAGAGAACATTTCATTGAAAGCGAGAACTTGTATGATATTAGAAATGATCAACGCCCAACATGTTTTCTTATTCCATTAGGAACACTTACCTGGTAAATCCTTTACCTTTTGGACATGGCTTGAAGCAATATTAGATCTAATTAAAAAACACATTCTTCCCCTTTGGATTGATGGGTGAGTTACAGGCTGTATTTTCCCTCACTCGGTTCTTAATACTTAATACTTAATACTTGCTTTGTCTTTGCCTATTTTTAAGCATGTTCAATGCTATGGGGTATTGGAGGAAATAGTGTCAGTTTCTTTTATTTTTCAATAGAGGATTGATATTTACTTTAACCTGTAGAAGAATATTTCAGGCATTATTGACTTTTACTTATACTCACAAGGAACTGTGTCTGCACTTTGTGAATGAAACAAATGCAAATGTAATAAAACATGACCTTTGATCAGATTCAACTCTATGTTGCTTTATTTTTAGGTACGTCATGGGCTTTGTTAGTAAGGAGAAGGAACGCCTCTTGCTAAAGGATAAAATGCCTGGAACCTTTTTGTTACGATTCAGTGAAAGTCATCTTGGAGGAATAACTTTCACCTGGGTGGATCATTCTGAAAATGGTATCTGCTCTTGACTGTCTATTCATGTGAATTTAGCATTATGGAATTTGAGCAGTATTCCCAATACCCAGAAGTGTGTGGTAGGACATTTAGTTATTCATGGTTTGAGTGCTGTCAAGAGTTTTCCCAGAACACGGTATCATGAATTTCTCAGTCTGTGTGGGTTTCCTCTATCTGTGGTCATATGTATAGTCTAGCCTGTATAAAATAATGATAATTCAATGTAAAAAAGAAAAGAAAATGGCTGTATTATTTTCTAATCAGCAGCACCAAGATAGTGTGGGCAGAAAGAATAGCCAAAAAGAATGCCTGCCAGGAACTGTGTAATTCCCACTTCCTCTTTTTTTCCAGGAGAAGTAAGATTCCACTCTGTAGAACCCTACAATAAAGCCCGCTTGTCTGCTCTGCCATTTGCTGACATTCTTCGAGATTACAAAGTTATAATGTCTGGAAACATTCCTGAAAACCCTCTGAAGTACCTATATCCTGACATTCCCAAAGACAAGGCTTTTGGTAAACACTACAGCTCCCAGCCCTGCGAAGGTTAGTGCTTTTATTTACCCATTCTCTTGATATTTTGAAAAAATAACCATAGTTTGGAGGAAAGTTAACTGAAGTTGCTCTTTTCACGTTTACTTTGGATGGGTGTAGGACCTAAGGGCCTTGCAGAAGTGAAAGCCTTAGGAATGAAGAGGTACATGGGCAGTTCCTGCAAAGGGCCTCCCAGCTGTACTCCTTACACAGTAATAAGTGACCAGTATAGGGGCCAGATTTCACCATAGTTGTGGCATCTCACTTCTCCAGGGGTTCCACTTTATAAAGAGGAGGGCTGATAGCTTCAGTTGACTAAGGGAGGGGAAAGTATGGGGGTGAGGGGAAGACTAGAAAACTCTTAAAATTTATGTGAGTCTCTTTTTTATAAAAGACATTCAGGATTTATATTTTCTTTTTTCTTCCTTCTCTTTTCCTTTTTTTTCCTTTCTTTTTTTAAAAATTATTTTAGGGGCCCTACCCATCAGACTGCGTACTCCATCCCCAGAGAAGCTCAGCCAGGTGATGCAGGCCTGATGGTTCCGTGAGCTGACCAGGCAGTGCAGTCCTTGGGAGTCACCAAGGTCGCGCCCGGCATTGCTCCAGGGGCTTTGCAGTACTGGGGACCGAACTCCAGTCTGAACATGCTAGGCATGTGCTCTACCACTTGAGCTACCTCTCTGGACTTTCTTTTTTTTTTTTTTTTTTTTGGTGTCAAGCATTGCAAAAGCATGTAGTGTGCTATCAAATTACATCTTCAGCTAGGAATGATATGTTTTAAATCATTTATTTATGTGCCATATTTCAGCTTCATAACTCAGAGACTGTTATTCATTGGTTGGGGCAAGAGCTAGGGATCTGAGCCCTCCCTTCTAGCTTCCTACGGTCAAGTTCTGACATGCCTAATTTTCTGAAATATACAGCCTTTGGGCCTAAACATTACCTGGCCAGAATAGGCGCCTGGTTAATCTTTCTTGAAGATATGAAAGAAAATAATAAAATTAGCTATATCACTTAATGAAAGTTCACCATTCTCTTTACCTAATAAGAGATGTATACAATCCATGGAAATCTTGAACCGTAGCAACTAAATCCAAGAGCACCTTCCTGTGGTTTCATACAAGGTGACTCATGGATGCTGACTTGGATCCCTTTCTTCATCCCTCCCCTTTGAAACCAATAAAAGGAATAAAGAGGGGAAAATGTGGCTTTTTTTCTTAGTTTATTCAGCATCATATGAAAACTATGCATTTTAGGGCCACACTTTTAAAAAGTTCCATATAACGAACATAGAAATTGTGGCTTTTAATTGCCATTGCATGTAAGCAAATGAAATAACAAATGTCAATGTAGCCAATGAGACTGGAAAAATTACCATTACTCCAAATTACAGCTGGACCAAGCACAGATCCCATAGAAAAACGTGGGGAGCATCCCCAAAGTGAGAGTGGCACATTACCAGGAGCATAGAGCAGTGGTACTTTTAGTGGTGTGATATCTGTGCTTCACCCATTTACATAATCATAAGATAATGATGTTATAATAAAAAGAAAGTTTTAATAAAAAGAATTGAGTTATAATAAATCCCCCAATACTGGAACAAATGAGTCCTTATAATGAAAATTAAGTGCATCATCTAAGGTAGAGAATATAGTCAATTCCCATTTTTTCTCATGCACTTTAGAGTTATTAATATCTAAAGTCAGATTAGGCCTGCCAAGGAATTTGTTTTCTCCTCTTGCACATCTGTGCTTATCCAAAATATTAGTAGATATGCACAAGATGGTCACACTGGGGCACTTGCTAAGAAACTCTAATTTAGTGTTATCTAAATATTTAGTAATATTTAAAATATTACTAAATAAGCACAAAATGCGAGAGAAAAAACATTTTTATTTATTTGTTTGACTAAAATTTTTATGAACTATTAAAATTTGTATTATCTTTTTTTTTGCATGACATACTTTTCTAGACATGTCTTTCTAATCTTATCAGTAACAGCCATAACATTTCCACCCCCAACACTGTGCCTTTCTTTTTCAGTTTCAAGACCAACAGAAAGGGGAGACAAAGGTTATGTTCCTTCAGTTTTTATTCCCATCTCCACAATGTGAGTAATCTTAGTTACATGTTAAATAACATCGCATTTTTAAAAAGCCCTTTAATGGTTTTGTCTACAAAAATTTAATGATAGAGAAAATGCATACAACTGAAAATAAAGCATTTTAGTGCTCAATGTGCATTTTCTGTAATACAAAAGACCTGTTCCTTATAAAGTAACAGAATGGAAGAGGAACACCCAAGAATAGCTGAGATAAGCACCAAGAGGTCTGCTCCATGACTTGGAAGCCAGCAGCAGATGCTGGGGGGAAAGGCAGCTTAGATAGAGAAGGGAACACCAAGCAAGTAAAGGGTGTTTGGAGGATTCTCTCAGGATTCAAGATGCATGCTGAAAGTAGACTATAGACCAAACATGATAAATGCTTCTCTCCTAACTCACTAAGTACACTTAAGATCTTGCCACGGGCCCGGGGATGGCTCCGGCTAAAGCACTGACCTCTTTAGCAAGTGTGAGACCATGAGTTTGATTCCCAGCACCACCCACATGTACCAAGGACAATTGTCATGGCTCTGCTATTTGGGACCACGAGAGAATGTGTGACATCCATGTACCGTAGTCACACACACAGTAATGTGTGAGACCCCTGGAGCGTAAGTGCCTCTCCCCACTCATGTGCGACCCTCTGCCATAAAACCCAACAAAGCATAAGGAGGAGGAAAGGAGTGTACAAAAACAAAACAATGATGATGATAATAAAAAAATATCTTCCTTCCTCCAAGAAATGAAGATGGACTGAAAGGGATTGTAGGAGGTTATTAAGAGGGAGTTCTATTTAAAGGGCAGAGTTTCACTTACAAAGATGAGAAAGTTCAATGGCAGAACTGGGAAGTACTTCAACACCTCTGCTGGACAAAGGGGAAATATGGTAAAATTTTATATTCAGGAGTATGTTATCACTTTCTTATTTTTGGTTGAAGAGCCATACTCAGCTGTGTTCAGGGCTTACTCCTGGCTCTGTGCTCAGAGGTTACTCCTGGTGGGACTCGGGTGGGGAGCAAGTGACGGCTGGCTTAATGTGAGGCAAGAATCTTCAGCCCCCCGACTCTCTTTCAAGCCCCTTTATCACCATTTTAACAGCAAGCAGAATATGCTAGCACAAGCTAGCAATAAATATTCAGGAGGATTCCAAACACAACTTAATTTTTCAATATTTATGTGGTCTTTGGAAATAAAAGCGGCAAGGTGCAAGATATGTAGACTACGTGTCACCACAATATAAAATAAAGGAACGCCACTTCTGGGCTGGCCTGGATCTCAGAGCCTCTGGCTTCCTGCCTGCAGGAAGTCCCGGGGGGACTCATCCTTGGTGAATTGCTTACGCTGGGTTTGGAAGGGGAGCATATACCACTTGGGCTGTATCCAGATCTTCTTCCTGGAGAATTCCACCCAAATGGTCTTGTTTTTTGGGTCTCTTCTTGGTTGGTTGGTTTGTTTGTTGTTTGTTTTTTGTAAATCTCTTCTTATTCTCCCACTCTCCCTTCCCTCCTAAATTTTTTTTTTTTTGATTTTTGGGTCACACCTGGCAATGCACAGTGGTTACTCCTGGCTCTGCACTCAGGAATTACTCCTGGCGGTAGCTCAGGGGACCATATGGGATGCTGGGAATCGAACCCGGGTCAGCCGCAAGGCAAACGCCCTACCTGCTATGCTATCACTACAGCCCTAACTCGCTCTTTTTAAAAATGACAGTTTAGGCAGCAAGGTTTTGGTACTGACGCACAGTGACTCGCGCTCCCCCACTTGCGAAGTTCCCAAAACGTCCACTATGGCTGCCCTGTCACCAGAGTCCAGTCTTATTCCCTGACACCCCATACCTCCTCTGCTTGATATCAGTTTTGTAACCCAAAGCCAAGGTGTGCCATTGTTCCGTCCTGTTTGTTCCCTTGTTCTGTTTCTCTGCGTGCCACACATGAGTGAGACCATACAGTATTTGTCCTCTCTCTGTCTTCTTTTGCCCAACACAATTCCTTCAGTTCCATCCACATCGCAGTGAACTTCATGCTCTCATGTTTTCTTCGAGCAGTATCCCATTGTGTATGAGTACCAAAACTTCTTTAACATTCATCTGCACTTGGACTTGAGATGGTTTCCGTGTCCTGCCCAGTGCAGTCACAGATACAATGAATGCAGGCACAGATATGTAATTTTTTCTCATTAAGGTTTTTGTGTTTGGGGTCTTATACTTTCTTGGGTCTTCTACCCTTGCTCACCCCTGGCCTCCTCCCAGACCCCCCGCCATGTATACAGTCAGTAGGAGGGGGGTTCCTGCAGAGTCAGGCAGGCCTGGGCAGTGGGGACCTGAGCTCTGAAGTCCTTCATGAGTCGCCATAGGAGCCTCCTGAGCGGATACACAGGCAGGCACACCCTTTCCTAGGCCCCAGGCAGAGGACAAGGTTACCTTGCCTGTCTGCCTACAGCAGCCCCTGACCCCTTTGTAGGGACTAGGAGAGAGGGGAGTTGGGGGGAGGCTGGGTCCCCCTTGATGGCTGCCTCACCTGCGTACTCAGTTCCACCTTCTCCACTCACCCTGCCCAGCCCGGTGGTGACTTTCTGTATCACGGGGTGTGTGGGTGACCTGATCTGGAGGAGGAGAGGCTCTCTGGACCTCTTCTGGGCTACAGACCCCCTCAAATGCTTTCCACATCAGCCTCTGCCCACCTTCAGATCCCAGCAGATCATAAGGGATGGAAGTGGAAGGCTGAGGAACTCTTTTTCTTTTCTTTTCTTTTCTAAATTTTGTATTGCAATTCTGTGGTTGGGCTGGAGCGATAGCACAGTGGGTAGGGTATTTGCCTTGCATGAGGCCGACATGGCCGACCCAGGCCCCTCTTGGAGAGCCCAGCAAGCTACCGAGAGTATCTCGCCCACACAGCAAAGCCTGGCAAGCTACCCGTGACTTATTTAATATGCCAAAAACAGTAACAACAAGTTTCACAATGTGTTGTGAGACGTTACTGGTGCCCGCTCGAGCAAACTGATGAACAACAGGAGGACAGTGAGGTGCAGTGCAGATTCTGTGGTTTAGAATGCTATTAGTAGTGGTTTTTCATGCACATAATTCCAACACCATACCCATCACCAGTGTAGCTCCTTCCTCTCCCGAGGATCCCAAGACACCTTTCTCCAGACCCCCTCCCCCAAACTCAGTTATGTGGGTCAGTTCTATTATGTTGCTTTGACCCTTTGTTTTTTGGCCCTTGCTGTGTATCATTCAGTCCCACGTATGAGACAGACCGTTCTGTATCTGTCTCCTTCCTTCTGACTTCCCTCAGCAATATATCCTCCAGTTCCATCCATGTGCCGCAAATTGCAAGATTTTGTTTGTTCTTAGAGCTACAGAGAATTCCATCATGCATATACGTACACCACAACTTCTTGATCCATTCCTCCACAGTGGGGTACTTGGGGTTGTTTCCACATCTTGGCTATGGTGCTAAGTGCAGCAATGAATACAGGCATGCATATACCTTTTCACTCAAGTGAATGTTTTTGTGCTTGGGGGGAACAAATGCCAAGAAGTGGTATTGCTGATCATATGGGAATCCTATTCCTAATTTTTTGATAAATCTCCATATTGTTGGCAGATATGTTGTCTAGTTTTAACTAGACAACATTTGCACCGACAGTGGAAGAGGGACAAATCCACATTTTTCTGAGATCCCATGACCACACAAACCCGGCCATTCTCCCTGGAGGTTTGAACTTAGAGGAGCAGGCCGGGCCCAGGTGAGAGTGGCGTAGCCCTGGCAGAGGTGAGGGGCTGATTGAACCCACCACTGATGCTCTGGCTTTGGCCAAGACAGGTCAGTACTTGGGGGCTCAGGGCTGACTCTCAAAACCTGCTGCTGCGCTGGGGAGGGGTGGGGAGGCGGGAGGAGGGGTCAGGAAGGGGGGTAGAAAGAATATTGCTGGGAAGCATCGAATCCCGGCTCAAACTGCTCCTGAACAATAACCAATAACGACACAAGCATCCGGGCCACTGACCAGCTACTCGTTTTCATCTTCCCTCTCTTCTGCCTCCTCTTCTGTCCAACCAGCAGCTTGGCGGGCACTTAGAGACCCTCTCGTCCTTTGGAGACGAGCACTGCCTTGTGGGAAAGGCATGAGGCCATTCATCCCCTATGAAAAATGCTCATCAGGGTGAGGTCACATGCTCCTCACAATACTCAGGGTCTGGCAGGGGTTAATTCCCATTTTACAGACAAACAAGGCTCAGGGTGGGCACAGACCTGGTCACTGTGTATCCTCTGCCCACCCCCCCCCAGGTCATCACCACATGAAAGAATCACAGCTGCACAACTGAAGGTTCTTCTGGATTTTTGACTCTAACTTCCGCCCCCTCCAGCCCCAACAGATTTGGTCCTACCAGACACCTTCTTCTCTTGCTACACATGGGGAACTTCCTCCAAGAGACCGGTTTTATTGATTGATTGATTGATTGATTGCTTTTTGGGTCATACCCAGTAATGCTCAGGGGTTCCTCCTGGCAGTGCTCGGGGGACCTTATGGGATGCCGGGGATTGAATTGGCATAAAGGCAAACTCCCTACCTGCTGTACTATCGTTCTGGCCCCTGAGACCGGTTTTAAGGGCTCAAGAGAAACGGGGACTTAATTTTTCTAGAATGCACTGGGAATAGCAGAGCCTAGCGAGTCTTGGAGCCAGAAGGGCCATCGGGCCAGGCAGCTGTGATGCAAGTGGGTTCTGAAGCAGGAGAGGGCGCGGAGGGTCACATCTTATCCCTTTTCAACAGAGACATGGTGTCCACCTGCTGCCCCCTGAGGAACAGATAAGTGACGTCCACCGTCCAGCCAACTGGCCTGAGGCCGGGAGAGATTTGAATGGAAGCAGGCTGAGAAATGGGCAGCCTAAACGCTCCCCAGGAACTGACTGGGTCTCCGTGGCATCCCAGAGCCACCAAGCCCTGACCTTGAAGGAGGAGACTGAAAGGGTTTCCCCAGACCCTCTTGTGATGGCCTGGGGGGCTTGTGACCCCAGCAGGAAAGCCTAGAGAAACCCCCTCCCCGTGGGCACCCCTAACCCCTGCAAACATAGGCAGGTGCAGCCCTCCGCCTGAGGTGATCCGCTTCTAGAGGCTTCTGCCCCGTCTCATCACAGCACAACTCCCCTCCTGCCTCTCCACAGTCCAGTTTCTGGAGGGAAACCCCCCCCCCCACCCGTTAGCAGGATCCGGAAGGCGAGAGCTGCAGGTGCCCACACCAGTGCTGGTTCCAGAGAGTCTCCGCTAGCGCTGAGCTGCTCCCCCCAAAACACTAACACAACAGGCTGGCGCCCGAGCCCCCCAGTCCTTTGGAAGATGTCTTTGAGCTCTGCCAGCTCCAAGGTGACAGCCAGGGAGACAGGGATGACCCCCTCCTGCCGCCAAGCTCTGCTCCCAGTTCCCAAGCCCCCGGGGCTGCACTTCTGGGAGCCAAAGTGCCAGGTGGGAGGCTGGCACGGGGGTGGGGGGAGGGGAGCCCCACCTGCCGCAGTCCCCTCCTGATGCCCGTGGGGTTCTCCTGGGGAGACCAAGTCAGTTACCTGGTGAGTCTGCGGGGACCACGCGCTCAGTCGCCCACACACACCGCGCTGGGCCGGAGAGGGGGCTCAGGGCTCCTCCCCACCCCACCCCACCCCACCCCCGGGTGAGTGTTGTTTGCGAGCTAGAACAAACACCCCCTCTCCCCCAGACTGTGCCCCTAGCACAGGTGAGTCTTGTGCAAGCAACCCACCCACCTGCGGGGGTGGGGCCTGCCCACAGCTGCCCTGCCCGCTGGGGGGCACACCCCTCGCCTTCCGCCTGGCCACGCCCCGCTGCCCAGATTCCTGGTGGAACCAGACCGAGGGGAGCAGGTGGCCTCCAGAATCCCGAGCTGGGGGGAGCCCCGCTGCGTCCAGATGCCGCGCCGGGAGCTACCCGCACCCCTCACTCGCCTCCTGCTCAGATCCCCTGCCCACTCCCCTCGCTCCTTGCGGGCTGGGGCGCCCTGAAGGTCCCCCCAGAGGGATCCAGCTGGGCTGTAGGCAGTGAAAATCGCCCCGTGTGTTTAAAGGCGGCCTCCTCGCGGCGGAGACATTATCTCACTCCTGCTCTATGTCCCCCCGGGCGGGCAGGCAGGCAGGCAGGGCTGGGACAGGTTTCTGCTTTGCAGCTGGGGCGCCCGGGCAGAGAGGGGCGCAGGCGCAGAGATGCCATCTGGCCAGCTCTGGACCCAGGAAGGAAGGCCCCAGCAGGTCCAGCGGCGGCAGCCCTGGGCGAGGGGGGAGATAAGGCCAAGGAGCTGCCTCCAGCCCTGCCTCACCCACCTGCTGCCAGGACCCACCCCCCCCCCACCCTGGCTGGCAGCACTGCCACCCTCAGGCACCCTGTGGCATGAGGAAGGACAAGCTGCCCGGCCCCGGCCAGGCCCGGCCCGGGACGCAAGCCCTTAGCTTATGCGAACTCAGGATAAACCGGATTGGGCTCAGGCGGGTGGCGACATGCTATTTGTAGAGGCTCTCGGCCCTTCGCTCCTGGGACACTGTGCCCGGTCCCGGGCCTCTGCAGAGGGAGTCCAGTGGGAGTGGTGGCCCCAGGCGGGAAGCAGAGGACCAGGATGCCAGGGGGAAAGCCTGATTTGCACACGGCAGGACCCCCCCCACACACACACACACCCCACCCCTCCCAGCCTCCACCTTGTCTCTTCAATGAGAGGGTTGGATTAGATGAGATATTCTCACTTCATAATTTCCCCACTATCATTAGGCTGAATTCCCCGACTCCCAATCCCTCCTTTACATCACTCAATAAAACCCATTCTAATTGGGGGGATTAGAATGACCCTGGGTCTAAATTAAAGGCTGGGGAGGGCGGGACAGCTGGTTCTGATGGGCAGAGGCGGTGCAGCCCTGGGGCCTCGCGAGAGGAGGAAAGAACCAACTAGCAGCCAGGAGGCCTGGAGCTCCCTCCCCGCCTCCACCTCTCAGACCCAAACCCAAACACTGTCCCCAGGAAAGCCAGAGCGGGGAAGCAGGAGTCTGGGGCCCAACCCGGGTCAGGCCAGTGGGTGTCTCTCTGCTTCGCAGCTCTGAGGAGGAGGAGGAGTCCCAGAGGAGTCCCAAGGCCTCTTAAACTTAACTCTGCTCTGGTCCTCCACTGGCTAGAAAGGCCCAGCTAAGAGGTGCCAAGTTGCACCCAGCGCTTCCCACTGGTCTCGGTTAATCATTTGTAGAGCACAGTTCGGTTTACAAGGCATTTTCCTATCCGCGATGCCATTTGATCCTCCTAACAACACAGTAAGCCAGTTCCCCATTTTATGGACGACAGCATCAAAGCCCAGAGTTTCGGAAACTCGCTTAAAGGGTCCCAACCAGGATGTGGTAAAACCAGAGCCTGTGGTGAAATCCCAGAGCCCCAAACTCTCTCGAGGCTCCGCTCACCAGTTGTGAACCTTGTACAAGTTCGCCGGAAGGCACAAAGCCAAGTCTCTCGGTAGTAGCTCAGAAAGGCAAGAAGATAATCCACCCTGAGGAGGGTGATTTAATTCATCCTTTAAAAGAGATAGTACGGCCAATAGTGTGCTCACCTGGCCCACAGGTTCAATCCTTGGCACTGCATGTGGTCACCTGAGCACTGCTGGGCACAGCTGGGAATGATCTCTGAGCATAGACTTGGGGGTAAGCCCTGAGTACTGCCAGGTATGCCCCCTACCCCCCCAAAAAAGCTAATTTTTTTTTAAAAGCAAACTAAAGATCTCTTTGCTCCTACTAAATCCCATGGTATTCGCTTTTGGTTTTTTGTGTTTTTTTTTTGCTTTTTGGGTCACACCCAGCCAATGTTCAGGGGTTACTCCTGGCTCTGCACTCAGAAATCACCCCTGGCGGTGCTTGGGGGACCATATGGGATGCTGAGAATCGAACCCGGGTCGGCCGCATTCAAGGCAAACGCCCTGCCCGCTGTGCTATCACTCCAGCCCCAGTATTCACTTTTGGAGGGAGAGATCTATTTGGAAAGCCAAGAGGAAATGGGCGATGCCCATTATCTGTGTAAGGAGTGGGAAGAGGAGAGGTCACCGGGAAATGCACAGGAACTCTCTAGTCATACCCCAACTGTAGCCTGGGGGTGCCCCCGGCTACTTTGAAAGAGCTTTCAGAGTGCCATCCACGGAGGCATGTGAGCCAAGAGTGGGCACCCACTCTGCCCTGTGCAAGTTAGGGAGGAAATTCCACCCCTAGAGGGCCGGGGCAGGATGGACAGTGAGTCGCTCAACTTCTTCATGCCATGCATCTCTGATTGGAGTTGGGAAGTTGTCCCTCCATTCACACCCAGGCTCCCCTTGACCATCCCGGTTGGGTTAAGATGGAGCTGTGGCAACCTGGGGAGTGTCCTAGGGACCGCCATGCTCTGAGGCCGGCCCTATTTGTCCTCCTTGGGCAATCTCTGTGGCTTCCTATCCACTCCATGTCCAGTCGAAGACCTGCCTGGGACTCCTGGGCAGCTGTCCCCTTTGCCATAGTGTCTACAGTATCTCATCAGGCTGGATCAACGCAAGCTCTTTGGCTGTGGTTGTTGGCTGGCCACCTGCACCCAGGAGACAGCTGGTTGGCCTGGATCCTTGCTGTTATGAAGCCACTCTCTTGGGTCATCTCCACAGCTGGAAGCTGGACGCTAAAATTGCAGGTGAAGGGATTTGACACTCGGCTCAGTACTGACCAGGGGACACCCGAACTCACAGAATGGCCTGCCACAGAACCCCACCCCCTCCTCTGGAAAGTCTCCCAGGATCATGCTCAGTCGGGAGATGGAGGGAGGAGCCTCCCCTGCCCACTTTCCTGGTCACCCACATCCAGCTTGGTTTGGGGATTTCTCCTAAAAGCATTGACTGACAGGACAAGGTCACGACCAGACTTGGCCCAATTTGGCCCACGGCCTTCTAGGATTCCGGGATTGCTCCCACACCTTCCTTCAATCCACCAGAGGTTCCTGAGCACCGTGCACCTGCAAACTGAAGAGAGCACAACAGCCTCAGAGGGAGGAACACAACGGGCAAAGGTTGTGACCAGCCATCCCTGGTCAGCCACTGAGGTGATATGTAAATCTGGACAAATAATGTCCCCATTCTGTGCCTGTGTCCTTATCTGTAGAACGGTGATAATCATGATTCTAGTCCATTAGATACTGCGAAAACTTCAAGAGATCATGCACACACATTAAGGCTGAATGTCCCCACCCATCCCTTCAAGGTGGGCGTGTCCTGACCCACGGTTCCTCCGAACAGGGAGGGAGTGGAAGGGTAGGGCATCAAAGAGGCACTGCAAGAAAAATATGGTCACTAGGAAGGGGCTTCGCAAACCTAACTGGGGCTCTTACAATGAGAAGAAGAGGCACTTCCTCCCCAGAGAAGGGAACAGAGAGGAAAGACCCTAGGAAGAGGCAGCAAAAGTTGGCCATCTGTAAACCAAGGAGAGAGGCCCTGGAGAAAAGAAACCCTTTGGGTCCCTTGGCCTGTAATGGGTCCAGGCTCCAGGTCTATGAGAAAAACCAGTTATTAAACCACCTCCTGTGTGCATCTTGTTATAGAAATCCCAGTAAAGAGCCACTTGCCACCTAAAACCTGAGAACAGTGTGACACCCAACTCTACCATAAATACAGTCGTTTGTCACAGCTATAAGAACACCCTAAGAAGACCCCTGTTGCTGCTCCAACAAATTAACACCAACCTACCAACTTAATCCAACATACAGTATTACCTCCTAACTCTGTAAGTCAGAAATGCCATCGGGCTAGCAGAAGGAAGTTTTTGTAGGCTGTTCCTTCTGGATCCTTCCAGAAGCTTCTACAGGGTAGATCCTTCTGGAAGCTGCAGGAGAGATTTCATTTCCTTGCCTTTTCTAGCTTCTAAAAGGCCTTGAATTTGGTCCCTTCCTTCATCTTCAAAGCATCGTCAAATCTCTCCTTGTCCAGCCCTATAGCATCCCTCTCATAAAGAAACTTAAGATGACATTGGGCCTCCCAGATGACTCAGCACAGTCTCCTCATCTCAAGATCCTTACCTGAGTCACACCTACAGGTCCTCTCTGCCACTTGTTCACAGCTGCTGGGAGGATGAGGGTTGGGACCTTGTCAGGGGAAAGGGTATTATTCCAACTTCCACACTCATGGTCTATTATTAGATACAAAGACATGTCATAGGTTCATCTCAATTCTGGTTGCCTTTTTTTTAATTAGTGCAGTAAACTAAAATCCATACGGAAGTCGGTTCAAATATAGTTACATGATATTTGTGGGGGAGAGTCTTCGATTCGGGCGGATCCTTTTTGTGTATTGTCCTAACGTTTTAGGTGGCATGCACATATTCTCGAATCAGTTGTGTAAAACATTTTCATTTATCCACCGCAAGGGAAAGGAGATGTATAAATTCTTTTTTTTTTTTTTTTGCTTTTTGGGTCACACCCGGCAATGCTCAGGGGTTCCTCCTGGCTCTGCACTCAGGAGTTACTCCTGGCGTTGCTCAGGGGACCATATGGGATGCTGGGAATTGAACCCGG
>JAOXYA010000008.1:40248400-40274948 GCA_028565675.1 Sorex palustris | reverse complement strand
TTGTCTTGTGGCCGATATCGTACTGTGGATGTGTGTGTGTGTGTGTGTGTGTGTGTGTGTGTGTGTGTGTGTGTCTGTGTGTTAGGGGGTTATCCTCCCACCCACTGAGCTTCATTTCTCCTTAATCTCTGGCTGGGTCTTGGCCTTGGTTCTCTGAGAGCATTTCCTCTATTTGTTGCTTTGCAGAGATCTTCTGTCAACACCACATTTATCCAGCTGAGTGAAGTATCTGCATAATTTCTCATTAACTCCTTCTTATCTGGGTTGAGCTAAAGTTTTGACCTGATCTGTAGTGCCGATTAGCTTTTGTCTGTGTCTCTTCATACATTTGTAAGGCCTTAACACTTACTCTTTTCTTGAGTGTCAAACCTAGCGGATGGTTTGACTCTTTATTGTTCTATACTGTTATTTTCTTATTTCTGATCAGTAGAGTATCTGAACACCTTTTGAGGCTTAAAGATACTCCATATCATGAATTGAGGTGGTTGAGCTTACCTCCCACTAATAAAGTCTGAAAGCCTATATGTTTCTACAGACTCAGCCCTGGCAGCAGAAATGTGGGCATCTGCCTACACTTGGTCATTAGGAACTTCTTCTTGGGCTTCTGAGTTTGGAGTCAGACATGGAGAGTGGCAGAAAGCAGGTGAGAATTTTTTCCCCAGAGGCAAAGATCGTAGGCACCCACTCTAGACTGGTTTTCAGAGACCTACTTTTCTGCAGTTGGACCCTGGTTGAAATCCTGGATGTCCACTCTTTCCTGATTACCTCTGCCCTTCTTTCCTTGTTCATTGGGTCTTCAAACCTACTTTGTAACCTAGCATACCTCTTTCCATCAGTCCTTTTATGTTGAAGGTAACTAGTCCTTGATTTGGTTGTTTGCACCCAAATCAACCCTCACCTCTGCCCCATTCCCCACCCTCTCCCTCAAGGCCTCGAATCCATTAACATGAATTGTAATGCTGCCACCTGCTGGACTAGTTGTTTCAAGTCTGTCAATTGGATGAAACCATCTCCTACAGTGGACAGACTATTTTTCCTCTGGGTGAACACATAATGATTCCCCAGGTCTCTCTCCATGTCAGTGCTGGTTTTCCAAATACAAACAGCACTGTTGATAGGTGGTCTTTGGCTCTGAGTCCCTACTGTAATTGTCTCCTAAGCAGAGAGCTGTCATGCCCTAGATCATGTCTGAGCCCATCTACCTGCTGGTGAACAAGACTATCTCAGCTCTCTTGGAGACAGCTCTTTGGAGGCATTCTAGCTCATTCATTTCCTGTGAGGTTTGATGAAGCTGTTCCTGCTTGTGCATTGCTCCTTCTGTTCTATCCAGTTTTCATTCTCTTGAGTTCGATTCCTCTGCCCCTCTTGGAGAGCCCGGCAAGCTACCGAGAGTATCTCGCCTGGACGGCAGAGCCTGGCAAGCTACCCGTGATATGTTCGATATGCCAAACACAGTAACACAGTAACGTCCAATGGAGACGTTACTGGGCCCGCTCGAGCAAAAATCTTTGTCAATTGTTGGTCTCAGGAAACCAGTTTACAAACTTCTGTGAGCTAATATCCATCTCAGAGTATGGTTTCTAGGAAATACAGTCTGTAACCATCCTTTTGCTATTAGGATTGTTAAGACGTGGGTTCATTTCATTCAAAGAATAAGTACAAATAAATGCCGAATAATTGAGTGATTCTTTTCATAGGCAGAGAGACCTCTGAAAAGAATCACCTCCTAAGTGATTCTTCCCTAAAACCTCTGTTCCCTAAGACCTCTGTTCACCATTGCTCTGAATCCCATCTCTTTGTATAACTCTTGCATCACTGTAGATCTCTTCCTCAAGTTCATACATGCCCCGACCCTAAAATATGGCTATATCTCTTTGCTTTGTGTTGTTGGCGGTGTTAATCATCCCAAGAACTGTAGGCCCCAAAGGACAGTTAGCATACACTCAATAAATGCTTGTTTCATTTAATAAAAGCCCATTTTCTTTACATCTCTCTACTGGTAAAAAGAACACTAGCCTAATAGCAAATAGCCACATGGGAAGGTTTGAAGAGGAGAAAATTATGTTAAATCTCTTAGGCTAAAAGTTTTGCATTTTGTTTGTTTGTCTTTAGATATTCAAGACTTTGCTTCTTAGCACCCCCCTTTTTTTTTGCTTTTTTGGGTCACACCTGGCGATGCTCGGGGGTTACTCCTGGCTTTGCACTCAGGAATCACTCCTGGTGCTCAGGGGACCATATGGGATGCTGGGAATCGAACCCAGGTCGGGCCGCTTGCAAGGCAAACGCCCTACCCACTGTGCTATCACTCTAGCCGCCTCATCATCTCTAACTTCTGAGAGATTTTTCTTCCTGACCATGGGAGGCGGCATTGTTGTTGTTGTTGTTGTTATTGTTTTTTGGGTCACACCCGGCGATACACAGGGGTTACTCCTGGCTCTGCGCTCAGGAATTACCCTTGGAGGTGCTCAGGGGACCATATGAGATGCTGGGAATCGAACTTGGTTTGCCCGCCTGCAAGGCAAACTCCCTCCCTGCTCTGCTATTGCTCCAGCCCCAGGAGGAGGCATTTTGTGGGGGGCAAAACTGACAGATGGGCTGGCTCAGAGGGGTCCGAACCTAAAGAGGAGGCTGAGGGGTGCAGTCGGCATCCCAGGCAGAAGTGGGGTCCCAGGACAGAGCAGAGGAAATGCTCCGTCCCCAGGCAGGCACACCAAGAGCCTCCTGGGATGAGGCAACGGCCCACAGCCGTGACCGAGGGGCTTGAGGGAGGGGTTTCTCTGGATTATCGACTCACGGAACCTTCCCCACCTCGAGCAAAAGGCTTTGTCTGGGGAGGGGACCCAGAGACAGTGCACCGGAACTTGACTTCAACAGAGGAGACAAGTTGGAGAAGAAACTCCAGTTCTCACACAGACCTAGTTTCCCCAGTGCGGGCTAGGAGTTCCGCAAGGGTGAGAACAGCGGTTCATCAGAGGCAATGCTGGCCCAAGGACTCCACTTTTGTGCTGATTTGCCAAAGTGTCTTAAGTGCGTTTCTGTGCTCAGGATTTCTCCAGAGGGCTTCCAGGGTCCTGATGGATTAGAAAGATCCAGGAGGTCTTTCCCAGAAGCATCCTGTAGAGACGGCCACTCGCCAGGCCCCTAGCCTCAAGAGGAGGAAACGGGCAGAGCTACCAGTGAGCCCAGCCCCTGGCTCCAGTGTCCATGCACCGACCCTAACATCAAGACTGAACTCACTCTCCCTCTGATTCTGAAGTTGCCTTGTCGTCAAGGGCAGGAGGTGTGGAGGGGCGGGTGGGGGGAGAGCTGGATAGTTTTCAGTGTATTTTATGTGTTCTGAAAACCAGAACTAGGGCAACGAGTTCCTCTTGAGTAGAATTTCCACTCCACCCAAACCCAAACTTAAAAAAAAAAATGAGGCCTGGTTAGTCGTAAACTGAGCCAACCCCTGAGGTGGTGAGCTTCCCACCACCGGAAGAATCCAAGCCAGAGGCTGACTGACCACTAGGTCACGCAGCAGTTTGGATGGTGGGCCGGCAAGAAGTCTGTCCATGTCCCCAGAACTTGCAAACATGGCCTTACTTGGGAAAAAGGGACTTTGCAGATGGACTGCTGAAGGCCTGAAGTGAAGGGCATTAGAGTCAGCAAGACTCTTAGGGTGTCTGAGTGGAACTGAAGTCAACGACAAGTAAACATATAAATGAGGTTGAGGTGGAGGGCAAACACACACGTGCGCACACACGCACACACACAAACACACACACGCATACAAACCCTCACACGTGCACCTTCTCTCACACACCCACACACGTTTTGACACTCACACATCACACAAGTACTCAAGTGTTCCCACACACTCGCATGTTCTCACACACACTCATGCAACTCACACTCATCATCACACGCTCTACTCCCCCACACACACACACTCTCACTCACTCCCCCCCCCACACATACATTCTCGCTCACTCATGTGCTCACACTCACATACTCACACAGGCGCCTCCTCCCACAAACTCGCACACTCTTCCTCCCCGTGGGAAGAAACTAGAGGCCAGGGGAAACCAGAGGAGTCAGCCCTGAGGAGATCTCTAAAGCGTTCCGTCACCTACTCTTGCTCACACAGACACACGCACAGGCACTTCCTCACACTCACACACTCAGGCACAGCTGGAGGGTGACGTGAAGACAGAGACCGAGCGAGACTGGACCCAAGCACCTGTGGGTGCCGCAGGGCCCGGGAGCTGGGAGAAGCCCTGCCAATGCCTGGATTTGAGGTGTCGCATTTCTGGGAGAGAAAATCTTCCCCTTACTCAGACCAAGTCTGTGGGGCCTTGTCACTGCAGCCCCGAAAACTGTGAGCTGCGGGATGGCGGGGGAAGACAGACAAGCTTAGAAGGGTGAGGCAGGCGGGAGAGTGACCCTGGAGGCCTCCCCCTTGCACACTGGGCATACCGTGATGACCTGTGATATCCAGTCAGACCTGTGCTTCCGCCTGGGTTCAGCTGAGGCAGGATCTCCAGTGGGGCCAAGAGAGGAGAGGGAAATGGGAAAATTAAAGAATAGAAAATTGGGGGCCTTGTCCTGTCTCGTCGTGACCCAGCGCTGGCCACCAGCAGAGGCCACCAGTGACCTCCTGACGGAATGTCTGTTCCAGTCATTTCTGGGGCCTGGGAGACAAGCTCGGGTGTGAGAACACAGTGCCTGCGTGTGCCAAGCCCCGAGGTGGATGCCCTGCTCTGCCTGGCCCCCTGAGCTATAGCAGGGTGGCCCTGGGGTCCAGCACCCACCATCTCTGCCCCACTAGCCCAGGTCACCTTGAGTGGCATCGGCTAGACCCAGCGTCCCTGCGAGTAGTGGCGGTCCCGGCGCCCAGAGGGTCAGACCGTCTCCAGGTGTGTGTGCCCACGGCCTGTCAGGGAGCTTCCGTGCCAGCCAGGCCAGGTCAGTCCCCTCTGGGTGGGTGGTGGGGGTGGGGAGGATGCTGTGAGGGAGATCAGGCCCACCCCCAGGAAAGGGAGGGTGAGGCCGTGCCCCGCAGACGGCCCGTCCCGGGCGCTGCGACACGCGTGCACTTTTACACGCATCCTGGGCTCTGGCGCAACCACTGCCGCCCGGAGACAAGCGGGAACAGGCCGCCTGCCGCGGATCCTGCCTCAGCCCCCGCAGCCGAGACCCAGCCCAGGTGGCAGGGAGGGAGGATCAATTGCCAAAGGAGGCGGCTGTGGCTTGGCCGGCTCACAGCGACCTGGGGTGGGGGCGGGGGGACAAGGTCAGGAGAAGCAGGGGCCGAAGTCGGGGTCACCCCCCAGGCCTGGCCGCCCTCTGCAAGGCGAATCCTGCTGCTGTTCTGCCACTGAGCCGGGCACCCAGGGGGCCTGGCCCTGGGGGATGGGGGGGCCTAACGAGCCTGGCTGACCCGGGCAGGCAGGGGCCTCCGAGCACCCTCACCTTGGCCCCAAGGCCCTGGGACGCCACACCGTGCTTCTGGCTCCCTCTGCGCCCGGCGGGGCGCTGGGCACCTCTTTCTAGGTCACGGCGTGTGCTAACCGAGGTGCTTGCGTGTGTGTTGTTGGGCCCAGCTGGGGCCGGGCGGGGCTGAAGCCCCCCTGCCTGTCCTCGGTTGCCTTCTCCCCTCCCTTCGCCACCCTAATTTCAGGCTCAACTGTGAGCGTTTAGGGCTTAATTAGACTCTTGTCTTGCTTTCAGAAGAGACATTTTCTGCCCCAGGGAGTTGCTACCGCGCTTTGTGCTGAGGGCAGGTCTCAGCAGCTCCCGGGCGGGCGGCGGCTGTCAGGGAGCAAGAACAGCACCTTCTGGAAGCAGCCGGAGCCCAGAAGAAGGGGAGGCGGGTGGCAGGTGGGCTGCACGAAGCCCCCTCCCCCCCAGGACCCCTCCCCCGCAACACGCAGGGGCCGCCCGCCCGCCGCCTGCCGAAGGTCACTACGTGCGCCATGCATGATCTCAGGTCACGCTGTCCAGGTCACACTGTACCCGGTGCCCGCCCTGCCCCGCCCTGCCCCACTCACCCCTCCCCCGCCCACTGCTGGAAGCTCCGCACAGTGCCCTCCTGCAGGGCCCCGGAGCAGGGCTGTGGCAGGGCGGGGGTGGGGGTGGGGAAGGACCCCGTGGGTGGGGCCTACACAGACCCTCCACCTTAGGATGCCCATCTCCCACGGCTTCCAGGCGCAGCTAGGTGGCACAGAACTTTCTAGAACTGCCTGTGCCAAGGAGAGCCTGAGTTGGAGGCCCGGCTCTGCCTCTTGCTGCCGGTGGGTGTGCGTGCGGGGTTGGTCTTGGCCTCCTGGGCTGTGCGGCCGCGGGGGCGGAGCTCTTGGCTAACTTGGAGAAGAAGGGAGCAGACTGAGAGCAAAACTGTGCTCGGTGCTTCCGTAGCATTCCCTCCAGGATGGCCCCATCTGCTCCGCCGCCCTGCTGCACCCCTCATCCTCATCAGCTGTGCTCCCTGTACCCCCTCGCCTGGCCAAGGCGGAAGTGAATGGGGTTGCTGCCCACGTTTCTTTCCTCAGCCTCCAAATCTCCTTGGGCTTTCCTCACGGCTAGCTTTCACCAACAGGGAAACTGAGGCAAGGAGCAAGAAGACCCCCCCCCCACCTAGCACATAGCACATTTGTAAGGACCAGGGACACTGGGCTCCAAGGATCCTGATGTGGCGGTCCCTGGAGAGTGGGGGACGGGGGGAGGGGGACAGCTCAAGGGTTAAGGCACTGGCTTTGCACACAGCCAATCTGGGTTCGATCCCCAACGCCCCTTGAGCCCCACCAGGAGAGATTCCCAATGCCAGAGCCCGGAGTCAGCTCTGAGCGCCACCAGATGTGGCCTGGGTCACCCTCAGCCCCTTCACAAAGGGGGCATCACAGGGCTTTGGGTCATAGCCAGGGAGAATTGGGCCAGTGACAAAGACCCGGCCCCAAGCTCTCCCTGCCCTATGTCGGGGGGGGGGGTCCCTACTCAGAAGCCGCAGAGCCACTGTCCTCGGGTGTCTGCCCGTCAGTCCAGGGGACACTGCTCCGTCCCCCGAGGGCCAGCACAGCCCAGGCCGGCAGCTTTTCATCTTCCCTGGGGAGGACTGGTCCTCCCTCAGCCTCCAGGTACTTCAAAGTATTTTCTGACATGATCTCATTTGGGCAGGGAGGGGGTACTTGGAGGACGTGGGGGTGAGCTGGGGGAAGGTGTCCTTGGGGAGGGGGGCTCAGTTTTCTCATCTCTACAATGATAATGACGGTCCCTCCGATGTGAGTTCTGGGCACTGAGGACAGGGACGACCTCCCTGGCTATTGTGAGGCGACAATCCTGGGAGCAAGTGTCGCTTCCTCCCTCACAGAACCACAGAACGCACAAATGTCGCCTCCTACCTCACACCACCTCAGAATGCACAAATACCTTGGGTTGGCGCACTCTGGGCACCATGTCCTTGTACCGTTTCTCCCCAGTCCCTGGGCCAGGTCAGCACGACCCAAGCCCACAGGCCTCCTTCCTCCTCTCCTCCCAAGTCGCCCCCAGGCAGCCACTCCGGGAAGGGGTGCGGGGTGGGGGGGCTCTCCACCGGGCGGCCCTGCCACTGCCTCCTCGACCTTGGCCAGTCTGGGCAGAAGCCCACGTTGTCTGGGCGTCTCCCGGGGGCCGGGGGCTGTGAGTTCTTCTAAGCCTCACGGGGCTGCCAACTTATTGTGTGGCCTCAAGCCAATCTCCTGGCTTCGCTCAGTTTCCCCACCAGTAAAATAGGCCTAATGACCATCAGCCTCTTGCTCTGGGTGTTGTGAGAATTAATTAAGGTTTGTAACAGGCTTTGAGAGCCATGGATGAAAGGCCCCCGAGAAGGACAGAGTGTTATTATCCATTATTAGTACTGTTATATTCCTTCCAAAGATCTCAGAGTCTCTTAGAGACAGTAATTAGTACCTTGCAGGGGTGTTTTGAGGGTGATTAGTCCCATTTCACATATGGGAAAACCAAGGCACAGAGAGACATGAGGCAGAGCAGGGCAGGAGAGATCTGCGAGAGCCCGGTATTCCGGGGAGGGCCCCCTGCCACGTGGGCCTCGGTGCTCAGGGCCCCTCCATCGGCCTTGGTGTGATGCTGGGGAAGGGGTGTCTGCTCATCTGCTTCTGGGCCCTTCCCCTACCACACCCTCTCCAGCCTGACACTGGGCGACGCGGGCTTGAGGAGGGAAGGAGACTGAGACCCAGCGCTGCCCCGGGCTCCGAGGTTCTGGACAGTTCCTCCCGTCACCTCAGGTGGGCCATCAGGCCAGGTTCAGGGGATCCCAGGGCAGCCCGGCCATCCGGACTCCCCGCAGGGGCTCTCATCAGGCCTGGCCTGCCAGAGGCAGAGACCCGAGACCCTCAAGGTGAGGGTGCCACGTTGCCTGACACCCCGAGGGCTGGGTGCACAGGAGAGTCCCCGCGCTCTGGAGGCCCATTTTCTCCCTAGAGCCCTGGGGGCTTCGTTTCTTTTAAAATTTATTTATAAAGTTATTATTTGGGGGGTGGGGGTGGATCTGGGGCCACACCCAGCAGCGTTCAGGGGCTCTGCCTGCTTATGGTCAGGAATGATTCCTTGAGGTGCTTGGGGAACCATCGGCAGTGCCAAGGGTTCGAACCAGGATCAAGGCATACAAACGAAGCACCTTAAACCCTGGACTGTCCCTCTAGCTCCAGTATAGAGTGAGGTTTTTTTTTTTTTTTTTTAAGTATCTCAGAGCTAGTAGTTTAAGGATATCTTGTACCTGTTTGCATAACAAGTCAAGATTCTAAGAACTTAAGAGTAAAACAGACTCGTGAATGGGGCAAACCCAGCCGCAGAGCCTGACCCGCTGCCAGGGGAACCTACTCCAGGCCTTTGTCTTAATCCTTAGCCCTTCCTGCAGGAGCAGAGAGCCAAACGAGGGACACAGATTTCCAGTGATACATGGATCCTGGTAGAACACCTTCTCAACACAGCCCAACCCCCTTCCGTGTAGTGTTTGCCAGTTTCCATGGAGCAAATACCCGTGCCATCACTGACTCCAAGCTATCAGAGTGACCTCAACCAGCTCATCCACTTCTCAAGACGCTGACAGTTGGCTCTCTTAAGCTGTTTAAGTCAGCGCCTGCCCTTTCCTTGTCCCCTGAGACCTGTTTTCCCAAGAACAGAGAGGCACCTGGTGCCATGGGGTGAATGCAGAGGGCCCTCTCACTCGCGCGCGTTAGTCCCAGGAGTTGCTAAGAAACCCTGGTTACTGTAAACCATGACATTGATGGAAGAGGGAGGGCCTCTCCCAGCACTGTGCAGGTCCCTCCCTCGACGTTTCCTTGAAAGGTGGTGGCAGATTGCTTAAAAGAAAAAAAAAAGAGCAAACAAACAACAACAACAACAAAAAAAACCGGGAAGGTTTGGGTGAGGGCAAGGGAACTTCTGGAGCACAGAAAACTGTCAGAGTGAGAAGCCTCAGCACAGAGACTCTCATTTGAAACTTGACATTTGAATCTGCACCCACATGCAACCAAGAAGAGAAAAATAGACTATTTAGAAAGCACAAGAAAGAAATCTCTCAAAAGTGACCTGTAAGATTCAGAGAAGTGAGACAAGTTAATGATCCCAGGAATTACAGCAAGATGAGGTCTGAACAGGTACCACTAGAAAATGAAGAAGAGTTCTTTGAAATTATGGGGGTAGAAAATGTTTATTTATTTATTTATTAAAGCCAGCACAGGGGCTGGAGTGATAGCACAGTGGGTAGGGCGTCTGCCTTGCATGTGGCCAAACTGGGTGCGATTCTCAGTATCCCATATGGTCCCCCGGGCACTGCCAGGGGTAATTCCTGAGTGCATGAGCCAGGAGTAACCCCTGTGCACTGCCGGGTGTGACCCCCCCCAAAAAAAAAGAAAAAAAAAGCCAGCAAATCGGTAGGGTGTTTGCCTTGCGCGCAGCTAGCCTGACCGAGCCGGGCTCAATTCCTCCGCTGCTCTTGGAGAGCCTGGCAAGCTACTGAGAGTATTCAATATGCCAAACACAGTAACAAGAAGTCTCACAATGGAGACTTTACTGGGCCCGCTCGAGCAAATCGATGAACAACGGGAGGACAGTGACAGTGACTAAAAAATGCCAATAGAAAATTTTGAAGATAAACTTGGGAAACTTGCCCCGGACACTTAATAAAAGGCAACACAAAAAAAGAAAAAAGAAAAAAGATGAGAATATTCAAGACCGGAATTAAGGAGTTTCCAACATCTGCTTACAAATAATTCCAGGAAAAGACAATGGGGAAAGCGAATATGGAGGAGGTTAATCAGAGGGAAAAAAAAAATAACACAAGAACAAATTCCCAGGACTAAGGGCATGGCGGAGCCGCAGGAAAGGTTTCACCAAGCGTCTAACACAATCAGTGAAAGAGGACCTAGCCAAAGGAGGTCGCTGACTCCAGAACAGGGACCCAGAGGACAAACAGGGCATGGGCCAGCGACCAGGAATCTGAATAAAATCGACTTCTCAGCAGCAATGTGGAAAGCAAGGAGACAATAGAGCCATGTTTGCGATTATGAGCAAAATAATTTTAGGATCCTTCATCCTAAACACAAATGAATTATTATAACTAAGTGTTATACAAACATCTACCCCAAAATACACCAACCTCAGTTATGAGCAAAATTTTGAGAAAATCAGTGTGCTGTGAAGCCTTTCACTGGGAACTGATGTTTGATGTTTCCACCCCACCCCACCCCACACGAGGCGAAAAGGGAGCCAGGAATCTGAACAGAGGAAGAGGCGTCTCGGAGGCCGGTGCCCCAGCCATGGAAAATAGTATGGTCTGGGGCAGAGGATGGAGGCTTGCCAGGGAGCCATCTCCAGGGGTGGAAATGTCATGGACCAGCCCTTCCCATGCTCCAGTGTGTGTGCACGTGTGTGTGTGTACATGTGTGTGCATGTGTTGCACACGTGAGTGCATGTGTGCATGTGGGTGCATGTGTGTGGTACATGCGTGAGTACATTTATGTGTGTGCATGTGCATATATACCTATGCACACGTGTGTGTGTGTGTGTGTGTGTTTGTGTGATCTCTGCAGAGAGCTATACCAGCTTTTAGTGTATTGGGAAATGTGTTCAGGGTGAATCTACAACTAAGGTGGGTTAATTTAGAGGCCCCTTTATTTATTTATTTATCGCTTTTTGGGTCACACCCAGTGATGCTCAGGGGTTACTCCTGGCTCATGCACTCAGGAATCACTCCTGGCGGTGCTCGGGGGACCCTGTGGGATGCTGAGAATCGAACCCATGTCGGTCATGTTGTCTGTGTGCAAGGCAAATGCCCTACCCGCTGTGCTATTGCTCCAACCCCATAGAGCCCCCTTTAAAATAACCTATGTACTCTCTGGAATAAATAGAAGTTAGGTCATTTGACAAAAGGTGAGAGACAGGGGATGGGCTGGGGTGGGGGGTAGAAATTCATCTCAGGAATGAAAGGCAGCTCACTGGGAGCAGAATTCCCAAAGAGGAGGCATCACACACCTTGGCAGGGCTCCCTGGCAGAGCTCCAGCTGCGGGGCCCCCAGGGTGTTAGGGTTAGTCGCTGATCATTGATTTTGAAATGTCAAGAACTATGGAAAGAACTTTCTCTAGCCCCTTTGCTGAGAGTCTCTGATTGCTAACATGTCGTGCCAAACTTGAACCATCTCCCACAGTGTTCCATTCTTTCTCCCTGTGTCTATTGACAGACCATTTTTACCCTGAGCCATCTGAGAACAAGTTGTGGGCACAATGGCTCATGACCCCTAGCAAGTCCAGTTTGGATTTCCCTCAAACCACACTCTGTGCTCATTACAACCGCTCAACCCTCCAAATTAGGAAACCAAAATTAGCTTCATGTCATCATTCTACAATCCAGGGACCCCATCCAAATTTCTCTGGCTGTCCCAGCAATGCCTCATTTGCGTCTCAGATCCAGAATCCAAGATTGTGAGTTGCATTTAGTTGTCATGCCTCATTAGTCTCCTTCAACCTGGAGCAGGCCCTTCGACTTTCTCCGTCGTGACCTGAACAGTTTTAAGGGGGTACAGACATTCTATCTGTGGAACGCTGCCCGCCATGGGTCCACGTGTCCATTCTCCAGCCACTCGATCTCAGCAGGAGCTTGGTGGAGGTGACTTACGCTCTTCTCCAGGTCTCCCATCTAGGCTACATCCTCGCCTGAGCCACCAACAGCGACACCAGCCTGGCAGGCCACGTCAGTGCGGGGCCAGTGC
The DNA here is from genome assembly GCA_028565675.1 of Sorex palustris. Taxonomy (NCBI): domain Eukaryota; kingdom Metazoa; phylum Chordata; class Mammalia; order Eulipotyphla; family Soricidae; genus Sorex; species Sorex palustris. Next base: position 40,262,706 of record JAOXYA010000008.1, on the reverse strand, counting down.
GGGACTTTCTCCATCACGCACGCCCCATCTTTTCCCTTTGTCTTCGATACGCGTGTGGGAGCCGTTCCAAGACCACACCATTATCCTTCGCTTCATCAAACCTCCACCTACCTGCCTCAGCACCCTTTGATGACTCCAGCCCTTCAACCACAACTCCGATAGTTGCCAAGGGCTGAGAATCTCTGGCCGTCACTCATGCTTCACTTATTAGTCGGCGGACTGCTTTCCTTTCGCGCATCCACGCGTCTCTTTAAAGATACCGATCCGGAAGCGTGGACTCCTATTGTCATCTCAGGGCTGTGACCTGTTACCGTGATTCTTCTGATGCTCAAACCGTCCAGCTTTAAGCCTTCAGGCAGACTCTGGTGTCCTTTTCACCCGTCCCCTTGATTCTTTGACTATTTCCTCCTCTACTGTCTGCCAGAAAAGATATCTCAATCATATCTTGTACTTTTCCTGTTCCAGCTCTGGGATCAGTCATTCCTGGTTCCTTTTCTAAAAGAATGGCGTTTTAAAACAGACCTGGGTTCTGTGTGTGTGTGTGTGTGTGTGTGTGTGTGTGTGCGTGCGTACACGTATGCATATATGCATGTGTGTGTGCACATGTGTGCACGTGTTTGCATCCACTCTCAGGAGCTACTCCTGGTGGTCCTTGAGGGCTACACGTGGTGCTGGATCAGACCTAGTGATCCTACATGCGAAGTGAGTGCTCCAGCCCCTTCAGCTTTCTCCCAGGCCGACCCTCATCCACAGAACGGGGCTCTTGGGGTCTAAGTGTTACTGCGAGATCATTTTGCCCAAGCAATTGCCTCTCACCATTGGCGTCCCTTGTCAGTTCCAGAATAATAGTAAAGGTCGATGGCAAATCCTGCACCTTTCTGCTGCACCTTTTATACCTGAGTCTAATAGCAATAGGCAGCTGGAGCGATAGCACAGCGGTAGGGCATTTGCCTTGCACGTGGCAGACCCGACCGATCTGAGTTCAATTCCTTCGCCCCTCTCGGAGAGCCTGGCAAGCTACTGAGAGTATCTCGCCGGCATGGCAAAGCCTGGCAAGGTACCCGTGACATAATCAATATACCAAACACAGTAACAAGAAGTCTCACGATGGAGACATTACTGGGCCCGCTCATGCAAATCGATGAACAACGGGAGGACAGAGACAGTGACAGTGACAGGTGTCTCAGAACCACACAGATTTCTAGCACTGGTTTCACACACACATTCTGAAACCATATTAGAGATTCATCCTTCTATTTCAAATTTGCTAATGGATTATTTTTAAGCAGGTATTGATAATAAATTCTGTGAAACACACCTTCGTAACGGTCAAGTTATTTTTATTTTCTTTGGCATGGCTACAAGTTGTAGTATACAGTTTGCCTGAACGAAAACATCAGTCTCCCTGAGTGAACTCTATTTGTCCAGGTTGTCTTTTTATAACAGAATATTGGATTCAGTGTGCCAACATTTTATTAACAAAGTCTATGTCAATATTCACACGGAAGAAGAGCTGGGCGGTCCCTTTTTCATGTCTGAGTCAGATCTGGGTAAAACTATAGTAAAAGGGAGTGAGTGGCTGGACCCTGCGCCAGGCTGTTTCACTCAGGGCGCCCTAGAGGAGGGTGGGTGAGACCCCTCCCTGCCCCAAGGGACCCAGTCCCAGCCGCCAAAAACCTTCAGAACTCAACCACTGCCACAATCATGGCTGCTCTCCACAAGCTCGGGCTGAGCCTCACCCATGAGTGAACCTTTTCCTGGACCGCATATCTGCATTTGTGGCTGCGTGACACTTCATAGGACACACCCTGCCCATACTCCAAGAGCACTGCACCACATCTGATGGGATTCAGAGTAGGAGGCAACCAACCTTGGAGGGAAATATCATATTATTTCGCTTCTGCTTTGGGGCAGGGATTGGAGTTTGGGATGGAAACACCCGAAATATGGTGGTTGCAAGGTGTAATGGTGGTGAGATTGGTATTTGAGTATTAAATGTAATCAAATATTGTGAACCACTTTATAAAATAAAATTTAAAAAATCTTTAAAGGAAGTGAGCAATGGGAGAGAGGGGTCCCAGCACCCCCAGAAGTGGAGGAGAAGTGGCCAAACAGGCAGAAGAGGGGGAGGAGTTCCTCGGAGGTAATCTGGAAAGGTGGATGTACAGGAAGTCATAGAGCGAAGAGGGGGTTCAGAATGGGATCCCTGGGGCCAGAGAGATCAGGCAGGAGTTAAGGTCCTGGCCTTGCATGCACCTGCAGCAAGTCCTTTCCCAGCATGCAGGGCCTCAGGGCACTGCCGGCCGGGGGTGCTGGCAGCCGGGCAGGCACAGACAGTTGGGGTCTGGGTTCCGCAGCCAGAAAGGAAGCCCCTCCCGAGAGGCAGACCCCTGCCTGTGGCCAGAGAGTGGTCCCTGCCAGCCCATTTCCCCCCGGGTCCTATCCCGAGGCCTGAGTACTCCCTGGCCCTCCCCGGCTTCCTGCTGAGGCTGCCCTTCCCCTGTGGCCCCTATCTGCCACCCTGGGGTGCCCTAGAGACCTCTCCGAGAGCCTAGAGCCCAGGGCTGGGGAGGACACTGGGGTGGCCGGGCAGGAAGCAGGAGAACCCCCTCAGTATGACCAAGGTCCGAGCTGCCTCTGCCACGGCCCGAACCCATTTCCCAGAGCTCTGCTCTTCCGGCCAGCGGCCACACAGGGAACTCCGGTGCCCCTGCACTAGCTCTCCTCCACACACAGTGCTCCGGGAGTCCCATCACACGCCAATGGGGCTCAGTAAACACAAACGACAGCGTGGTGGGGGTGGGAGAGGGCCGGGGAGGAAGCCTGGACGTGGGGTCCCACACTCCGCTTGACTGCAACTGTCCGAAATCTCTGACTCTCTCTGCTGGAACCGAGGATTCTGATGAGACAGTGGGACCGTGACACGCCGCCAAGAGACGCACAGAGACACATCAGGAGCTGTAGCAGCAACAGTGGTCAGCTGTGGTGCCCACTCCCCGGCCCCAAAAACCCACAGCAATGCAACATCGTGTGACCCTGGCCCATGCCCAGCAGCTGCGATAGACCCCAAGGGGGTTTCAGTGGGAGCGCTAAGCTCTCTGTGTCTGGGCCCCCAGGTCTTCTTCCTGGAGTGGGGGATAGACGGGGGGTCTTTCTGCCAAGTGGACTGGGGGGCAGGAAAGCCCAGGGCCACCCAGTGGACTGCACACCTGCTGGTCACATGGCTGTGGGGAGCCCCTCGTCGGCCCTTCCTCCCTGTGGCCCCCAAGTCCCGGGCCTCAGCCTCTCAGCTCGCCCCCTGCCCTCCCCGCTGCCCCCTCTCCAGAGTCTCCTCACTTTATCAGGCTAGCCACTCAGCTTCCCCATCACCCTCAGGCGAACTCCTTCTAGAACCTTCTGCGCACCTCCAGACACTCACAGAATAAAACAAACCTCACGGAACCAACCTTAGAGGGAAATATCATATGGGCCCCTGAGCACTGGGAGGGGAGGGGGTTGGGGTGGGCTTGGGGTGCCGGCGGGGGGGTGGGCAGCTGCAATGATTCCCTGACTCCCCATTTCTCGCTCGGGCAGCTCTCTCTGGGAGGGCCTGCGGGGCCGGGCCAGGCTGGACCGGGTGGCCTCAGAGGGTCCTACTGGGGCTCCACTGCTTCGTGGAGAAGGCCTGGGAGGGGTGAGGTGCCCTGCACGAAGCCAGGACCTGCACTGAGCAGCCGCGCCCCTGTGGGCTGTGCCCAGGGTGGGCTGGGGTCGGCCCTGGCTGGAGCCCCATAGGCAGGGCGCTGCACCCTCGCGTCCCGCCCAGGGTGGCCTGGGCTGTGGCGGGCACTGAGCCAGGAGGGACGAGAAGAGAAAAGTGGGTGTGGCTTCCTGGCTCAATGCCTGTCTTCCCGAGCACTGGGGGCTTTCCCGGCCCTGGTCTCAGTGTTCGCTGGGGAACCAGGGGGGGGGGGGTGCCTGGCTTCTCGGCCGAGGACAGGCCAGCTCAGGCCTCAGGAAGGGCTGGGACATGGGGCCCAGGGTGGCGGGAGCGACACGAGCCTGAAAGGACGTGCTGGCCTCTCCTTCCTCAAAGAGGCGCCGCGAAAGAACTGCCGCATTCCCGGGTGGCCACGGCTCCCACAGCTCCTGCTCAGGCCTCTGACGGGCAATGCACGGCCCGGTCATGCCCAGCCTGGTGACGTCCCTCTAGCTCCTCGAGGTACCGCCATCGTGCCTGACCACCACCGGGACTCCTCCTATCACACTGACAGTGCTCAGGACCTGCTCCTGGCTCTGGACCTGGGAATTATTCCTGGCAGTGCTCAGGGGCCCGTATGAGATGCCGGGGATTGAACCCGGGTTCAAGTCCCCGGCCTGAAAGACTCTATCAACTCCCATCTCTGGGATCTTACTTTGCAGTAACAGCCTGTGGCGGGAGTGAATGAGAGTAAGTGGGTGAGTGAGTGAGTCAGTGGGGAGAGGGGGAGGGAGGGAGGGAAGGGATGAGTGAGTGGGTGCGTGAGGGAAGGCGTGAGGGAGAAAGGAAGTGCGGGAGTGAGGGTGTGAGAAGGTGGAGTTACCGGACAGGGAGCACTGCCCAAGAGTCCCAGGCATGGAGATGGTCCTGCTGTCCAGGGCCGGGCCAGTGCCTGCCCTCCAAAGTACAGGAAGACACACCTCCCAGGACAGCACAGCCCCGGGGACAGTTGATTCCCAGGCAGGGTCCCAGAAAATGGGCGATGGCTCAGAGTGCCTCTCCCACTCTCGGTCACGAGTTCAAATCCCGCGGTCCCAGCCCTGCGCAGTGAGATCCCTGGTTCTGAAGCGTCTTCCGGCCACGCTGCAGCCAGGTGCATCCAAGCACCACGGCGGAAAAGAAGTGTGAGGGCCACAGTGGGGTCACGTGGCCCGCAGTGAGCACCACGGTCACCACCTGTGGCGTCAACCAAGCACAGCGTCTAAAGGGTTACAGCCGGGAGGGCACGGCTTCTGTAGATGGCCCAGCTGGGTCCGATCCCCTGGCACCCCACATGGTCCCCCGAGCACCACAGCGCTGCTCCAGTTGAGACCCTTGAGTGGCCGTGAGGTGTGGCCCCCAAAGCAAGCCGGGGAAGCTGGGCGTTCAGGGCCAGAGCCTGAGGGGGAGGGAGAGGAGGCCACAGCCCAGGGAGGCCGGAGTGGGCAGAGCCGAAGGCCTTTGGTGGAGGCCGAGGGTTTGGGGGGCGGGACAGGAGGTGTCTAGACATGAACCAGCCCCCCAACCCCCCACCAGGCCTTGAGCCTTTGTGGCCACAGGCGACAGGGAGCCTCTGAGGTCACTGGGGCCAGAGGCTGGGGCCTTGCTCAGCTCAAGGGCACAGCGTGTCCTTCAGGCCTACAGGAAGCCGCTGAGGGGGCGGATCCGGGAGGCCCCGGAGGCCACTGTCACAGTCCAGGACAGAGGTGACAAGGGCTGGAAGGTGGAGAGGAGGGACCAGCAGGTAGGTTGGTAAGTCCCTGACACACCCCCGCAGCAGGCCCGAGTCCATGACCGGCCCCCAGCCCCTCCCCCCAGGCCAGGATCAGAGATGGAGTTCCTTGCATGTGGCCCGTCCCCATGCTTGACCCCTGACATCTGTCACCACAGGCCTCTCCCACTTCCACAGGGGGTCAGGGGCGAGAGCAGCTGTGCCCAGGTTCCCCCCGGCCGGACCTCAGTGTCGGGCGTGTTCTGCTTCTGCACCTACCCTCTGCGGTGAAGTGTCCGCTGAAGGGCTCCAAAGAGCTAAGGCTGGACACCCACAGGCTGGCCCTGGGCTGCCCACTCTGGGCGCTCAGGAATGGGGGGGGGGGGCTCCTGGGCAGAGCAGGATGCCAGGCCTGGGCTGATGGGTAGCCGCAGAGCCCACCCACCAGGCACTGCCCACCCTCATGAGCGAGACTTTCTCCAGGAGCAGAAGCAAGGGGCAGGGACTAGAGCGATAGCACAGTGGGGAGGGCGTTTGCCTTGCACGTGACCGACCCGGGTTCGATTCCCAGCATCCCATAGGGTCCCCTGAGCACCGCCAGGCAGAGCCAGGAGTAACCCCTGAGCATCGTTGGGTGTGGCCCAAAAAGCAAAAAAAGCAAAAAAATAACAAAAGCAAAGAGGCAGCTGGTGGACAGTGCGGGCATCCCTTGCCCTCTTGTGGTCTTGCTCATCTGGGACCCTGCCCCATGGATGCCAGGGACCCGGGAGGCCCTCGGCTCCGTGGTACCAGCGCTTTTCTCCCCAAGGGCCAGGCAGCCCGGGCTCAGGGGAACCCAGACAGACACCACAGTGTGGAGAGCTCAGCGCTCTGAGAGTCCTCAGGGCAGGCGAGAAGCGGGGCGCAAAGGCCGGACACCCCGGCGTCCACCCACCGGGCCCTCCCCGAGCACAGCTGAGCCACCACCTGCCTCTGGGCAGAGCAGGGCCGGACTCTGGGGCACACTGCCCACCAGGCCACACGGACGCCCGCGTGGGGCCGTGAGTCAGAAGGGCATCTTTGTCACACCAACCCAGTGAACTCCGGCTCCGGGGTCAGGCGGCTGCTTCTGACTCAGCCTCATACACGAGGTGCGCAGTGGGCGCAGTGGGCTCTGGGCAGGCGGGGGCCCGGCCCTGCCCCCGTCCGTCTGCCCGCTGGGACTTTCCTTCATCGCCACCCTCCCCCCACCTCACCCTGGCCATGCTGCTCTGCCCCAGGCTTGCCCTCTGACACAGCTAGTGTCAGGAATCTGGGGTGGGCCGTTCTACTGGGGTGGGGAACGGCAGTGAGAGGGGACAGGGGTGCAGGGTCGCCGGCCCTCTGGCCCTGCCCGGCCCCGGGTGAAGCCTTTCCAAGTTGCTCCCAGTGGGCAGACAGAGGCTTGTGCAGGAGGGAGGGCCTGCGAGGAGAGGGGCGTTTGCCCTCTGAAGGAAAAAGACCGGAGCAGAAATTTACCACTCCCAGCCAATAAACCGGAATATCAAGAAGCCCCAGAATCTGGGCAACTCCTGGCCTTGCCCGGGACTGCAGTACGGAGGGCTGCCTGGAGGCAGCAGACCTGAGCCATGCAGCCTGCAATGGGGTCAGCTCAAGGGCACCACGCGTGGTCCTGGCTGGAGGATGAGGGTCCTCACCCACCCAGGAGACTGTGCCCCTCCCCCCTTTCTCCACCCAGATGCGCACACCCTCTTCCAGGGTCCTGCAGCCCCTCTTCCGGCCCAGGAGGGCGCCCCCAGCGCTTGGAGCCATGCTGGACCCAGTTTCTCAGAGCAGGGCGAGGTGGTGGCACGGCCCGGAAGGAGAGTGATCAGCCTGGGCACAGCCTGGCAAGGCACAGCAGGCTGGGGAAACTGAGGCTGGCCGTGGATCACAGCTTCAGGCTAAGGCCCTCGGGGTCTCCCCTGGGCAGGGCCACATACATGGAGCTGGTGGGAGAACAGGATCACTGTTAGGGTCACTCACGCCTGGGGCCTGCCAGAGTCAACACTGCCCTCTGACCCCCAGCTGCCAAGCCTGGGACCCCACGAGAGGAGCCGTCGCCTTCCCACGGCACCCCTGGGAGCTGGCCTGCGCTGGGACACGGGTCCCGGGGGCCCTCTGCGTCCTCGCCAACCCGCGTTCGACCATCTCCTGGCTCCTCCCAGCGTCCCCCCCCCCCTCCGAGCTCCCAGCGGTTCACCCACATGTCACTTTCCTTCCTCCCCGGGTCCCACTGGTCGTGTGAAGGGTCACTGGGAGTCCCCAGGCTGATCTGGGGTGCCTGCGGGGGGCGTTCTAACACCTGTGGTCAGCACAGGCCAGAGTCGGGGCACTCTGAGACTGGGGGGCTAGCCCAGGCTCCGAGTCTCGGGAGCCCCCGGCCCCCTCTGCCTCTGGGGACGGGACACTGGGTGGGGTGGCAGGAAGCAGCCTTGTGGGGGAGGGGTTCCCTTCCACTAAAGTGTGTCTGAGCTGAGGGGGCCTCCCTGGACAGTTAAGTTCCCCACCTCTCCAAGCTCTGCAGCCTCAGAGAAACTGGGCGCCCCACTCTGTAGCCCGGAGTTCCCAGCAGACCAGGACAGGGCTGGAGGCTTTGGGGAGCAAAGGGCTCAGGGTGCCTCTGACGTCTCTCTCTCCGCAGGGGCCCGACCGAGCCCATGGCTGCGAGGGCAGGGACCTGGACCCCCCAGGATGAACTCAGTCTCTGTCTGCAAGGGGGGCTGCTTATGCCCTCTGACCTTCCTGAGGGAACCCCTTTCCTCCCTCTTGAGCCAAATTATTTTGGAATTGGTCCTGTGGGGGGTCACCTCATCTGTAGGGGAGGGGCGTGGAGGGGCAGGAGAGACAAGGCTGGGATGTGCCCCCTCTCGGGGCTGTGCCCGGGGCCATGGGGCCAAGCCCGTGGAGACTCCCTCCCTCCCTCCATCTCTCTCTCCTCTCTTCCTCTCTCCTTTCCCTTCTCTCTCTATTCTCTTCTCCCTCTCTCTCCTCTCCCTCTGTCCTCTCTCTCTCCCCGTCCTCTCTTTCTCTCTATCCCCACCCCTCCACACACACACATACATGCGCGCGTGCACACAAATACACACATACAGACACACAGATACATAGACACAGACACACACACCCTCATCCCCTCATTTTCTCCCCAACAGCACAGGGGAGCGACTCCTGACTCCCACTGTAGTTGAGACCCCTGAACTGAGTCCCTTGCCCAAGGCCACGGGGGCCCAGTGGCAGAGGCGGGACTTGATTGATTCTGCAACTACGAGACCATCGTTGCGCCCAGAACTCAGGGCCCAGAGAAGTGTCTTCCTGAAGCCGTGCTAAGTGTTCAGGTTGAGGGTGCAGGGACCCCCGCGTCTGGCTGATGTCCAGGCCTAGCCTCCTCCTGAAGGCCGCAGGGTCCCAGGGCAGTCCCCAGGCCGTCCCCAGCACCGAGGCACTCCTCCCATTTCCCCGCCTCCTGTGGGTCAGCTGTGGGAACGGGCTGCCGGGTGTGTCGCTGAGCAGCCCACGTGGGTGGTCTTGGGGGAGAGCCTGGGAGGGTCCTGGGTGGTGGTGTCCTGGGCCTGGGCCCCCGGAGCTCAGATGAGCAGGAGGGTCCCTGATGCAGGCTGGGCGCTGTCCCCACATCATCACTCGTCACTGGGAGTCGGGAGCCCCTTGTGCCTGCAGGCCTGGGGGGCGGGGGTGGGGGCCTCCCTGGATTCCGGGGGGCAACCCACAGTGTCCGCCTCTGCCTTCAGCCGCTGTCTCTCTTTCCTGCATCCTGTACTGCAGCTCAGTGCCGGGAGGGGGGGGGGCAGCCCCAGGGCGGCCGGGCTGGACAGAGGCCAGCCCCGGGGCAGGCAGGGAGCCTGGAAGGAGCGGCGGCTGGGCCCGGCTCCCTGCCCCCTTGCTCACGCTCCTGGCCCAGGGCCGGGCTCCCTGCGGCCTCCCAGGCGGCTTCGTGACTGAGAAGCTCGCCCCTGGGCCCTGCTCCGGTGGGAGGGGCCTGGGAAAGGCACGTTGCTGGGGCCTGTGGCTGTGTGAGGGGCCGGGTGGGGAGCGAGGGGCGCAGGAACAAGGCTCCTGAGAGGCTTCTGGCCGGGCGGAGACGTGCCCAGACCCCGGGGGGCTCCCCAGTCTCCCCCACACCGGGCCCTGCCCGCCACATGCTCAGCTGAGACTTGACTCGGAACCCGGAGACTGCATGCCCCCCAGGGGCCCAGCAGCCCACCCCCCACCTCACACATCAGACATGGCTGAGGCCTCCACAAGCCCACAGGCACCCCCAAGAGATGGGCCACCGGCCAGTGACTTCACCCCGTGGTTGGTTTTGGTGCCCCCCCCCAGCAGTGCAGGAGATGGAACCTGTCCTGGAGTCCAGCCAGCAAGGTCTGTGCCCTGAGCCCTTTCCTGGCCGAGCACTGGTTTCTGAGTTTCCCAGGAAACCTAGTTCCAGCTTGGTTCCCTGTGGGGCTTATCCTTCTCGATCTGATTTCTCGGCTCCCGGGACATGGTCCCGGCAGGTCACATCCTGGCCAGGGGGCCACTCTGCTCAGCCATCCCTCCCCACGGGCTCACCTGGCTCCAAGGAGACCTCACGCGAGCTCAGCTAGGACTGGAGCCAGCCTGGACGCGGGAAGACTGAAACCCTCCCCTCCTTTGTCAGCACCCTCAGGATGAATCCTGGGGGCCTCTCAGGGGACCACTCACTCCTCTCTGACCCTGGGGCCCCACCAGCTTGGAACATCCATTCCGCCCCCCCCCACACACACAGCACCCCATGGGCCCCTTCTCATCACCTCCCCCGTGCAGCCCTCCCTGACCACCCACGTGGCTCCTATGTTCCCAGCACGAGGCTCCGCCCGGCTGGCAGGATGCTCAGAGGGTCTGGGCCTTCCTCAAAGCCAGCCCACTTCCTCTGTCATCAGGGGTGGGGGTTGTGTCTGCGTGAGCGGGAACAGAGTCATCTCTCGAGAGGACAGGTCAGTGGGAACTGGGGGGGGGATGTGGGATGGGGCTGGGAGGGGCGGCTGCACCCCTCTGAGTCCCCATCCAGCCTCAGAGACTGAAGAGCTGGAGCCAGTGAAAGTGTGCCGGGCGCCTGCATCCTGGCAGAGACTAGGGTCTCCTCCTAGCCTGCCCGCCAGCCGGGGGCCGGCCCCTGCCGCAGTCCTGAACCCCAGGAAGGCACTTTCTCTCCCTGCAGCTGGCCAGGAGCTCGGCGCACGCCCAGGCCCCGCACGTTTGTCCTGGCTCTTCTGGTTCCAATCCAGTGAGGCCTTCGAGCTTGCATGGGAACGTCTTCTATTTTAAACCCTTCCCGCTGGGCGAGACACTGAGCCCTCGAGTGAACTCGGGGCTGCAGTCGGGGTCTCGCAGGGACTGGAGGGCTCAGGCCTCTGGGGCATTCAGGTGACCCTGGGCGAGTGCCTCCTGCTTCTGCTCCTGGGTTTAGGGGTCAGCCTAGTTTGGATCCTGGCCAATTGTCTGCCCCCAGCAGAGAGGGCTGTTCAGTGCATGGTTGGGGTGGATGGCGGGGGAGGCTTCCTGTCTAATAAAGCCCCCCTGTTTTTTTGGGGGGGTAGGGTGAAGTGCCTGGAAGGTCCAGGGGCTACTCCTGGTGGTACCTGGAAGTCCAGTGCGGGACTCAGTGGCGCAGTGCTGAGGAGGGGGCGCGCGTGGTTCTGGGGTCCAACTCAGGGCCCGGGGCATGCACGGCCTGAGTTTTGCACCTTTGCAGCTCGTGCCCAGCCCCTCACGCATTCCTGGCTTACCTGTGAAGAAACTGCTGGTCTCGGGCGGCGAGTGGAGCATCCTGTCTCGAAAGCCAGGGTGGGGATTAACAATTGCTCAATAAACGCCATTTCGTCAGCACCACCTTTTGAAACAAGGGGTGCCAGGACTGAAGGCTGCCGGGTGCCCTGAAACGAGGGTGGGGTGGGGGGTGGTGGGTGGAGCCTGGAGGCGGCAGGGGTGTGGCGGTACCGGGAGGGAGGAGGGAAGGGCTGGTTCCAGCTTTTTTTTTTTACACCTGCGGCCTGGGGGTTGGAACCCGTGGAGCAGCATGACATGACAGCCGGGCTGGGGCAAGAAGGATCACTTCTTTTTTAGCCAGTCGAAGTTCAAGGACGGGGTCGTGGAAAGGAGCACAAGGGGGTGGGGGGGAGGAGGTCAGCCATGACCTTCACTGGGTCCTCGCCCCGTGCCAGCCTGTTCTGCGCCTCCCACTGCCCCGACTCGCTGGGCCCACGGCCAGCCCTCGGGTGTCAGCAATGGGCCCACTTTGCAGAGAGGAAACAGAGGTCAGAGGCTTGCTCAAGTTCACGCCTCTACTCCGTGGCGGAGGCAGGGTTTGAGTCAGGCGGGCTGGCCCCAGGGCCCAGGGCCTCGGCCTGGACCACAGACCAATTAGCCACGACTGGGGCTCACTGGGCCGCATCCCTCCCTCCCTTCTTCTTGGAGCTGGTTCTGTTAGGACTGGTCCTGGGGGGTTAGGGCAGGTGAGGCTGGAGGGGGGGGCTGCCCTCGAGAGATGCCTGGGGTGTCGGGAATGGAGGAAAGGCGGAGACACCATGGAGGTGGCCCTTGGGTTGTGCAACCCATCGCCCATGCAGGTCAGGCCCTCCCTGGCCTCCGGGCACCTCCCGAGGGGCACCGGACTCCCCCCAAAACCCGGCTGCTTGCATATGCGGGTGAGCAGGTGTCCGGAGGCAGGAACAGAGATGGGCACCTGCCCCTCGAGCAATTCAGGCTCGTGAGCTGCCCCGTGGCCCCTGCAGGTCAGAGGCCAAGTCTGTGTCCAAATGGCTGTGGGTCCCTCTGGGGAAGGGACTCCTGCTCCATGGACACAGCCCCTCGCCCTTACCTGCCCTCTCCCGAGCACTGTGGCCAGGCCCAGTCAGTCCCCTGTCTCTCCCGGGTGGCACATCCCTGCTCTCCATGGACAGTGGACGCCGCCCGGGTACCAGCCCCCTGGTGAGGGGAGCGGTCAGGGCCAGCCCCCATCTGCCTCCTCCGTCCTGGGGGCTCCCCGCCTCGCTTCTCTGCCCTTGGCCTCTCTGCCCAGTGCTCCCCGGGCCGGTCATGCCCCTCCCTGGATGGCGGCAGCGAGGTCCCAGCTCAGCCTGCAGGGACTGTGGGAGGGGACGCAGGCCCACGGGGACTCTGAAGGAGGGTAGCGCAGGGCAGGGTGGGTCCTTCTGGCCATTCCTGGGGCGCGGGTGCAGCAGCTTTTATTGCCGGGATTAGTCATGAGGTCGCATGGCCCCACGCTTGACCTCGCAGACTCATAAAGCAGTGCTCCCCAAAGGACACTGGAAGATGAAGGTGCCAGGGTGGGAGCCCCGGCCGAGCTGTCAGGACACGCACCCGGATGCCTTCGCCTCCCTCCGAGTCGGTCTGTGGGCCCTGCCTTGGGCAGCTTGGCACTTTTTCCCTCTGTGCTTGTGAACAGGGTTTTCCTCGGGGGTCAGGGAGCATTGGGCCTTGTGGGTCTCTAACTTGGCAGCAGCCTGGAGGTTGGCCTTTTTTCCTCCCCAGCTGTGGGCTGGCCCTGGCTCGGCCGTCGGAGGCCCAGTTGGTCTTTCCACATGCACTGAGGCAGTCCTGTCCCAGGCCTACCCACGCAGGCTGGGCTGCCAGCCGGGGGTGGGGAGACAGAATCTTCCAGGAGATCTGGCCCAAACCCTGCTCCCCTGGGTGTGGGCCACCCACAGCCTCTCCACGCGGAAGTAGTCTACTATAGCCCAAGCAAGAGGCCAACCAGCGTGGCCACTGCTCTTCCTCCTCCTCCTCCTCCTCCCTGTGGCCAACAGGGACTGACACAGTTGGAGACAGAAGGCCCTGCCTGGTGCTGGTTTCCTGCCTGGACACAGGAAGTGGCGGGGCAGAGCAGGCCATGGGGGGGAGGGGTTGGGATGAGTGTGTCCCCCCGTGCAGGCAGGATCGAGGGGCGTGGGGTGTGGGTGGTGGTGGTCCCTTGGATACTGTGGCTCTCTCCTTCGGATCACCTGTCACACCTGTCATGTCCCCAAGGGCCCACGCAAGGCCGACACCACTGCCCCCCCCCAAGGTGGGGCCTTAGCATGGGGCGTGGGGCCTTCTAGTCCACACCAGAATCCCGAGCCCCCTTTGGCTGATCTAAAGCTTCCAGGCAGTGGACGTGTCTGGGAGGGAATGTGGCGATGCCCAGCAGATCCAAGTCAGGCCTGTTCCACGGGCCGAGTGTCAACTGCAGGGCAAGGCTCCCTCGGGACTCCTCCTCGCATGTGCTCCCGGCACAGGTGCGTGTGGGGAGCGTTCACACCACAGCGAGTGGCCACGGCGGCTGTGGAAAGCTGGGAAAGCTGGCCAGCCGCTAAGTGGCCAGGGGCAGGGCTCGGGCATCTCTAGGAGGCAGCCTCTCCGGAGACTCAACTCTGGGTCTCTGCCCGGCGCATCTGGGCACTATTAGTAACTGCACCGAGCCCTCGTCCTGTCTGTGCCGAGCTGAAGATTCGACCGAAATAACAAGGGCTGAGCAGGCTGGAGACAGGATTTACGAGGTAATAATAACGTGCTCTCAGATACGGCACTTTTCATCTTCAAAGCATTTTATAGCCATTTACTAATTAGTCCTGGGCTGCACTCTGCAGCGACAAAGCCCACGAAGCCCTCAGCTGCAGGCAGAGTTCTCAGGTCTGAGCACACAGGTGACTGCCGTCTGCTACAAACATGACTTACTGTGTGTGTCTGTGTTTGTGTGTGTGTCCTGAGTGTGTATGTGTTTGTATATGAGTGAGTGTGTGAGTGCATGCATGTGTGTGTATGAATGTTCCTGTGTGTGTATGTGTGTGCATGTTTCTATGTGTGTGTGCACGTGTGGGTGTC
>JAOXYA010000008.1:40210871-40223749 GCA_028565675.1 Sorex palustris | reverse complement strand
AGGCGTTCCTGCACTGCCCATTCAGCTGGTAGCCTGGCCCTGATCCCTACACACGGGGCTGCTCGCCCACACCCCCTAGTCTCCTCCCCTGGCCTTTCTGCTTGGGCTTTGAGTTGGGGGTTTAAGAGAATCCCCACCCCCAGTTGTATTTGTGGAAGGACGAGAGGGAGGGAAAGGTACCCCAGAAGTTCCTAACGCTTAGGTACTTATGCAGCAAGCCATTTATTCCAAAGTGGCTGGTGCCCAGGGCAAGCAGATCGCTGGTTACTTCCAAGTGATTTTCCCACCTGACACCACACCTCCTCATCACAAACATGAACACAAAGTGATCCGTGACTTGCTACTGGAGGAATGGGTGAGAGGCTCGGTTCCCACAGAGAAGGAGTGCTGAGCCGCCAGCCAGGGCCCAGAGCCCCTGCCGTGTGAACCCCCGCAGGGCACTGACACACCCTCCCTGCGGCAGGCACCCACATGCTCCTGTCACTCTGCCACGTCCCAGCTGGGCACCCCGTGCTAACACCTGTGCCTGCCTGCCACCCGCACTGCCCCCCTTGCGTCTACCGCTTCCTTCAAGTCCCTGCAGGTGTCAGCTCCAGGGACACCAGCGACCCCACCACCCTCTGCTGGGACGCGTCTCTCTGCAGCCATGGTGAGTGCCGAGTTCCCAGGGTTGGCAGTCACTTGCCCCTGCATGCTGCCAGATCCAGCTGAGTTCCCTCAGTGCAGTGATTGTGTTTCGCTATTTTTAGTGGGTGTTCCACAAGATATTAGATATTAGATGAACGAATGAATGAATATGCTTTAGAAGGATGACTGTGTGTGCTTGCCAGGAGGGGTCCCCAAGAGCCAGGGCGGGGTCCCCAAGCCTACAACCTGGGCAGAAAGAGAGAGCCAGAGGCCCCACCACACTCTCCAAGCTCACTGGGGGGCTTCGGGCACACACAGTCACACGCCCCAGGGCTCAGCATCCCAGGCCCTGGGAGGAACTTCAGGTTTGGACACTTAATGGAGAGAAGAAACCCTACAGTATGGACAGGCAAGAGGAGCCTTTCATTTTCCAAGACCCACTTCTCAGGAACTTCCCAATGACACCCGCAGGGTGCCATGGAGTTAATCCTTGTTGGTGTGCAAGGAAACTTGTACTCTTGGTAACTGCCATGAGCGAGGAGAAGGATTGCCATGATCCACCTCCCAACTCCAAGAGCTGGATGGGAAAAGCTCCCCCCCGCCTTCTTTTCCAGTAAGAGATCCTATAAAATAGTGCATGATTAATCACCAAAGCCCTATCGGGAGAGACTGAAAACTCCTCTGCTGTTCCCCTGTAGGATGAATGCATCAGACTTTTTCTGGGAATTAGGCATTTCCAAGAAAGGAGATATAGAAACCAGGAGAGTAATGGGTGTCCTGAGAGGAAAAAAAAAAAAAAGCAAAACTTCTAAAAGTGATAAAGCCAGGGAAAGCGACTCTGGCTTCCCCAGCAGGTTTGAAGAGAAGCAGCAAAGTCCGAGGTTTTTCCAAACAAGGCCATTCTCCAGGTCTCTCCTCCCGTGCTGCAGGTTACTTGGTACAAAGCAGCGGCAGAGGCCTGAGAGGGGCTGGAAAGGCAGGTGGCACATTTGTGACCAGCAGTGATGTCTGTGCGAAGGGAGAGGGACTCCCCAGACCAAGAGAAACAGCCTGGCCCGGTACTGGGGTCCTTTCCCAATTCCTCAGCAATTTCCAGCAGATGAGCACTGGAGAAGCACCGACTCCTCTGGGGAACTGGCAAAGGAGATGGGTGCGAATATGAAGGCCCAGTGATAGGCACTGGGCTGAGCAATCCACCACTGCCAAGAAAGAGGAGGCAATATCTGCACGGGGATGTTTTAGGGGCACAGACAAAAGGGGGACCTTAGAAACCAAGTATCCATGGCACTTTAAGTGAAAGCTGAATCAAATCGAAATCACAGTGAAAGCTGAAAAGTGCAAGCGGCGTCTCAAATATTCACCCACATGCTACAAAGGAGCCAAGCTAAGGTGCCTGGGGCAAATTTCTGAGCCAGGCTCTGTGGGTGGAAAATGTGCCCCAGGAACAATGAAGAGAAGGAAGGGCACAAAAATGTGGGAATGTCAAAGGCAAGAGGGCCCGAGGAGCCTGGCCCTGTGTTCTGAGATCCTGAGTCCTCCTGCACACAGGCTGGCACACAGAGGAAGAGGCCATCTGAACCAAGGCCCCGAGGAACGCTAAAAATAAGCTGACAGTGTTGATTTCCACAAGCTCATGGTACAGATGAACAGATGGGGAAACTGAGGTAGAAGGGACCAGTTTAAAATTCGAAGTGATGAGTCACAGGGCCCATGACTCCGGATTCCTGTATCCATGTGGTTTCCTACTACAGCTTTCTGCTGTATCCAAATGTGCTTTGAAAACTCCTTGTCACTTTCTAAATGAGGGCTGTGTGAATCAAAAAAGGAAACGTAAGATCCCAAGGAGGAGGGAGTTACAGAGAACAGAGATTCATATGCGGAAGAACATATTATATTCATAGCTCCAAAAATGCAAAACTAAAAATGTTGGACTAGCAGAACTATTGAGTAGGTGGCTTTGTTAGAAGTTCACTAATTATAGAAGTGCTGATGACCAGATTTAGAGAACTAAAAACTGAGTTAGACTATCTAAACTAATAGCAGGTTTAAGAGAGACCAACTGATGAACACTTGCAGTTTTGTGCTTATGAACAGAAATTGTGACATTTCACGATGCATAAATGATGACGAAAGTACTGAAGGCATCCGAGCAAGTTGCTCGGGGAAGCTATTAACAACTTCACATTCCAGAATGTGGATTCAATGTACTGAAAAACGTTTGTCTGGGGGCTGAAGCAATAGTACAGATGGTAGCCTGAACGCAGCCGACCTGGGTTCAATCCCCGGCATCCCATATGGTCCCCTGAGCTCGCCAGGAGTAATTCCTGAGCGCAGAGCCAGGAGTAACCCCTGAGCATTGCTGTTTCTGATGCCCCCCCCCAAAGAAACCTTTAAAAAGTTTGTAATAAGTATGAAAGAATGCAATTAAGACCAAAGACCAGGTTAAGCTTTTTAGCTTCTTGGGTTCCTTGGGTCTATGAACTAGATTAAATGCAGTGTTGGTAGTAATATGTAACTATTCATTCACTGATTTTTATGACTATTAAATTAGGTAGGAGGATGTCATTATTTACAAGAAACAATTAGGGTCAGAATGACAGTACAGTGGGGAGGGTGCTTGCCCTGCATGTGGTCGACCTGGGTTTGATCCCCGGCATCCCCTATGTCACTTAAGAACCACCAGGAGTAAGCCCTTAGAACAACTGGGTGTGGGCCAAAAATAAAAGCAAGAAAGACACAAAAATAATATTTGGAGCTAAAGGGCATTATGTCAGTAACAGTCAAATAATTTCAAAAAACAGTGCTTTGGACTATTTTTTGGCTGGAGCGATAGCACAGTGGGTAAGGCGTTTGCCTTGCACATGGTCAACCCGGGTTTGATTCCTCCACCCCTCTCGGAGGGTCCCGCAAGCTACTAAGAGTATCCCGCCCGCACGACAGAGCCTGGCAAGCTCCTCATGGCGTATTCAATATGCCCAGAACAGTAACAACAAGTCTCACAAGTGCCTGCTCGAGCAAATCGATGAACAATAGGAGGACAGTGCTACAGTGCCACAGTGCTCGGACTGTTTTTATATTTCTACCGTAAACTTGACAGTTAAAAAAAACCCTTTCTAATTAAAAGATGATAAAACCCAGACTTGATAATATAAAGATAGTACCCTCCAACTATAAATAACAAGGAAGAAAGACGCTAGAATTTTACATCAAAAAACCCATTACATATGCCTTAAAGTTTTACTGTACATATTTATATTTCTTTGTGCAATAGAAGCATGCATAATTCCCAAATCATAATATAACACGGCCAACTTTCCCCAACTAAGGAACCGTGCCAGGTTTGGCTATATCTGTCTTCCTAGAATGGGGAGCCTCCACGTAATCCTGGAATTTGACGTCTAAAGGAGTCAAAAGTAGGTTAGCAGTGCTTCTTATAGAAAACTGCTTAATACAGCTTATTTCTTAATCAGCTAAAAACGGAAAGAACAAATGGCATTGAAGGCGTATGAAAAAAAAACCCAGTATTACTTCTGAACCATTGGTATTAGATTAAAAAAGTGCAAGACCAACCCAGAAAGAGGCATCTGGTCAGGTGAGAGGCTTACCCCCTTGAACTTGAAATATTTCACTTGAGAAGAAAAGATCACTAAGGAGCTGCAGGTCAGCTGCCCCGAACCGGAGAACCAGGAGTGCTGCCTTCTGCCACAGGACCCGGCCCGGCCCCTCCCTCTGCTCTGCTGATCCCTGCCCTCCTCTCACGGCCCAACAGCAGAACCAGAGCAGCCTCTGCAGGTGAGTGAGCTGCCACGGGACCAGGCCGGTCATGAAATGTTCTCAACCACACTCAGAGCAAGAGAGTTTCCACATTTAGTGGCCTTTCTAGGATTTTAACATTATCTCCCTGGAATGCTGGCTCTAAGGTCTTGGGAGACTTTAAAGACGGGAGTAAATTTCCCCTTGCCACTGATATTCTATGATTAAGACAGCATGAAAGGAATCATGCAAGTCTTTTCCAAGTTTGAAGGGAAAAGGAAAAAGATGCCTTCCTCCTGAAAGCCATAGATTATTCAAAGTAAAGGATAAAGATCATGCTAACAGAGGGACTAAATGCAAAACTCAAGGCAATTGATGATTTGGCCACTGATACTGTGTCAGGGAGGGCGGTATCTCTGGTTTACTTCGAGTCTTGTCTCCTACAAACACCACTCACTCTCTTCTTGGAATTGCTCTAACTCCCCAATACTTCATCCTTTCCCATGCAGAAATGTACATGGGACACCGGTGATATGAGAACAAAGTTCAAAGATCCCAAAGTGAAAGACATTGTTCCCCCGCATCCTACTTACTGTAACTGAAAACTGGGAATTTACTGGGATGGAGGATTTATCATGAGTCAGATTGCCTTTCCAACCAAAACATCTGCTCTACAAAGGCACGGCTGCTACAATCCACTTCCTCTTGGGCCTGGAGAAGGACCAAGTTGTAGCTTAGCCCTTCCTTTAAAGCCACAGAGACCATGAAATGAGAAACAAAAGAACGAGCAGATGATAGGATCTTCCAATTTCCACTCCTTTCTTGGATGGTATGACAAACAACACTAAAATGGAGAATTCACAGTGTCCAATATCACACTAAGGGACTATCAGCTCGGAGGAATCGTCAAGGTTTTTATCATAATACTCAGATTGACAGCAGCACAGCTAGAACCAGTTGATTCTTTGGTATCCGAGGGAAGAAGGGCAACACGTGAGAAAAAGAATGAGGTAGAGGAGCTCATTCTTCATGCATATCCTCCGACGAATATTGGCTGAGAATTCGATGCATCTGGTACTATTCTAGGAACACGCAGGGAATAAGCTAGATAATGGACATCCTTTACCTCTCAACGAATGAACAAGCCAATTCATAAACAATGCAAAGCTTTGGGCCCTCAACAGCCACCAACCATTTTTTCCCCAGCACCTACAAGTAATGAGATAGTTTTAAAGAGTTATATTTTACTGCAGTGAACAAATTTTGGGACTTGTCAAAAAAAGAAAAAAAAAAACCAGAAAAACAAAAAAACCCACCTAATTCCTGGACCCCTCCTTTGGAGATTATGACTCAGTACGTGAGAAAGGTTTTCTGAAATCTGAATATTTTTACATGTACTAGGAGACTGAACAGCCCAGTCAGGTTTGGAATCTATTCTCCAAGATATTGATCTTTAAGCATTTCAAATCAAATCTTATCAGTGAAAAATGTTTGCGCTCCAATCAATTGATCTCTCTGGAGTGACTGATAAGCTCTGTACACCAACTGCTGGATCAACACAGCGTGAAGATCCCGAAATGTGTGCAAATGGGACAAACTGAAACCGAGTGAGATAAAAAGGAACAAATGTTTCTCCCATGCATAGGTAGCTGCACAAGTTGCAACTCACTCCACACCGCCCCGCCCCCCAGGTCTGTGGGCTCCTCATGGTACCAAGCAATGGACAACAACGGATCAAGAAGGGCTGGAGCTGGCGAAGATTCACCAGTGGCGGGGAGTAATGTATGCATGTGTGTGTGTGTGTGTGTGTGTGTGTGTGTGGTCTTATATCCTCAAAAATCCATATACACATTATTCTCTAGTGCACACAGGACACTCTCCAGCACAGATCACATATTAAGGGCATAAATTCACAAACATACAAATCATACCAATCATCTTACCACACCACAGAGCCACAGAGACAGAGATTAGTCCTAAGAAGATGTGGAGAAACTCAAATATGTGGAGATCGAACAACACACTACTAAGTAACAGCTAGATCAAAGAGAAAATCGAGGAAGAAATAAAAAATTCCTTGAGACTAATAATAAAGAAAAAAGCTATCAAAACAAATGGGACACAGCAAAAGCTGTCCTTAGAGGGAAACTCATAGCAATACAGGCCGACATTAGAAAAGAAGAAAAAGATAAAGATAAAATCAACAACCTAAACTCCCATCTCAAATATCTGGAGTACCAACAACAAATGAATTGAAAGATAAACAGAAGAGAGGAAACAATAAAAATCAGAGCAGAAATCAACAATACAGAAACCAAAAAAGTAACACAAAAACTCAACATCAGTGAAACCAGAAGCTGTTTCTTCGAAAGAGTAAATAAGACAGACAAACCTTGGGTTATACTCAGGCGAAACAGAGGAAATACCCAAATAAATAGGATCAGAAACAAAAGAAATTACGACCAATCCAAGAGCACTTACTATGAACCACCCAACTCTGTTCAGCTGGAGAACCCAGAAGAAAACTGTTTTTTTCTAAAACAGATTCTTGGAAAAAAGTAATCTCCCTAAACTGAATCAAGAGGAAATAGGAAGCCTAAATAAGGCCAATCACCAGCAAGGAAATTTCAACATTAGCTAAGAATCCCCCAATAAACAAAAGTCCTGGTCCAGATGGGTTTACTGGTGATTTTTTATCAAACCTTTACAGAAGACTTAACTGCCGTTTATCCTCAAACCCTTTCAAAATATCAAAGAAACAGGATTCCCTCCTAATTCCTTGTGCAAAGCTACATCCTCTGGGGCCCAGACTACAAACAGGGCCAGAGGCATGGCTCCAGTGTGCTGGCACATGCCTCACCTGTGTGTCACACTGAGCCGGATCCACATCAGCAAGTGACATCCCCAAGCACCACCAGGATAGTCCCCAAGGACCCCTAGCGCCACTCTCTGAGGCCGATGGCCCCAAAACGCCCCCCCTCCAAGCTGCCCTCTCCTTTCCTGGACCACCATGTGGCACCTGTGAGAAGGGAAACCTACAAACACAGGAAGGGAAAACAAAACATAGGAAGAAAACAGAAACATAGGAAGAAAAGAAAATGTTTTATATATGGCTGAGCTCTACATCTTCACACTATATTTACATATGGTACACAATTTTTATGGAGAGCTTGTATGATTATTATATGATTATAGAACTGTAGCACTGTCATCCCATTGTTATCAATTTTCTCGAGTGGGCACCAGTAACATCTCCATTGTGAAACTTGTCGTTACTGTTTTTGGCATATTGAATATGCCACGGATAGCTTGCCAGGCTCTGCCGTGCAGGTAGGATACTCTCAAAAGCTTGCCGGGCTCTTCGAGAAGGACAGAGGAATTGAACCCTGGTCGGCCACATGCAAGGCAAACACCCTACCCACTGTGCTATGGTTCCAGTCCATTATGACTGTATGATTATTTTTATGTTTATTTAAATCAGTCAATCAATCAATCAATCAAAGAAATGTTCTTTTGGTCTTGGGGACATGCCCAGAAGCACTGGTGGCTTCTCCCAGGCTGGGCTCAGTTGTCCTTCCTGTCAGTGTCCGTGGGACAGGAGGTGCCGGGAATGGAACCCTAGCCTCCAGGGTGCAAAGTCTACGCTCTACCTCCTAAGTGCTCTCTCTGGTCGCTATAAAAAATAATTTAGAACAACCAGCAATAAAAACTGACATCAGCAAAGTTGCAGGATAAATGTTTGTTTGAAAGTATATGTACTACAAACCTCAGTCAGAAGAGACTCCATTTATAATGCTAAAGAAAAGCTTAATAGGGGGGTATTAATTTAAATCAGAAAATTAGAGGCTTAGTCAGATGACTTAAAGTCTGATGGCAGAATCCATCTTCCTTTGATGGATAAATGGATAAGTATAATTTGTTCCAGTGCTGGGAAAAACTAAAAATAGTAAGAATGACAACATTCCCCAAATTATTATGTATAGTGAATACTGATTTTTACAGAACTTGATATTGGCACTAAAACACAGATTTTCAAAAGAAAACCATTGAAGTTATTGCTACTCCTTTCAACCTCTCTAATGGTACAAAAGAAAGTGTGTGTGTTTTTAAAATGAATTAGTTGAACTAGAAAAAAAAACTCAAAATAGAATTCATAAAATATATAAAGATTCTTATCCATGACAAGCTTGAAGTAATCCTATTACAGCGGGAAAAGAGCCAGAGAGGAATTGGAGAGTAAACAGAAAAGCAAAGGAAAAAAATCCAAACCTTCAGAGGTCAGCCCATTTGTGCAAGCCAAAGAATAAAAATCCACGAAGAAGAAAAACAGAATTACAGATTTATCCTAACTATGGAAGAGAGAAAACTTCATCAATGCCAAATAAAAAAAAGTGAAATATCACAGACAAGATATTTTCAAATGCAAAACAAAAAAAAAATCCTACTTGGCAAAAATGCAGCATCTGATACTACCTACAACATATTAAGTATCTACAGAACAGGGAGCAGGACCCTAAATGTGATCAATGTCCATGACAGCAGGCATAGTCAACCAGATTTTTCTGATAAAGTAGCTCAAGAACATGAACCCCAGAAAAATGTAAAAAAATGCCACAAGGAAAGGCATATTAAGGAAGCATCATGTGACGATCAACGGCAAAAACAAACAAGACAGAAGTCTAACCAGGCCAGGGGTTTGAGCACACAAGCTTTGCTGTCCTGCCTCATACTTCCACCCTCCCCAGCACAGTCAATTCCACCATTTTCTGGTTCTGTCTTGTGAATCTTGCCTGGTTACATATAAATAAGCATCCACTTTCCACATGTTTTGAGAAATAAATCTGAATTTCACCGTCCTATCTCTTGGACACTGCAAACCCATACCAGGGAGCCATCTTGCTCTTGTTTAGTGGCTGGAATAAATTTATCAACTACTGTAACTGGTCTCTCTTTTTCTAGCTTAAATGCCTTGCAGAATCTGCTACCTTGCCTCCTGAGATTGACCATTCTATCCAATGGATAGTTTTTGTTTGGGGGCCACACCTGGTTCTCCTACTCACAGATCCCTCCCACACAGGGGATCATGAGGTAAGAGAGACCAAATGCATGGAAGACAAGCACCTTACCCATTGTACTATCTCTCCAGCCCCCAGTGAATAGTCTTTAAGGCAGGGCTCTTAAGCCATCCCATAGGAAACAGAATCTTAATTAATCATGGAGATAATTTCCACATTGTGGAATGCATTAAATTGGTCTACTTTCTGATGACTAGAGCTCAAAATAAAAAAAATCTTTTTTTTAAGCCTTATCCTTAGATTCAACAATTCTACTTGGAAAATTATTCCAAGGAAGTAATCCAAATAAAAATAACAAAAATTAATGGTAATCCTCTTAGAAAGAAGAAGAGAGAGAAAGGAAGTAGAGAAAGAAAGAACAAAGGGCAAGGCGGGACAAAAGCACAATTTAAATATCTAATGGTAGGAGAATGGCTGATAAAACTATGAAATGTTAACACAATGGAATGTTCTACGACTTAAAATAGCAGCTATGTAAACCACAAACACATGGAAACAGTGGAAAAATGGTTCAGTGATATTAGAACTGAAAGGGTTTGGAAATGATTTGCCCCCTTGGACCCACCCCAAAGCCGAGACTATCCAGCATTCTTTCTGTAGCTTCTCTCATCCCCGCAAGAAAGTTTTTATGCCCCTCATCATAGCTTAATACTTTTTTTTTTGATCAACAATACCTAAAAACTGTAGTAACTTCCTTGCTTCTCAATGAGTGTCTCTCTCTATATGCCAGTAGATTTCTAAGCTATGCACAACTACAGTGTTACATTTTTCTTTTTGAATTCTGCATTTCTGACAGACGCCCTTCAATACTTCCATGTCAGAACTATTCAACTCGCTCCCCCGGCGGCAAGGGCTGCTACCCTCAAACGCATGCGTGCCCTGAATCAATGGAAGTCCTGCCTGGTGAGTTAGGAGCCCTTTCTCAGCCGCTCAACAGAACAGGGAGAGGCATGTCTGACTCCAATCTGGGTAGGAATCCAAATTCCACTACTTCACATCAGACTAACATGTTATGCTAGTGAAGTTTCCTGATCTTCAGGTTTCCCAATTTTTTTAAAGGAACCCTAAAATCTACTTCTATTATCTGGAGCCAATGCTAACTAAGCACAGAATGAGCGTGCTATAATAATATTTTAAATGATTGATCTTCTAATTTAGTATCTAGTTCTCAATACAGACTTAGCTCTTGATATCCAGCCAGAATTCAAACCGAAACAACGGACACTCTGAAACAAGTATGGTCTAAGGGAATGACCCAGGCCCATATTGGTTACCTTTCGAAAGTAAAGTCGAGTTCTGAGTCTCAGGTCACCTGACTAGGGAATCAGTACTAGGATGTTTCTTATAGCCTGCCCCTGAGAGTCTCAGTCTCTGAAGGGGAGAGTAAGATGGTCTGGGTCCCAGCCGGCATAGGTCTTGGCCTGTTTTGTTCCCCTCATGGAAAGACATGCCCAGGTCAAATCATCTGCCATTTCCTAACGCATTCACTCTGGGATTCAACTGCACTGAGTTACAACTTTGAGGGCTGGGGCAAGAATTTAGTGGTACACTACATGCCTCACACGGTGAGACCCTGGATTGGACCACCACTACTGTAGCACTGTAGCACTGTCCTCCCGTTGTTCACCAATTTGCTCGAGTGGGCACCAGTAATGTCTCACAACAAATTGTGAGACTTGTTGTTACTGTGTCTGGCATATCAAATATGTCATGGGTAGATTGCCAGGCTTTGCCATGCGGGTGAAATATTCTCGGTAGCTTGCCTGGCTCTCCGAGAGGGGCGGAGGAATTGAACCCTGGTCAGCCGCATGCAAGGCAAATGCCCTACCCACTGTGCTATCGCTCCAGCCCAGCACCACCACTACAACAACAAAAAGCTACAAACCGATAAACCTATATTTATTTTGCTTTAAAAAAAAACACCTGTTTTATATGAAACCCTCAAATACCTCAAAAACAGAGTGTCTTCGTTAAGATGTTTATTTTCCCACATGATTCTTCAAACAAACTGCCCTAATTCTTCAAACATGTTCGACAGAAATTCACTATGCTAATCACCTCTCTTCTTCTAGGATTCAGAATTATATTCTTTAAAACCGATGAAACAGCTTTTGGATCTATTACTTCCTCTTCTGGGACCAGCACCTTCATTAAGGACGTCATATTTTACATGAGATTTTAGACAGTTAATACTCAAATCTCTGTCGTCCTAAATACCCTAAACAGTTTTCTCTGGAGAGGCCTGTCCTTATTTGTATAAGCACACAGGTGTTTTTATTAATTTTTTTTTCATGTTTTAAGTCTATGGGCATCAAATGGATTATGATGGTCACTGGACTACGGGATCAGACTTAACTGGTTTCCACTCATTCATTATTAGGCCCTATGCCTGGTATAAAGAACATATAAGCAGGAAGACAAGGAAGTAAACCAACGATTACAATATATGTGATAAAGGTATTGTTAAGGAAAGTAAAGGAAGGCATTAAAGAACAAACAAAACAAAGCAAACACCTGACCCAAATCTGATGTGGGAAGGCCACCTGGATGTCCCTGCTTGTGTCCCTGAAGTTGTCCTAACTCCCCAAGCCAGTGTCCCCTCACAGCTATCTGAGAAACTACTATGGAAGAATTTTGACAAAGCTTATCAAAATCATTAAATAAGTATACCCTGACTGGCATTTCAAGGGGTTGTGGGGACTTGCCCTCCGACAAGAACAGCATATACAAGAAATAATGCCTGTATCTTCATTCACCTGCAGCACTACTTGTAATGGCCACAAGCTGCAAACAACTCAGGGATGTCTGAAGAATGGCTGAGGAAGTCATGATTAACGTATTCACATATTCGTATCAAGTAGCTGGAGAAAGCTAGAAAAAGAAGGAGAAAACTAAACCGGGGTGCAGTGAGACTTTCCAAGATGCAAGAGTTTAGCCAAAGTAGCAGACATCAGGGTAGAGCCGTTCCCAGCTCTCTGTGGAAGAGGATGCACAGAAACACACCTGCGTGTGTGTCTGCGTACAAAAATCCTGGAGGGAGACACCAGAAAGTGTGCAAAGGGACTGCCCATCTTTGTATCTGTTTTGAGAGCACATGCTGGGGTTCCTGCGTGTCATAGAAACAAACAAACACAGGGGTTCCTCCTGGCTCCACACTCTGGAATTACTGTGGGGTGTAACGCAGGACTTCAGGAACCTCTCACTGATCACCCCCTTTCACCCAAGAAATTTTACACGACTTCAGATATAAGAAAGGTAATATAAAATAAGTTTCGAGATCAAACTCACTGATAGTAAATCAGAAGAAATTTTACTTTAAAACAAACTGTTCGGGGGTATGGTGCCGCCAGCAGGTCAACCTGTACCTGTGAGGCGAGTGCATCAGCAGCCTGATGGCACCTTCAGACTTCCAGATACCCCAAA
>JAOXYA010000008.1:40193128-40209441 GCA_028565675.1 Sorex palustris | reverse complement strand
CCTATTCTGTTACTTTATGTTCCCCAGATGAATGCAATCTTTCTATGTCTATCCCTTTCTTTCTGAGTCATTTCACTGAACATGATACTTTCCATGTAGTACCACTTGTATGTAAATTTCATGACTTTCTCTTTTCTAACAGCTACACAGTACTCCACTGTTGTCTTGATTATTATTCTAACTTAGTTCTTTTCCACCTCCCCACTCACTGTTAGCACTTGGCCACCTCAGGCCCGGCTTCATCCAGTGTTTGAAAAGCACAGTGGATGGGCAATAAACATATACTGGGAAGACACACGAGTGAAAATGAACAAAGGAATGATCAAACCATAACAAAGTTAAATACACACTGAAGTCAAAAGGAACTAGGAAACCACATGGAATGCTCTGTATTTATTCCCAATGCAAGTATGCAGGTCAGCTGGCTCTCAGCCCCAGAGCTCAACCAAGAAGCAGTGTGTGCTATCGTAACTAAGTATGCGTTTACAGTAAAATGGCAGGGGTCAGACCCAGTGTCATTCCTCACTCGCTAGCAGAACCTAAGCGAGGTGCTGAGGTTCTGACTTAGTTCTGTCCTCTCTATATCGCGCGGAATTATTGGGATGAACACGTGAAACACTCTTCATGAAGTTTTGTGGTGGTCAAGGAGGACACAAAACTTTCAATCATCCATTCTTAAAATCTGGACCAAAATAACATGTAGTTGTTATACATCAAAATAATATACGTTGTTAGCTTATAAAGTACACTGAGATTAAACATAGTAGGAGAAACTTAAATCTTTCAGTTCTTCGAAAGTTACTTTTTCTGCACTTTCTGGGAATCACCAGGTGCGTCCTGAGGAGACCACCAGCAAGAGGGGGCTGATGCGACCACGACCGCGTGGCCGGCTATGGGGGACAGTGCGGAAGTCAGGCTTCTTGCCCCGCACACAGCTGCAGGCAGGAATGACCCTGGGTCCAATCCTGGCGCCACATCTGGTCCCCTGAGGACAGCCAGGCATGGCCCTTGGAGCACAAAGCCAGGCATGACCTCTGAGCACTGCTGGGTGTGGCTTCCTGTGCCCCTACCCCTTGCCCCCCCCCAAAAGAACACAAGAACAAAGAAGACATGTTCTTACCATCTGACCTTCTAAGAGCTCTCAGGGCAGAGAGGATAGCAGAAAAAAAGGACAAATGACTAGGGGGAGGGAGAGAGGGGATAGAGTGAGGAAGAGGAGAGAGAGGAGAAAGGAGAGAGAGAGGAAAGGAGGGAGGAGAGGAAAGAGGAGAAGAGAGAAAGGAGAAAGGGGGGAAGGTGGGAGGGAGGGATGTGTGTGCAGGGGAGGGTGGCTCTGCTCAGGGATCCAAGGATCGCTCCTGTCAGGCTTGGGGGGCGCTGAGGGTGTGGAAGAACCCGGGTTCGACACACTCAAGGCAAGCTTCTGACCTGCTGTAGCGTGTTTCTGGTTCCGAGGGGGAGACAGTTCAACACTGACTGGTTAGGTACAAAATACTTTGGGGAAAATTACTGCCTCCTGCTCTCTTCTTCTACCAGGTCTGTGGTTTTCTTTTTTGGTTTGTTTGTTGAATAAAGTTTTATTGGAACATGGTCATATCCAGTCACACTACAGTAAGAACAGCCATGGTAGAGATCATTATTCCTACAGAGTCCCAATAATATCATGTCTGGTCTTTTATAGAGAGTTTGTTAAGTCCTGTTAATTTTTTTTTAATTTCTATTGGTGAAACATCATGAGGTACAGTTGTAGACTTACTGTGTTTTGAAGACTCCGAGGCTGCTCTTCGTGGTAAGGCTATTACCTGGATAGTCTATCATTTATCACAGTGATTTAATCCTAAGCATTTTACTGTTTTGATACTATTTTAAACAGCATAGTTTTAATTTCTTTTTTTTTCAGTTTTCCTGAGTATATAAAAATAATAATACTAACTTTGCATTCTCTACTTTTGTGAAATTCACTGTTTGAGTAGTCTTTTTGTAGATTTTAATACACATTCTAAACACAAAACTATAATATCTGCAAAGACACTTTTACTTATACCATTTCAAATCAATGCCTTTTATTTTTCTTGTCTTATTGCACCGATTAGCACATCTGGTACAATAATAAATGAAAGGAAAGCAGACAAGACATATAAATGGGTGTTGAATGTTTTGTCCTGTTTCAATTAAAATGATCATATGATTTTTCTGATATATTTAATATAGTGACATTGGTTTTTTAAAGTTATATTGATCTAGTTCTCAAGGAATATTTTCCATTTAGCCACTATGAAAATAAGTACATATTTTTCAAATAAAATATTTACTACCATTTGCTAATAATTTGTTAAAGCTTTCTCCATGTCAATCATGAGAGATAACTGTCATTTTTCTATTTTCATACCATTCTAGATTAGTTTTTGGTATTGAAATTGTTTTTCTGGAGGGACCACAGGAACACCTGGTTGGCTCAGGTTTATTCAGGGAACCATGAGATGCCAGAGAATCAAACCAGGGTGAACTGTGTGCCAGGCAAGCACCTTCCCCCTGTACTGACTCTCTTGCCCTAGAATTATTCTGACCTCCTAATAACCAGTTCTACTGAATTAACCCAAGCAGCTAACACTTAGGGCTGATTCTGGCAACGTGTAAACCAAAAGTGCCAAGCCCGAAAAGTGATTGCTAAATTTTATGTGACAATAATTAGACAAATGCTTATATATACACATTTTGTGCAAAGTATTTACTGCCAAAAATTATTTTTCCGAAGCTTAATAATGATAAAATTAAGTCAATATTTAACTCCTTAAGTGCCAGGCTCTTATCACTTGCCTTTCAGACACAAGAAATTAATTCTGGATGATGGTAAACATCAAAGATTTGTGCAAATTTGTCTTTTATAGCTCTCGAGCTTTGGGAAAGAAGACACTGAAAATATTATTTTCAGTCTAACTACAACTCTCACCTTCACTTGATATTCAGTCACGGATTCAAAAAGAGTAAAGCTGAGAGAAATTTTGGAGATCATCACTTTGTACACTGTCAACTTTTTACAGATGGATTAACAGACCCAGAATGAGAAATTACTTTTCTGACCCCACCTTGTCCATTCACAGTACAGGTTGGGATGGATCTGAGATCTTATCTCCTCAAATACTCTACTCTCCAGGGCGGAAGGGATTGTACAGTGGGTAGAGTGTTTGCTTTCAAGTGGCTGATCCAGGTTGAATCCCTGGTACCCTATACACTGAGCACCGCCAGGAGTGATTCCCGAGTGCAGAGCCAGGAGTAACTCCTGAGTTACTCCTGTGGAGTCAAAGCAGTAAAAAAAGGCAAAACAAAACAAAACAGAAACCCAAATACTCCATTCTCCCTGCTGCTCTCCCACCAAGAAGGGCACCCCTACTTCCCTATACAAGTCTGAAAACAAACATGATGAACCTGAGCCAGTAATGCCTCCTTACCAGCTATCCGTTGGTGAAAGACAATTAAAGGAGTTAGTTTTGATTTTTACCCAAATTTTAATCAAAGGAAGACCCCAACTGTGATAAGGCTGCACTCTAGTTTGGAACTGGAATTCAAGAAGTTAAGACGGATGTTAGAGTTATTAAAAAAACAAAATTGACTCTCCTTCTCTATGAAATATCACAAATAGGAAGAATAAATTTATATGGGTAGTTCAATAAGAGAGAATACCTTATTGGGGCCCATGAATTAAAAAAAATAACATCAATCACAGCAGATGAAAGAAACAATAGTATACAATATTCCTATTGAGCTTGCAATTAAGAATGTGTTTTTCTTATTTTGATTCTCACTGGATTCTTCCCAGATCCAGGAAAATAGAAAGACAGTCGTACGCTCATTTCTACAGTGCGGAGACAGACTGAGAAAGTAACTGGCTCACAGTTACACTCACTATGAAACAGCAAATGATTTGACCCTTTGTCCTCTGAGTTCAAACAATAAAATCATTTTAATTTGCAATGAACCCTGAGGCTGGCTGCACATAGACTCTACACATGAATCTATCAGGAGAAGATGCCGCCATCTTACAAATAAAGATGTTACAGAAGAATAATATCACACCCTTGTTGTGACCCTGAGCTAGAAACATACATGTCAATTTCAAGCCCCAAATTAAATATTCTGATAGGTGAAACCTACAGGGGAGACAATGCCGACTCAGAAACAACAGCTGGAATAGAAACTACAAGAGGTAATTTACTTTTCTCAGGGACCCAAGTTCTTTGTGCCAGAGATAATCACTCTGTCATTTGGCCATCTCTTGATTACTACCTTTTACTCATGTATTAAGAGTTAAGAAATAATTCTTAACAAAGACAGGTAAAAATTAGTCCAAGCTTATCTAAACACTGAAGACCAAGAAACCTTGCCCAGAGTGTTTCATCTGTGCATAAGCCAACTCAAATGACATATGGGAGGGGACCTTCACCTTCCCAAATCTTCCCATAAATAACACTGACCAAAAACTCAAAACGCACACACACACACACACACACACACACACACACACACTCAACCCCCCCCCAAGGGTGGAGAAGAATTTAACAATGATAAACGTAAAGCAATTTAAAAACAAGTATCAGTGGCATTTGAAATTTATTGTGATTGAATGTTTCACAGTATTTATCTCCAATGGACCAAGTACAAAATTAACCAGTGTGCCATTATGTAAAGTAAATATTAAGCCATCCTATTTCTTAGACTTGAGGTCAGAAGTTTTGGGTCTGGGAACACTACTTAAGTGCATTAAAAGTGTTTCTTCGTCTGTAAAAAGAAGATAATAAAAAAAACAACTATGCATTCCTTTCTCAGTAAACTGCAAAGCCATTTATGAATACCATCATATCTTATAATGCCCTGAAGTTAGGCTCTGGCTCAAAATTTAATTGTGAAGGGAAAAAACTTGGTTCCCCCAGCTGCATTTTTTAATAATTCTGCATTATTTGGGTGGTAGATGTGGTGGGGTTCATACACTTATGGAGGTGCGAATCTCCACTCCCCCCAATTTTATAGTACTGTACAAATAATGGAACAAATCAACAAAATTGGTGATACTTGTCAATACCAGGAACTCTAGCAAAAGTCAGAATATAGAGACGATCCCGACACAGTTTTCAATGGAAAACCAAATATGGCTCACTGTGATGCCCACTTTTGCATGTTTCTCCCCATAGACCGGGCTCCTGAGACTGACTACTTTCCAGGCACAATGCTTGAGGTGTGGGCTCGCTCACACCCATTACAGCCTTGAGTGAAGCGGGAGTGTTCAATAAACACATGTTACAGGAATGAAGAAGAGGCCATTCATTCCTCCTTGAATCCCACACTTGGGGCGGGGCGGGCTCTTAAAACTCAAGGAATGTGAAATGAGGTTTTGATCACTTAATGCAGTCCAAATGGATCCTTTACAGTTAAAAAAAAAAAGAAAAAGAAAAAGAAAAAAATCAAAAAGGGAAAGGCTAAGTCCATTTATTATTACAAATATCTTTTGATACCTTAACAGGACAGGCACTGTACTGGACACTTGGGTAGAATGATAAACTGAAAAGGTGTCATTCCTCTTCGAACCTAAGACTTGTCCCATCAAGGTGGACTGGCACGCACGGCCTGCACACACACAAATACACATACAGTCATACAGGGGCAGACACACGCTCTGATGTGACTCTATAATCCTGTGAGAGAGGAGCCTTTTTTCCAGATTGGCCTTGAAGAGCCCTAGGGCAACTTAGCATAGAGAACATTTTTTTTTTTTGGTTTTGTTTTCTATAAATGATTTTCATACTAAAAACTTATCTAGAATGGTACAAAAATAGAATATGACAGTTATCCCTCACGAATGACACAGAGAAAACTTTAACACATTATTAGCAAACAGGAGTAAATTTTTTTTTCTTTTTGAGTCACACCCGACGATGCTCAGGGGTTACTCCTGGCTTTGCACTCAGGAATCACTCCTGGCGATGCTCAGGGGACCATACGGGATGCTGGGAATCGAACCGGGGTCGGCCACGTGCAAGGCAAACACCCTACCCGCTGTGCTATTGCTCCAGCCTCAGGAGTAAATATTTTATTTGAAAAGGTGTGCCCTCTAAAGCAGTGACCTGCAATCAGAGCTGTCTGCTGAAATCATGTAGAGAGTATTAAAAACCAAGTCTCCAATTCTCATTTAATGGGTCTGGGGTACCCCCCACCCCACACAAACACATATGCCCCGGGAGTCTTCAGCACTGTTCACATGTGGCCAAGGTTGAGTACCACTGGCGTGGAGCATGGGGCAGCTCAGAATTTCCTGGAAATTAAGTAACTACCCTGTCCAACGGAAGTTTCTCCGCCTGGGACACAGAATGAAGCAGAGAAACCTGAGGCCATCTTCATCCACACTGGCTGCTGAAGCAGTTCTGCCACACAGACCTACAAATCAGTAACTACCCGGAGCATTTAGATGAGAGCACGCTTAATGCAGAATGTCTAGTACTAGAGACCAATTAGATGTTCTCTAATTATTCTAAAAAAACAATGATTATTTTTCTGAGAATTCTCGTAAAATGTTTTCATATGTAGTTCAGAAAATACAGATCTTACTACCAGAAAATACTACCCCTAATCTTTCTCGTAAGCTATACTATTTTTTTAATCTGTGCATGTGTGTGCGTGTGTGTGTGTGTGTACGAGCATTTGGTCACCTTACAGACTGATATAGCACATTATTTTCTGTAACAGGCTATTTCCAGTTATCAACATATTGTGATAGGGATTTGTAGTTACGATAAACCAGTACAACTGCAGAGGGAAATACAGATAAGAAGCAAGTCACCATTTGCTTCTTCACATTGCAGAAGCCCCAAAGAGTAAGCTAGTGATACTAAATTGTGTACAAGCTGGGGTCTAAGGACATTGGTTCAAGGTCTGTTTTAAGTCTGCAGGAGGTGAGGACCCCTCCTCATAATCACAGGTCCCAGAAACTTCATTCATGTTCTTAATAATCTTTGTTTCCAAAAGTTTAATCAACATTTCTAAGATAATCTTCCTACAAACAACCAGAGACTTTTTTTTTTTTCTGTTTGGGGACAACACCTGACTGTGCTCAGGGCTTAGTCCTGGCTCTGTCTTAGCAAGGGGATCAAATCTGGGTTGGCCACATGCAAGGCAGGTACCCTGACCAGAGTAATATCTATCTGGCCCCACATCCAGGAATTTCTGCCTCAGATAAGCAAATGCTTTTAGCTTAAGTCTCACTGAAGACTCTTTCTTGCCAGATTTCTGAATGGCTTTCATTTTGTGACCATAATTGTTAGATCATTCACAAAGTATCTGTCAGGCTCTCTTGTGGTTAAGGATGGATTTAGATTGTTGCAACTCATATCACAGAGCTGAAATCAGACATTCACTCCCCCAAATAGAAGAAGCCAGACCTATATGAGCTCATAGCCCACCTCTGATCCCAGCCAACCAATCCAGAACTGATTCTCTTGAGGACTTAAAGATCTGCTGACATTTGAGGCTCTCCTGATGATCAAGACAGCTCACTGCCTGCGCTTCCTAGAGACAATCCTTCAATAACAAACACTCCCAACACACAAACACACAAGACACCTCACAATCTCTCAGTCTTCCTCTACTCTCTTGAGTATGAAAGGACCTCAGACCATTGAGACAAAAAGACTCCAATACACAAAATATAAAGCAATCCAGGGAAAGGAGACAAATTGAAAAGATAAAATAAAATGAACAAATAACACCCCAAAGATAGCATGATACATTTTTTTAAAATTCTGTGGAATCAAGGAAGATGAAGGCAAAGAAATCTCCCAAAAAGCACAACCAAAAAGCAATTAGAAATAAGAAAGACATTAAGAAGACAAAAAGAAAAATTAATTCCAGAAGCCCAATATTCAAAAAGTGAGAGAGAGAGACAGACAGACAGACAGACAGACAGAGAGAGAAGAAAACTTTCAAAGGAAAAATAAAAAGTTTTTACAACTGAAAGACCAGAATCCCCATATTGTTTGTTTGTTTGTTTTGAGGGGTGACACCCAGCAATGCTCAGGGCTTACTGTGGCCCTGTGCTCATCAGGAATCACTCCAGGCAGTGCTCAAGAGACCATCTAGGTTGTGGGACAGAGCCTGAGCAGGCTGTGTGCAAAGCCAAGAGCTGCCCACAGAGCTATTTGGAAAACACATGAGCCCTAAAAACTTCTTCTGAAACAGTTTATGTGAAGAGGAGGAAAGCTATCTCCAAATGACAGCTCTATAATGACCCGAAGAGAAGTCTTGCAGTAGTTAAATAACAGAACGATAGGGCTAGGAAAATAGCTAAGGCCCTTGAAAACAAGTTTCAACATTTTCCTTCCTCCAGGCAAAACAACACCTCAAGAGTCGAATGCCACGATAGAATGAAAAGCATTGGTAACCCTCAAACTTGTGCTCAAATGCAATATATAAGGATCATTAAACAAATTTATCCAAGATGGAGTAGTTAACTTTGGGATCTAAACAACTTTGTTGTTAATCACTGTATCACTGCCATCCCGTTGTTCATCGATTTAATCAAGCGAGCGGGTGCCAGTAACATCTCCATTCGTCCCAGCCCTGGGATTTTAGCAGTCTCTCCTTACTCGTCTTTCCCAAAGTTGCCATATTGGAGGCTCCTTCAGGGTCAGGGGAAAAATTAAATGAATAAGGAACTAAGACAGTTTTAGGAACTCAAAGGGGATGAAAGTCCATGTTGAGTTTCCCTGTGGAGGTAGAGATTGTAATAATGTCTCAGGACATTGGGGCATCCACAAACAAGACTACTGCTCGATAGGAGCCTGGCAAGACATCTGCACAATTCTTTCCTCTATTTGTCCAAGCCCTAAACCAGTCTCTCAAGCTCCCTCGCTCAGTCTCTCAATTCTCTCTTTCTCTCTTTTTCTCTCAATTCTCGCTTTCTCTCCCCACCCCCCGCCCATTTGGGCATATCCTATCTACAATTTACAGATGGACAAGCTCATTTAAAAGCTGACTAATTAAAATATATTGATCATAAAATATGTACTGTTATCTTTTTTTCCTTAACACATCCTAAAGCTAATCTTGGTTGAAAATATATATGTACTTATCCTAGTACAGCATAAGACAAGAATATAATTCAATGAAACCTTTACAAAATGTCAGATTAATTACAGTTTTTCAGTGCAGATGGATTTAAGGAAATCATCTCTGAAAACAGTACTCCAGTTAAAGTAAAATAAAGACATACTCTTCCCTAAGTCAGTGTGTGAGCGATGCCAAAATATTAAAACTGCCATATATTAAAGATGCCATGATATGAATTTTTCAAATAAATAGAAGTAGTTTGTGGGGCTCCTGAGGCAGTATCCTAGAAACAGGAAGGTTCTCTCTGGATCGCTCAACAGGAAGGATCAATAATATAAAGTACAAGAAATAAACTTGCAGTCACTGGGGCTAAAAAAAAATGTATTTTAGAGAGATCATTAAGGCACAAAAAAGTAATACATTCAAGACTCACTTACTGTAGCAACATTAAGGATGTGTGTGGGCCAGAAGACGGGGTATTCGGGAATGTGACCAGTGACACGTCACACGGCATCCCCACGTTCAGGTCTCTCTGTGCCTCTGAAAGTCAGGTTGCTATGATGTTCATCACATCAGCAAATTTTACCTCTCCTTCAACACAGGTCAGCCTGACATTTCTCTAAAATAACTTCTTTATACGGTTTTGAAATTCAGTGCCATAAAAGTCAGTGGCATAAATCACTTCTAGAGAATACTTTTTATATTGTAATGCATTGCACAATGATTTCGTGTCTTGGTGGGCTTAAAAGATTGACTGTTATTCAAGTTAAACATTAACAGAGACAAAATATTTATCTCTCTTTGCCCAGGGAGGCTTAATCTACACCTTCAAACAATTTATATTTATGTATTTGTTAACACAACCCAAGTGATGTTCTATTCATTCCAAAGTGAAAAGTGGCATCTGAAACATTTCCAACATTATGTCTGGCTGAAAATGACATTTTTAAGGAGCATTCAAATAAAGAGGTTGAAAAGTTTCGTTTCAAGTAAAAATGGGTCAGGAACACTTTTCACTTATTTCTCATCCTGTTCTTCTACCTTCTGTAAAAGCAATCTTCTCTTGTTTCTAAATAAAATTAAAAAGTCGGTTTTCTTTGCTCCCAACATTGTATCTAGGAAAAGTACACTGAGGGATCTACGGACCCAACTTGTCTTTTTAAGTGAGTTACAGTCCTGTGTAAGCTACAGTCCTGTGTAAGTTACAGCCCAGTGTAAATTACAGTTTGTCTACAGTCCAGTGTAACCTACAGTCCTGGTAAATTATAGTCCTGTGTAACTTACACTCCTGGTAAGTTCCAGTCCTGTGTAACTTACAGTCCTGGTAAATTATAGTTCTGTGTAACTTACATTCCTGTGTAACTTACAATCCTGTGTTCCTCACAGTCCTATGTTATAGGCCCGTGTAACCTACAGGCCTGTGTAACTTACAGTCCCGCTAAGTACCAGTCCTATTTTATAAACTACAGTCCTCCTCTGGCTACCTTTAATTCCTCTCTGGCAAGGTTTTATTGTAGAGGAAAAGGAGGAGGAAGAGCTTCTCGGAGCAAGTTTTCACAGACCATGAACCCTGGTTCTGAACCAGTGACGTAGTCCTGTCAGAATCTATAACCCAGTGCCTCAGGTTCCCCACCCAGAGCAGAACCCTAAGGAGAACGCCCCCAGCAACAGACTGACAACAGCCTCGGAAAAGTCACCGACACCGTCTCCTGAAAATACTAAGCTATAGATCTCATCCAAGTTTTTCACATGCAACTGAACACACACACAGACACACAGAGACACACAGACACACACACGTCACCTTTAAGCTTCTATAACGTTTTTCTCTAGAAAACTCCCTATCTGCCTCATCTGTCAGCTAGTCCAGCCCAGACTGCTGCTGGCCTCCCGGAGAGGAGGCCCTGGGGCACTCCCTCATCAACAGCCACCTGCCCTTCACACAGAGCTCTGCCTTCCTGCCCCCCACACTCTCCAGAGTCCTCCCAGACCCACTAGTTCCTCCTATTTGCCTGCATTTGTCTCCAAACCTCACGCCTAGTGTGGAGAATACGCAGCCGTTTCACCTCGCCAGCTTCTGTGCTGGGTCACAGCCATCACAGCCCCTGAGTCAGAAGGAAAAGGCAGCATGCCACCTGTGTCCTGCTCCCCTGCCCGGAAGAAAGGGCAGTGCAGCCAAATGTATGGTGAGGACCAATGAGCCTCGCAAGGGCAGTGCAGCCAAATGCATGGTGAGGACCAATGAGCCACGCTCAAGCTTTGCTTAAATTGGGCTGACATGTTCCGCTGCACTAACAACAAAGGGAAGAAGGTGTTGGGTTTTCTTTTTCTTTTCCTTACGAAGGGCTGGAGCGATAGTACAGCAGTAGGGTGTTTGCCTTGCGCGTAGCCAGCCCGGCCCAGCTGGGTTCGATTCCTCCGCCCCTCTCGGAGAGCCCAGCAAGCTACTGAGAGTATCTCGCCCGCACGGCAGAGCCTGGCAAGCTCCCAGTGACGTATTCGATATGCCAGACACCGTAACAACAAAGTCTCCAATGGAGACGTTACTGGGCCAGCTCGAGCAAGAAACAAATTAGAACATTCTTTCATAATTTCAGCAGAGAATTCCGTCTCAGCAAATCTACTAAAATACAAATATCTACATTAGAGAAACTACACAACTATTGCATAAGCAGCAATCTTGCCAAATGTTGAAAAGTAATTTTCTCCTTGATATAGCTTTATGGTACAGCTATGTAGTGATATATTTATTTTTTCCCTATTTGGTGTAAAGAAGTTGTTTTGACATTCACATAGGAAAAAAACCTCTATTTTCTGGTTGCACTAAAGCTCAGAATTCAATTTCTGTGCCTTGTCAATACAGATTAATATAAACCTCTGAAGTTTATTTCTGTATTTCATTCTGATCTTATAACCATCCATTAAAATATTCCCATTTGTTATATTTTTTCTGTTTTTATGTATTAATAAATCACACTGAATAAGGTGCACGTATAGTTTTCTCATTCTATAAATAACAATATTCTTTTAACCAGCACAGGTAATAAAGGATACTTTTATTTGTATGTATTGCTTATGTACACATTCATTCTGAAAGGGTAATATTATTTATTTTCCATATTAAATTAATATTTGGTCTCACCAGATATATACCATTAATTTCATAAACTTAGTTTTGTTGCCTATTTATCATTTCAGAAGTCATATATTGCAGAACTATGCACTACATTTAAAAGAAACATTAAAAATCTTATAATTTGGGTAGTACTCAGCAACTTCAAAAGAAATATGTTATCCCATTCTTAAGAAAATTTGCATAATTTACCATGTGAATTTTTTTTCTGGAATCTTAAAATAAAGCTACGTTGGCAGGCAAAATTTCTCCGACATCAGTTTGAGCAGAGTGGAGGTTAGCTATTATATGCCAAAATATTTCTCTTGTATATTTCCTTTTGGAATAAGTCCTATTGCTATGTACTTTTTTGGCATGAATAAAATTAAAAGCTGTTTTTTTTTTAAATAGAGAATGGGGGATAGGATTGAGAAAAGGTCAGATTTTATCATTGCTGACCAATGAATATTTTCTAGAAAAATAGTTAATATCATATCACACTCCTCATCCAAACATTTTGCATAATTTTCATATTGTCCTGTTAGATTTTTTCACATTTTTTATCAGCACTGTAACTGATTACTGCAGGTTTTACAGCACATTTACCTAGACTTTTCTCCCAGTGCCTCTCCTTAGTTTGTATTTGTTCTGACAGGCAGTCCATGCATTTTCTATCGTTGAGTGCAAACTCTGATTATGATGTAACTTCTCTGACTGAAAATACTAACATTAAATTCTTTATCACAAGAAGAAGCTTAGTGTTAGGTGATTTCTTATTATTCACATGTGGTCTTCCCACAAGAAATATCATTCACACCTAAAAATATTTTAAAATTGCAGAGTGGCTATCCCACCAACTGAATCAGAAGTTGTATCATAATCAAATGGCTCTGCCAATTGCTTCCACACGGGGATCTATAAACCCTTGTTTTCGAAGCCACTTCAATCTGCCTCTATCCAGCCTCTCCAGTTGGTTGCAGCCTCAACCCACCTCTCAGTCAACTTTCCACTGGCTCAGCTTTCTCTGGACAAAGAATTGTCTTTTCATGCAGCTATCCCCCTTATTATAGAATGGTTTCTTTGTCTAAAAATTCTCTTCCTGACCTTTGTCCCTAAGAAATGGTTACAAATACTTCATGACTATGATTAAATCTCTTCTTGCCTAACATTTCTTTTTAAACTCTGAAACTATCAAATCACAATGAGCTCTTTTCTACACCTCTGTCCTATAATATATTTGCATATTTATTTTAGCATCTGTAGTGTTGTGCTGAAATTACCTATTTTCCTCTGTCTTTCCCTCTCACTACTACAATTTCTTCTCTAAACCAGGCAGAGTGCAAATAACATGATAGACCCTGAACGTACAGCTGTTTAATAAATTGATGAAAAATATGGACAATATAGAGGTTAGCTATATCTTGCTCAAGCAAATAAAGTCAATAAATACTGGTTTTGCATAATTTAAACAACTGTCTTTGGCATGTTGGAATAAGGGTCCAAAAGTTACAGCCTCACTCATTGTAATTTTATCTAAGTTTTTTAAAAAAATTAGATTTGTATGAACCCCCATCATTACATTATTGTACACCACAGCATCTAAAATAAAATTGGGGGGAGGAATTAGTTATGGGAATAGGAGATAGTACAGCAGTTAGGATGTATAACATCTGTCTCAGGCCCAGAGTGATTAGGGCACTTGCTTCTCAAGAGGCCAACCCAGGTTCCATCCCTGGCACGCCCTATGGTTCATCAAGCTCTGCCAGGAGTGATATCTGAGTGCGGACCCAGGAATAAGTCCTGAGCACTGTTTGTGTCTCTAAAACAAAACAAAACAAATACAAGCAATAAAAATATCCATCTCTCTCTGATTTGACACCTAGCATCTCCTGGTCTCCTAGGTATCTATGGGAATAGCCCTTGAAGTTCTTGAACTCTATAGATCTGACATGGTGTTAGCCAGCGTTCTAATACTTGAGTAGTATTACATATGTGGGCCTTTGTATTGAACTGCTGCACTGGTTGGCCAAACATCACCAGGAGTATCTCTTGGCCCCTTGAGCACCACCTGGGAGGCTCCTCATCCTAAAAAAAAAATGAGTTTCACCTACAGGCTTAATAATGTTGCTTAATAAGTTCATCCTAAAATCACGAGGCAAACAACATCTATATGTGAAACAAACTGCTGTGATTTTTGAAAACAACTGACATTCTCTGATCACAAGTATCACAAGTAACGTTAAGCTGCTACAGATGCTTGTGAGACTGTCAAAGTAAGAACAAACCGTGAGATTTCCATTCCCACATCAGTCTGAAGTGGATATAATTTGTGAGCTCAACCACAGTCCTGAGGCACTTTTCAGACCTGGATAGAAGTGCAAAGGAAATTTACATATTTCAAAATATATTTAACAAGTCAACTCTGGGACCTCCACCTAAATTTCTATGACAAGTTATTAATCTCCAATTTTAACAGGAGATGAAACGCAATTCTGAATAGAGCAGTATTCTATTTGAAATTAATTTTGGTGATTGGGAAGCACTAACCTTTGGAAATTGAGTTAAGCAAATTGTTAGTCCCTGTCCCCAAGAACAATATTTTCTCTCTTAGTCTAGCTGTAGACAAATATATACTCAAATTTTATTATATTTTGCACTTCTTGGTATAAAACGAAATTAAATTTAGATTACAATACAAATTGAATGTGGTTTGGTGGAATACATATGTACATATACATGATTATTAAAATATGAAAAACAATTAGGTGCAACTGCTTAATACAGCATATGCGCTAGTAAATCTCACTTTTGTGTGTTTTGGATTTTGGTGTGGGGGTTCTCCCAAAATAAGGACATAGGAACCAGGTATTACTTCCCACTGAAGCCTTACCCAGCCAGATCCACAATGGGGGAAGCCATTCTCCTTAACCCTTGGTTCATCTCTCTGGTTTCAAAATAATAGTTCTTCTGAAGGGATAACATTTTGCTTAGTTGAAGTCCAGAGTTAGTATTTGCTACCATCAAAATGAGTCACAAATGTTCTATATTACATTTTATGTTGCATCTTTATTATGTCTTTATACTCATAAACTTTTATAGAAATTTATTTTCTTTGTGATATAAATACCTCTATTTCCTAAATAATCTTCACATACAAAAATCGGTATGTTTTAAATAATGTGCTTGGATTATTTTCAGAAAATAGTCATTAGAATAAATGGTTATAAAATCTGGGACGGAAAAATAAAAACAAGCTTTTTTTATATTCCAACAACTCCTGTCTAGATAATGTTTGCTTCATAAACACTTGGAAACTATACTATAAAGAAATCTAGTCTTCAGGGAAATGTATCTCTTTAAGCAAGTAAATTGTTATAATTTTTATAAAAGCTGTAAACAGTCTTCATGTATAGGTGTGCTGAAAAGCTCTTAGTTCCTAAAACAACTTATTTAATTAAATTCTGCAAGTTTCTCTGCACTGTTTACTTGCATCTCCTTATATCAAGGCATTTTTGAACACATGCTTTTCAGAATAGAAATATTCAGAGTTGGGGAAAAAAGAA
Source organism: Sorex palustris (assembly GCA_028565675.1). NCBI lineage: Eukaryota > Metazoa > Chordata > Mammalia > Eulipotyphla > Soricidae > Sorex > Sorex palustris. Next base: position 40,193,673 of record JAOXYA010000008.1, on the reverse strand, counting down.
AAGCATTTTGTTTCATGTTTCTCTTGCATGTGTCCCTTTAAGACAAAGCAATTCATTTATTGTGGTGTAGTTCTATTATTTCTGAAATTTTCAGCACAAAGGTGGGTTGTCTGTCAAAAGCACAATTCTCAGGGAAGCCTGTTGAGAAACTAGTACCCCCTCTGAGTAGTTGAAGATCAGAGGCATTCTTGGTACATAGATCTACTGGGAAATAATCTCTAACCTAATATTCTTGGTTACAAAACCCTCCATTTTGATTAGACTATCACTGAGGAATTTACAAAGCTGAAATTGAAAACATTCATAATCTTTAACATACAAATCATAAAGGAATCTTAAAATGTGTTGCTGTAACAGATTAGCAAATAGTAAATACTGTACAAGTGCATTGTGTCCTAATAGAGAGGAAACATGGGCCAGGGAAGAGAGATTATTTTTTTAAATTATTATTATTATTATTATTAGGCCGGCTGTGATAGCACAGCGGTAGGGCGTTTGCCTTGCACGCAGCCAACACGGCCGACCCGAGTTCGATTCCTCCGCCC
>JAOXYA010000008.1:40157357-40182579 GCA_028565675.1 Sorex palustris | reverse complement strand
GCGGGGGGGGGGGGGGGGGGGGGGGGGGGCAGGAGACCTCACTCTTCTCTTCTGGGAGCTGATTTTTATAGTCTCTGAGTCTGGGCCGTTGATGGGATTACAGGGCGCCAGGGGGCCAGTTGGAGCATTTTAAAGACTATTGTTTGGGGGAAGTTTGTTATCTTAAATGTTTCGAGAAGTTCAACAGTTTCTGTAATGCCCTGCTTCTAAGAACTTTTAAATTTGCATATTCTGAGTCTCTAGGAGGGTCCACTAAGATGAGATCCACTTATGTTTATCAAATCTAATAAACTAGGACTCTTTTCCCCAGATATATGTCAGTGTGCTGGTGCTGAGAGAACATTTAGAGAAACACTCTACTAAAATCCTTTTTGTTTGTTTGGGGGCCATACTGAGCTGTGCCAGGGTTTACTTCTGGCTCTGTGTTCAAGGATCACTCCTGGTGGTGCTCAAGAGACCATATGCAGTGCCAGAGGTCAAACCCAGGTCAGCTGTTTACAAGGCAAGTGCCTTAACCCCCTGTACTATCTCTCCAGCCCTACCAAAATCCTTAGCATGCAGTGGTGAGGGAGATTGTAAGTAGTGCTCAGAGAATCTGCGGGCCACTCCCAACTCCATCTGAGCCCAGTGTGCAGACCAGGTTGTTCGATGCTAGGGTCTGCCGCACTGGTTCAGTCTCTCAGTGCTGGGCACAGCCACATCTGGAAGCCATCAGGGGCCTCCCAGATCATACCCAGAGCTCCTGCTTGTAAGGTGTGTGCTCCAGCCCTTGGAGTTCTCTTCCAGACCCTCTCCTAAAACAATGATGTGGAGTCTATTTAAAGCTAGGAAGATTGGTCCACCACTAGAAGCCTACCTCAAATGCTGGGAGAGAAGGCAGTTGAGATAGTGAAAAGGACCACCATGACAAAGATAGTTGGAAATGATCACTCTGGATAAGAACTGTGTACTGGAAAAAGGTCAAGGAACAAACATGACAACCTCTCAGTACCTGTACTGCAAACCATAATACTCCTAGAGGTGGGAGAGAGAGAGAGAGAGAGAGAGAGAGAGAGAGAGAGAGAGAGAGAGAGAGAGAGAGCCTGCCAAAGAGACACACTGAGGGGAGGGTAGTGGAAAGGGCATTGGGGACATTGGTGGTGAGAAGTGTACACTGATGGAGGGATGAGTGTTGGAACACTGTATGACTGAAACCTGACCATGATCAGCTTTGTAACTCTGTATCTCATGGTGATTCCATTTAAAAAAAATAGTTATTTTTAAAGTCAAAACAAATGGTCTCGACATAAATATTAGTATAAAATTATGAGCTGTATTCTATATATTCTACATACTGATAAGTATTTCACTCCCAGGAAGAAAACTTTCTAGTTACATTAAAGTAAAAACAGCAACAACGCTTTACTGTAAAATGTTTTAAATGAAATGACAAAGAAAGTAGCAATGAGAATTCTTCCTCACCAAGCTGACATTGAAAATGTAACAGATGGAGGCTGGCTAGACAGTACAGGGGTTAAGGCACATGCCCCACATGCAACCAATCCTGGTTAGATCCCTGACTCGCATGTGATTCCTGGCACTGCCGAGAGTTGCCTCTGAGAGGCTCTGCCTCCAGAGCCAGGAGCAGCCCCTGAGCATTGCCAGGTGTACCTTTACTCCAAAAACAGAGAACTAATTAAAATCAAACTCATAAACTCTGCAAATAACTGTTCTTTTCCCCTCACATCCATTTTTACCACCCAAAAAACTTCCTGGGTTCTTTACAACCTAACTCAGTAACACCATCATTTAAGCCTTCTGAGAAGTAAAGCACATCCTTTCGATATCTGTTAGAACTTTTTTAAAGATGCTGATGAATCTTGAACATTTCAGGGAGGAAAGAGAAAAAGCGAGGTTATGAGTCATAGGATAGCGCTGCTAAGGTCCAGACTACCCAGTAAATTACTATTTGAAATCAAACAGTGGACCTGTTTTCACTCTGTGGCATTTCCAGTGCAGGTGCCCCACAGCAGGTCTGTATGGGTAAGAGCAAATCAGAAAATAAACATCTGGAGACATCCAATTACTAGATTTCCAGAAAAAAGAAAAGAAAAGAGAAAAGAAAAGAAAGAATTTATACTTTCAGAAATATGGCAGGCTAGATAACTGATATGATTTGGAAAGAAAATGCTAACAACAAAGTAAAAAAGAAATGTGTCAGCCAGGCTGCTGTGTACATCAGACTGAGGACAACAAAAAGTTCTCTGCTCAAGGTACAAAACTGGCAGGGGCATCTGAGACATACAAAGGACTCCCAGGGTCCCACATAAAGCAGCAGACTATTATTAGCCAGCTTAGCACTTAAAATCAGGAATACACTGGAACACTCAGCTCTTGAAAGAAGACCGAAAAGAGCTACTGGCATAGACTAGACATGAGCTGAATGGCCAGAGAATCAGAAGGAAGCAGATCTCTTAGACAAGTACTGATGTAGTCTGCATCAACCAAAGCTGAAGAAGTCCTGGGCCTCCAGAAGATGACCCAAGACTGAAGTAGGAACCGGCATGAGTAATACTCAACTACAGCTAAAAGAAGGGTGAGGGACTGGAGGTTACCATGCTGAGTGTAGGAGAGGAACAGATACAGTACGATCTCTCACATGTGGAATATAAAGTCACAAAGCATGGAGGTAACAAATAGCAAAAGCAACAGAACCTGAGAACTGGTTTCCAGAACTAAGCTCACCACGGGCAAATGGGGGACCCTGAGACAGAGGTGGAAGGAAGCAGACACCCTGGTGGAGGGTTCGGTGTCACAACATTGTAAGAATAAACCCCTACCGTGAATCACATCGATGGTATTGTAAATCATCGTAGTTCAAATTTAAAAAAAAATAGTAACAGACAAATGGGGGGCCACCTAGGAAAAGAGCCCAAATAATAAAGTATACATCCATAATACCCAAGAGAGAGAGGGTAAGAAGGTGCCTACAACAGAGGCAGAGGGTGGGATGGGTTGGAATGGGGGAGGGATACTGGGGACACTGGTGGTAGAAAACACGCACTGATGGAGGGATGGGTGTTCAATCATTGTATGACTGAAACTCAAACATGAAAGCTTTGTAACTGTTTCTCATGGTGACTCAATTAAAAAATAATAATAAATAAATAAAGTACATGTTCAGCATTCTTGAAATCCTGAGTTCATCCATAATACCGACTGATCCCTGGGCCATAACAAGCTGAATTTTCAGACCCACACTGCCAGGTTGAGTATCACCAAGACAGGCTCCAGGACCCTCAGATACCACAGAGGGATACATAAAATACATCTATAGAGCCAGAAATGTAGCTTATTGTTGGAATGCAGGTCTTTCACATCTGAGGCCTGGGTTCAATCTCCATCATCAAAAAAGAAAAAGCACACACACCACACGGACACACACACACACACACACACACACACACACAAAACCTATTCAAAAGAGGATCAGAGAAAGAGCCTGCTAGAAAAAATGGTGAAATAGAGACAGTAGAGACAGCTCAGAGGGCTGAGTGTGTTTTCCCTGAAAGGAGAACCTGCGGTCACCAACACGTGAAGTCTCAAGCCAGTGCTGTTGTCTCTCGCCATCAGACATATAAGCCACAGTATCTACAACACTGAACATCAGAAGAGATATTGTTGTTCTGGCTCTTCCAGGATAACCCCAGTAACTTATTATTCTGAGAAAATACTTCATTACTTAATCAAGCGTAACCGTCTTTTATTCTAGGTATGATAGAAGCACTATGAAAGAATATATATGCCTTTTACCGTTCAAAAAGGAAAAAACCTCTTCACAAGGATAAAACAAAAATACTGAATACTATAAAAATGGACAGGGTACTTGCCTTGCAGCAGACCTGACATCCCACATGGTCTACCGAGACCTGCCACCAGGTGTGATCCTGAGTGCAGAACCAGGACTAAGCCCTGAGTACTAATGAAAGACAGGGGGAAAGCTGCAAAAAATGCCCAATATGGCAACATGGAACTTAGAGATACAGAGAAGTCCAACCAATGAAAGAAAGAATGAATTGTTTTCATGCAACAACAATGTCCAGAGTAAGGTCATAAAGAAAGTTGCTGTTAGTTGTGCTAGAATCAAAAGAGACACTGAAAACTGGACCGGAGTGACTGGTTTTGTTTGACTGGGGGAATCATACCCGGAAGTACTCAGGAGCAGGATACTCCTGGTTCACTGCTTGGGAGTCATTTCTGCCTGTGCTGTGGGGACCAAATGCCAGGGGTCAGTCCTACCCAGGGCTCCCTGCATGCAAAGCATGCACTCCAGCCTCTTGCCTAGCTTTCCGCCCCAGCACAGAAGAACTTTGGAGAAAGACTGTGAATCAAGTAATAGGAGTTTTCAATAGTGGGGAGAGAACACAAGAGGTCAGCGGAAGATGGCAATAGATAACCATCAAGAGATAGTGCATTTGTCTGCAAAACAGACTATTAGTATTAGTGTATAGCTAATGCAATTAAATATACACTAATACATAACACTTAAAATTTAAAACAAGGCATAATGGTCTGACCAGTGACAGTGACGGCACTCACAGCTTTCAGCCAAGCTGAGGGAGATGACATTTGGTTGCTCGCCTCCTGATCTCATTTTAACTTCCAGTTTTAATTTTTTTAATTAATAAAGACTAATTACTCAATGCAACATTATTAAATCCATAATGATCAGTAATAAAAATTCCAAAGACCACATGTCAGTGATGATCAGTACATAAATCAACCAAATCCCAAGGGAGATAGGAATAAAATCATTAGTAGTCTACAGACCTTCAAATAAATAGAAAATCCAGACAAAATTTAAATAAAGAAAAAAATATGCTCCAATATTACATAAAATCTCTACATTCCAGAAAAGTTCTGCCATGCAGAATAGCTAGAAGCTGGCATAGTATCAAAAGTAAGCTTTGGGGCTGGAGCAATAGCACAGCAGGTAGGGCATTTGCCTTGCACACCGCCAACCCGGGTTCGATTCCCAGCATCCCATATGGTCCCCCAAGCACCAACAGGAGTGATTCCTGAGTGCAAAGCGAGGAGCAACCCCTGAGCATCGCCAGGTGTGACCCAAAAAGAAAAAAAAAAGTAAGCTCCACTTGTCTATTCTACCTTAAAAAAAAGCAATCCTGAAGCCCTTTGGATAAATAGACTAAATTAGAATAATTCAAATAAAAATAAATACCTAATATCTTTGAGTCTAATTTGACCTTACATATACTTTGTAGAAAAACAAATAAGCAGTTAAGACAGAACTTGAAACAATTTCAAGAAATAATGAATACAATGTCACAGTCAAGAGTAAAAATGTAACTCCTTTGGAACGATGACATAAAATTTGCAGTTATAATCAAAATTTTGTCATTAAGGTATAGCTGAAATCAAACTAATCCTGTGTTCAACATTTTAACCTGCGTATTCTGATAAGTCTACTTTAAGACTTCATAGGTGCAAATATGATACAAAGAAAAAAGAAAACATATACTTCATTTCCAAAATTTTCCATACTTCCTAATTCCAAATTTTGAATTAGGAAATTCAAAAAATAGTAAATAGTATTGTAAATATGTTAATAAAAGTATTGCAAATATGTTAATATATTACATAAAACTACAAGCTCAAATTTTAATAATTGATTTTTAAAAAGCTAGGCTTCTGGCCAAAAAAAAATTAAGCAAAGTGCAGCATAAAAAATGACAAGCCTTACAGTACAGGACTGAGATCACCAAACAGCGGAAGGAGGGAGGAGGGAAAGGAAGATCTGGACTAGAAGTAGCATAAGGGCAGCAAAGGGTCTTGAGCATTTTGGTGGCACGAAGGCCAAACGACCACACACAAAAGCCATAAACATTAACACTACTGCAACCGTGATCCCGAAATAATACTTTTTAAAGTCACGGCATTCAAGACAGTGTGGTCACTGGTATGAGGTTAAAACACAGATCAATGTAAAAGAACTGAGAATCCAGAAATAAACCCTCACATTGCCAGTCAACTGAATTTAACAATAGCAAGAAGGAAAATAGTCCTTTCAATAAATTTGGCCTGAACATCAGCATCTCAACATGTAAGAGCATAAAGCAGCCCATATCTCAGACCAGACCCTGGGTCGTGGGGAGGAAGACAAAAGGGAGGGACACATCCCATGTATCCACCATTGGATGAGTGGATAATAAAAGTGTGACACAGGGGCCGTAGCGATAGCACAGTGGGTAGGGCGTTTGCCTTGCACGCGGCTGACCTGGGTTCGATCCCCAGCATCCCATATGGTCCCCTGAGCACCGCCAGGAGTGATTCCTGAGTGCAAAGCCAGGAGTAACCCCTGAGCATTGCTGGATGTGACCCAAAAAGTAAAAAAAAAAAAAGTGTGACACAAATACACAATAGAATAATAGTCTGCTATGAACAAAGTTTGCTGCAACCCGGATGGAACTGGAGGCAGTCAACGCTAAGTGGAGCAAGTCGAAAGGAAAAAGAGAAATACTGGATGATCTCCCTCCTATGTACAACTCTAGAGAAACAAAGCAAGGAATTAGACAATCCCCAATGGAAACAAACCCTGAGACACTTAAAAAAAAGTTATTTGGGACTGCAAGGGTGGAGGCTAAGAGGGGCAAGTCGGGGAAGGAAATGTGGGACAGAGGTTGAGGGTTATTGATGGTGGAGGCGGGGGGTTACCCTACCAGCATCAAACAATGATACGGAAACTGCCATAAACCACATTCCCTCAATAAATAATAAGCATATTCAACTGGAAACATTTAAATGTGGTTTTTTAAAAATGAAAATATACCCTCTGATCCTGCAATTCCACTATCCACATCCTAGCGGTATTTAAAACAGCCAAAATGTGAAAAGGCGAAAGGAGCGATCAATCCGACAGTTCGTAAATAAAATGCAGCATATGCACGCAAGATTATTTGGCAGTTGACAAATGAAGTCGTGAGGCACGCCACTTCGAAAACAGTCTGTGAGATGGGGCATGGCAGTCGCGAAAGACCACATGGCCCGGAACAGACCAATCCAGAGGCCAACTGCAGAGGAGCTGGTGTCTAGCGCAGGCATGAATGGGGCTGGGAGGGGATGAGTCGCCTGTCGTGGAGTGACAACAATGCTCAGAAAGTGACTGTGGTAAGGGCTGCAACACTAAGAATACACTGAAAAGAAAACACGCGTACGCTTGAAGCGGGTGATTTATACGGCCTATAAATTATTTCAATAAAGCTTGTTATTTAAAACATTAGGGCTAGCCCCAAAATAGAAGAGGACACCTCCCTGGAAATAATGTTAAACCAAGGCAAATGGTCCTCTATTGGAGATGACACTGTAAAAGATGGATTCAATTAGTTGTTCCAGCAGTTCATAGACTAATAATTCACTTAAAATCATCCAGGGAATTCAATGACTCTTCAGCTCACTGAAGCATCTAAGTCAGAATGTCCAGTAGGGCTCATCAATGTGGGGGTTTTTTTAGCAGGTTTCTCCAATTATTCTAATGAACAGTCAGAATTGGGACCACTCTCATCCCCAGTCATCGGATGACTGGGCGACTCCCCACTACGCGGGAGAGACTTGTCTCTGGGTCCAGTAGCTACTTGCAATTTCCCAACCACCCAAAACTCTCAAAGTCCTTGGCAGAAATGCCCTCCTGGGAAGAAGGGTTTAGGTAGACCACCTCACCTATTCTATTTATCTGAGAGGACCCCTTTTTTTTTGCCTTTTGGGTCACACCCAGCAATGCACTGGGGTTACTCCTGGTTCATGCACTCAGGGGTTACTCCTGGCCATGCTCAGGGGACCATATGGGATGCTGGGAATCGAACCTGGGTCGGGCCACATGCAAGGCAAATGCCCTACCTCCTGTGCTATCACTCCAGCCCAAGGACCCTCTTTTAAAGCCGCTTCAAATCTCTCTTTGGACAGGAACAGGTTTAAATAAATGGGTTAAATAAAGGATCAGAATGAATCTCTCACACTGTTTCAAAATGGACCGTCTGGAAAATAAACATTTTCTCAAATACCTGAAATTCAATAGACATTTCCATGTAAAATAACCCAGACAGAGGACGGGGTCAAATGCAAAAAGTTCCATGATTTTCAAAATTTTTATGATAAAACCCAGACATTTCCATCCCTGCCATCGGAACGGTTTTGGCCTAGATGCCCAGATTCTAAGGTACAGGTTCATATCCCTTGGAAGCAGTATTTCAGCAGAAAATGGACCAAATGGAGGGATTTTGATCTCCACTGGACAGGTAATGAAATAAGTACTCCCTCTTCCTCTACACCCATCCAGAAACTAACCGGGTTATTCATGATTATACTGGTGCCCATCAATAGAAAAGGAACACCACCTAAGCTAGTGCCGAGGATGCAATCTCATTTGCTGAAGCTGAGAGCAACGGCCTCCAGAGGCCCGCCTGCCCCAGGAATGCGGGCTGAGGAGCCGGCCTTGAACTTCAACCAGTCCCAGTGTTTGCATCAGATGACACTGAACCCCAAGGACAGCTGGGTGGACATTAGTGGAAGGGGATTACTGGTGACTTCAATGGGCCACTGGTCCATGATGAAACGCTGGGGAGTCTGCCCAAGGCCAAGGGGGGGGGAGAAAGAGAGCGCTACAGCTGTCCTCTCTGCCATCAATATGACTTCTGACATCTCCTCAGTTAATTTCTCAAAAATACCTGTGGTATTTTTACTCGGGAATTGCACATCAGAAGAGTGAGGTGATTAATACTAACTGACAGAATTACAATACGTCTAGGTCAACTACTAACACAGAAAAGCAGAATAAAACAAATCTCAAGGTCCTTCAGAGACTTAGAATTCGACGCTCTCACAGTATCTGCCATTAAATACATGCCCTGAAAATTGCAAAGACTGTTCAAAATTAAAATTTGTGGCCACTTACTTATTGCCTCTCCACCACTGGGTCCCTTCTTGCAGGCCCCTTGCTCCAAGCCCCTTTCTCTCCTTTGTAATTTTGCAGCAGGCCCAGTTCTCCTGCTCAATCTCACTTCAGTCCATCCCCAAACCACTTCTTGCTAGAAGCTTTTACAATCGTCACTTCCTGCACTGGCTTCAATCCGGCATCCAGTGCATTCTACAGTCTCGGCCCAAACCACCCTTTCACCTCCTCTTCACCCAGGCTAAGTCCTTCTTTGCCTGTCCACCAGCAAACATAAACTTCAGCACCTTCTTCTATGATACAGATTACACACCGCAGCTTCGTCAAATGCACTTCTGTCATCAACCTACAAAACACTCTCTGACACACCCGACACTCTGTTCCCTTCTCATGGATGAGTCCAAGCCTCAGTCCTGCTAGGAAACCTTGTCTAATGCTCTTCCTACAATACTGAGCTGGCGAACCAAACTGTGGCTGTTAGCATGGATACAGGAAAGGTCCAAGGAGATCATTTTGCTTCAATTTCTTCTAGTAAGTCTTTTATTCAGCTATAGTACCAGTGAGAAAGTATCTACTGAGCCCTCACTTATATTACAATCACAATTTAATCATCTAAAGTAAAAGTTTGTGTGTAATTATTCCAAAATTTTCCAACAAATCTATATTACTCTGTCCAACAGTATTTTCACAGCTGTGTTCTAAACTATAATACTTTAGGTCGGGTGATACTTCTTGCTTAATCCTTCTCCTTTTTAATAAAGGGGAGGAGACAAGATTTCAAAGTCTGTCACCGAAACTTCAACAACAAAACGTTTAATGAAACCCAAAAACAGTCCAAGAAAAAAAAAATTCCGAACACTGTCAGAACAATAAAACCTCTTATGATCCCGGCGTGCTGGTGAAACTGAATTTGAGCGGGGAAGAAGATTGTCGTTAGTTGGGTCAGACCTTTTGAACGAAATGGTGTGTATTCTGTCCCGGGTGCCAAGCAAAACACGTCGCTTTGATATAAACCGTGTGTGCTCTGAAGCACCATCCCTTCTCTGCCTGATTTAAATCCAGAAACACTTCGCTCCAACAGCAAAGTCCTGGGCCGGGCTTCAGGCTGAATGCTCAATCTGGTCTCTCCCCTCCCGGTGATACTGAGAGAACGGGAGGACAAGAAAGACAAGTCCAAGGCTGCCACTTTCACTTCTCTACCCAAAACATGCTCTGGGGAGGGCCGAGGAACATTCCTCTAACAAGCTCCGTGAGGAAGTGTTAGTAAACATTAGAAAATTGATTGCAGGCATGAAATATTAAGTCAAAGCAAAGAAAATGTTTTCAACGTGTCTCTTTAGGCCGAAGTAAAAATACTTGAACCAGTATGTTACAGAGTCTGAAACTGCAGAGAAAGGAAGAAGAAATAAATGGTTTCGGGACATAAAAAGTTGCACTTCTCCCCGAGGACAGAGGGAAACGAGGTGGAAACACTCCAAATGCTTGGCGAACTGAGCTGGTAAGCATTTGTCAAAAGCTAAGTTGATGTTTATTTCAACAAAAAGAGCACCAGGAAGTGGGGTACTCACATGCAAAGCCGAAGGATCTGGAAGGAACTCAGCGTCTTCCCCAAAGATGAAATCCGGGGGCAGCTCCGGGTACTGGGCATTGAAAATGATATCCCCTGAAAGAAAAAGACAAGGTCAGGTCCTGCTGATTTGGGCTAGTCTGATTTTCCGAGGCCTGCATTACTGAAACTTCTACACAAAGTTCCTATTAGTTGAACAGAAAACTCGGCAAAGTAGTTTTTGAGTGATTAATGCTTCAAGAATTCCAAGGGTCAAAAAAGCCTCATTTAAATTAAGATCCACAACATGTAAAGAGTTTTGACCTCACAGCAAGTTATAAATGCAAGCAAATGCATAGAAAACTAAAAACAACTATATCTGAAGTATGTGCAGATTTTTTTCTTACAGTTTAACAGTATAGTACAGACACTGCAGCTAATTAATGCTAGTCCTGAGGGGCTGATTCTCTACAGTTCTTGTCTGGGAGAAATGACCCATCCAAACCTGTGGGTGGGAACACCTGGCCAGCGTTCAGCGCCAGGTTTACTTCGACAAGGTTTCCCAATTGTCTGTTAGCCCCAATGAGACCGCCTAAGTTTTAACTTCTTTACACTCTAGACTTTAACAAATAAAAGGGGGCTATCTAATAGTACTGAAATCAGAGGCTCTGGGACTGGAGAGATAGCACAGCAAGCAAGGGCATTTGCCTTGCACAGAGCTGACCCAGGTTCGATCTCCAGCATCCCCTATGGTTCCCCTGAGCTCCGCCAGAAGTAATTCCTGAGTACAGAGCCAGGAGTGACCCCTGAGCATCGCTGGGTGTGACCCAAAAGGCAAAAAAAAAAAAAGAAAAGAAAAGAAAAAAGAAATCACAGTCTTCTAGAGAGGATAAAGGGGCAGCTTGCCTCAAACCATGTCTGGTAGAGTAAGCGCTCAATAAATGATGCATTAGTGCTACCTTCATTACTCATGTTATTTTGGGACAGACAGAAAATCACCAGTCAGTTCTTGGGCCTCTCTGTTCTCCTTGTCTTTCCTTGACTCCCCATTCTGCACTCGCTGCAAGAATCAGCATTTACCTCCCACTAATACCAACAAGCAGATCTGCATAGCAACCACCAAACACACCTCTGGGCTCCGCGTGTACATACGCCCGTGTACATGCACAGACCCCTGCACTCGGCGCACACACACATACATCAGTTCATTCATTGTGACAGCTCCCATACTAATTATCAGGGTGATATCCGAATGGCAATGTTCACTCGAGTTTTCATCTCTCCATGTTCCATGCACTTCAATGTCGAGGGCAGCAAGTCTGAGCCCATGGACAGGAGACGTGGTCCCCTTCTCAATTCCCTGCTCTCACGCCTTCGTGCTAGTCCCAGACTGCCCATCTGGAAACGTCAGTGCCATCGTCCAGCAGAACCACACCTTTTATACTCCTAGAGCTAAACTGTCTCAATGCCTTGGAGTTGTTGACTTTTGGGGGGTTTGTGTGTGTGTGTGTGTGTGTGTGTGTGTGTGTGTGTGTGTGTGCGCGCGCTTTGGCTTGGAGGTCCACTCAGTTGTGGTCAGGGCTCACTCCTGACAGACTTGGAGGACCACATGGAGTGCTGGGGATCGAACCCAGGGTGGCCACGTGCAGGCAAGTGCCCTATCACCATACTCCGGCCCTAAGCTTTCTCTCAACTAAGTTTTCCTACTGCATCCAAACCCAGATGACCTAGCTCAGACATTCACAAATCCACCAAACAAGTATAAACTATGCACGAGGCACAACTCCAAGAAGTCACAATCAAATAACGCCGCTCTTGAAACAAACTTAACTCTCGAACCCTCTGAACCAGTTCTACATTGCTACCAAGTTAAAGTACTAATCTGACTCCAAACTTCTTAATCCAAACAATTCAGTGATCCTCTGAGCTCAAATGGAGTAAAGGAAAACTTTGAAAACTGATAATGAGTACCATTTGAGAGAGAGAGAGAGAGAGAGAGAGAGAGAGAGAGAGAGAGAGAGAGAATGAATTCAGGGCCTCGAAGAGATGTTCCTACTCAGTTCTCCACCTTCTTGCTACCCGTAAGCCAGTACCAAAAGTCTATTTCAGTGATTATGGAACATTCCTATCAATGCCACCAAGTTAAAATGCTTGTCCCCCTTATTTAGTTCTTAGCCACCATTTACAAGTTCACTTTTAGATATTTTTGCATGAAACCCTCCATAATATATCAGGCACAATGTGATGTTATTTCTAAAATTCAATAATAACCAGGGCTGGAAAGCTAATATCGCTGAGAAGGCACTTGTCTTGCAAGTGGCTGACTGGGGTTGGATCCCTGGAACCCCATAGGGTCCCCTGAGCCCTCCAGGAGTGATCCCTGAGCACAGGTGAGAGTGGCCCGAAAACCAAAGAAATAAGAATTAAACAAAAATTCAACAAAAAATCTGCTGTATGTCACCCTCTTCAGTATGTAACTGTCATCACTGTTATTATTCCTTCAGTTATTTTTAAAATTTCATACTCAACACATGCTCCCATGAGGCGCTATCCCAGACAGGACGATTATCCTCACGGAGCCACTTCAGTGAGGCAGACATCCACATGCAACCACAAACACACAGCACCAAAAGCTTCGCACACACGCGCTGCCCTTCCAAATGCCCTGGAAGCATTCAGGGAACAGATATGCTCTTTGTCTTATTTCCTGTCTCCAACAGGGAAACATTCAAGCAATCCTGAGGAAGAACGGAGTTGGAAGACACACACTGGCCAGTTGGAAAATTGGTATAAAGCTGCAATCATTCCGAAAGTGTGCCGCAGGCTCCCAGCCGGGCACACAGACCGATGGAATGGAACTCTGGACACCAACCCACACATCTATGCCCCGCTGGGCCTTTGCGAGGGCTCCACAGCACTCGACAAGGAGCGTTAGCAAGCCCTCGCATCATGCTAATAAGAGAGAGAGAGAGAGAGAGAGAGAGAGAGAGAGAGAATAAAGTAACAATGTGACATCAAATCAAATGGAGAAAGAAAATATAACAAGTGTTAAAAAGGAGAAAATGGAACGTTGAGTAACTCTTGTGAGAGAGTAAAGCCGCACGGTCTATACGGAAAACAGCGTGGTGATGCTCCAAGATGTCAAGGAAGAACTGTCATCTGATCCTACCACCACTCTCTGGACAAAGAATTACAGAGTGAAAGTGATATCTCAGAGAGAATTCTCAGGTTCATAGCAGAATTATGGGCTGGAGCGATAGCACAGTGGCTAGGGCGTTTGCCTTGCATGCGGCCAACTTGGCCGACCCAAGTTCGATTCCTTCATCACACTCAAGAGAGTCCGGTAAGCTACTGAGAGTATCTCACCTGCAAGGCAAAGCCTGGCAAGCTCCCTGTGACGTATTTGAGATGCCAAACACAGTAATAAGTCTCACAGTGTTACTTGGGTCCGCTCAAGCAAATCGATGAACAACGGGAGGACAGTGCTACAGTGCTACAGCAGAATTATTGATAACAGCCCAGTGGAAGCAACCAGCAGGCATCCGCTGAACGGATAAGCAGAATGTGTTCGACACAAACAATGGAATGACGAAACAGTCCATCTACACAAAAGACAATCTGGGCTGGGAAGGACTCGCACAGGGTGGCCCATCGATCATCAACACTTAAGTCTATGCAGTTTCCCATCAGGAGCCCCAGCCCTCAGGCCCCAAGCTGCGAACAGAGCATGTTCTGAAGAGAGGGCCTGATTCCCTGAGCACCGCTTCCAACGTACCCCACCCCCAACCCACACCAAAAAGGAAATTCTGAGACATGCTAGTAACATGAATGAGCCTCGAGGTTATCAGGTTAAATGAAACAGGCCCCAGAAGCCTAGAGTATGGCATCTCCTCTTGGTGCAGTACCCAGAGTCATCAAATTCACTGCCACAAGAAGAAGAGTGCCAGAAGGCAAGACACAGAAAGGATGAGGATTATGTCAGGGGCATGGGTTTCCGGATTGCAAGAAGAAGAGTGATGGAGACTGGACCACAGTGTGAATGCACTTGGCACACGAGATAAAGGTTTTAATCTAGTAAGATGAGGTGGAGGGGGGGGTGCAAATGAAACAGCTGGAGCACATGTGGGAGTCCCAGGTCCTAAAGTGCGTGACCCCTAGTTTGTTTTTATTCATAATTTTTTGGGGGGTGGGGGTCACACCCAGCAATGCCCAGGGATTACTCCTGGCTCAGCACTCAGGAATTACTCCTGGTGGTGCTCAGGGGATCATATGGGATGCTGGGGATGAAAGCCAGGTTGGCTGTGTGCAAGGCAAACACCCTACACGCCATTCTATTGCTCCAGTCCCTCATGACCCCTTGTTAGCGCTGTAACTAAAAGGGTGCAAGCACCTCAGCACGCGTGTGCCTGCAGCGAGCCTGTATGTAAGCAACACAGACACATGGTGAGCACTGCCCCGAGAGCATCACCCCCACCCCCACTCCCACCACTGCAGAAACATCAACAAAGGGAAGGGAGGAAGAAAATGAAAACAACAGAAAAGCAAATGATAGAGAAATCAAACTGGTTTTAAAACAACCGAGGGAGATATCACTGCCATGTGGACTCAACTCATAAAGACAGATCTGAAGCGATCGTACGGCGGGGAAAGTGCTTGCCTTGCACGCGGCCAACCCAGGTTCAATCCCTGGCACGACATACAGTCCCCAAAGGAGCGCCAGGAGTGATCCCTGAGCACAGAGTCAGGAGACGGTCATGAGCGCTGCCCAAAAGGCAAACAAAACAAAAGGAGACAAACATTGTAACCCTGTTACCTAAACTATGATCATTTACAAAAGTCAAATAATAACAAGTGTTGGTGAGGATGTGGAGAAAAATGGTGGGAACATAAAAGGTGCCACGATTTTGGATTACTGTCTGTTCCACAAAATTTTAAAGAGAGACACAGTATGACCCATGTTTTCCACACCTTCAGTCTCGATAGCTGTAGCATGTGTGTGCACAGAACCTGCACACCAATATCTGCGGCAGATGGACACTGATGAACATATATAAACACATGTGTACAGAGGGATCTTTTTCAAGTACAATGAAACAAAGCACAAACACATGCTAGGGTGTGGAAAAGCCATGATAACTTTATGCCCCTGAAAACAGCCAGACCAGGAGGGTCACCGCAGCATGATCACAGGACAATTGTATTTGCGTGGACCAGCCAAACCCTGAAGCTCACAGACAATGGACGAACCTGGGAAGGGAGGAAGGGCCTGACTGCTAGTGAGTAAGAAGCTTCTTTCTGTGCCACTGCAAAGGCTCTGAAAAGAGTGCTCATGACTGCGCAAGCCTTTAAATGCCCCGAAAGGCACTGAGTGGTACATTTACATGGAAATTGTGTGGCATGTGACCTGAATCCAAAGAAAAGTGTTGTTTTTCTAACCTGATGCAAAAATTTGGTCCATTTTAATTTAACCTAAACACACACCAAAAAAAAAAAATCAGCAACTGTTTACTCAAAGGTTATCAGTAATTTTTTCAAAAAATAAAATCATCTTAAATGCAATCTAGAGAACTTCCCTTTCAAAAGAACAGTGCGTGGAGTTCATGCCCAATTCAATCAGCAATCAGTGACTGAATAAATAGCAGTACTCCTACATAAAAATAAATAAATAAATAAAAGGGATGGGGGAAAAAAGAACAATGCAAGGGGTGGGGAGATAGTCCAGTGAGTAAGGGGCATGGGTCGCACCCGGCTAACCTAGGTTGGATCCCCAGCACCCATATGGCCGCCCAAGCCACCCCAGGACAATCCCTGAGCACAGAACCAGAAGTAAGCCCTGTGCACCACCGAGTCTGTCCCAAAAACCGAGACGTAAAAGCAAAATAAACATAAATTAATTTAAATATCTTTCAGAATCTCACTCTTCCATTTCAGAACTTCTCAAACTCTTATCTTTGACCTCAAAGAGCTCCTGAAACTCTTTGCCTCGATACTCTGTGGCCTCTTTGATATTAAATGTGGCAGTGCTCTCTTGCTATGGAGAATAGTCCATAAATCAGTCAAGAGCATTTATTAAAAATCCGCCATGCACAGATGCACATATTGGCCACCTGGGGAGTTATGCAGGAAGTAGAAGACATAGCACCTGACCTGGAGGCAGAGAAGGTAGAGGGAAGACCAACATAAATCAGAAAGAAGAGCAATAACACTGCACTTCCTTTATTTCACCCTGGAGGAGATGAAGTACACAAAGAACACGAAGTACAGATTACTTGGATACTGCTTACTTCAACTTTCATAAAAGAGAAGAGTAGGCAAGAGAACAATGAAATGAAAATAGGATCAGAGGTAATATGGGGTAAGGTTTAAAAAAACTAAAGTGATGGAGACATTGGTGGAGGGCAGCGGGCACTGGTGAAGGCACTGGTGTTGGAACACCGTCAGCCCAAAACTCGATCATCACCGTAACTTTGTTATTTATGGTGATACAATTTTTTAAATATAAGTTAGGAAAAAACATAAGACAATGAAACACAGTGGCTAGAATGGCTGACACCATCTAACAACAAAAGGGCCATTTCAAGTTTTCTTTTTCAAGTCCGGGAAATCGCTCAGGGGTTGTGTATGCCAGGCAGGCAGAGGGCCCTGGGTTCAAACACCAGCATCCATGACCCCACAGGCCCGCAAGAGTGGCCCAGATGATTTCCGAAGCACCACAGACAGGAGAGCAGGAGAGGCCCCCCCACCCCCACCCCTACACCAGCAGGGAAAACACACAGTTGAGCATCTGAGTGGAGAAAAGAAATAGTATCCTCAATGAACCATAGTAGGGAAAGGTAAGACTGTTAAATTTGGGGCAGACCCCTATCTTTACATCACCCACAAAAAAAAAAAAAAACATTACAAATGAAATTAACTGCTTAAATACAAAACCTGAAACTATCAAACAATTAGAAGGAAATCTCAGGGGAAAACTACTCCACATGGAACTTTGTAATAATTTTTATGGATATAACACCGAAATCACTGCAACAAAATGAGAGTCAAGTGGAACGGCATCAGAACAAAAAGGTTTTGCACAGCAAAACCATCAACAATGTGGAAAGCTAACCTACAGAACAGGAAGAAAACATACTCAAACCATGGGCCAGACAACAGAGCGACGTGCAAACATAAAGATCTACGTAGAGAACTCATCAGCAAATGGCAAAACTCAAGTGACCCAACCGAAAAGGGGATAGGTAACGAAGACCAAAGAAACGGCTCAGTGGGCTGAGCATGGGCGTCGGCATGCATGAGGGCTGGGTTGGATCTCCGCCACCCCGAGTTCCAGGGCAGCACCCAGAGCAACCCCCAGCCCCAGAGCAGCCACCCCAGGGAGCAGCCTGTGGGCAAAAACAAAACTCAAACCAAAAAAGGGGGCAATGGAGGATAGGATGTATGGCTCAGTGGTAGAGTTCATGCCGTGCAGGTGTGAGGTGCCGGGTTCAATCCCAGGCACTGCAGTAAATAAAGAAATAGGCAATGACATGAACAGACAGTTTCCCAAAGATGATGTCAAAGAATGGATACTGGGGAAGATTTCTGCTGTGTGTGACTAATCAGCCAGGAATGTGTCGGCCCCAGCACAGCAGGCGCCATGCGGCTCCTGGCAGGGTGGCGACTGCCACGGAGACGTGAGCAACAGTGCCAGAGAGGGCACAGGGCCCTCCCACACATGGCTGGGGAGACTGAACTACAGCGTCACCGGGAAAAATCGGATGACGGTACTATTTTTGTGATCACTGTATCACTGTCATCCCATTGTTCATCAATTTGCTCGAGCGGGCACCAGTAACATCTCCATTCGTCCCAGCCCTAAGATTTTAGCAGCCTCTCCTTACTCGTCCTTCCCAACGGTGCCGTGTTGGAGGCTCTTTCAGGGTCAGGGGAATGAGACCCATTATTGTTAAGTTTTTGGCATATCGAATATGCCACGGGGAGCTTGCCGGGCTCTGCCGTGCAGGCGGGATACTCTCGGTAGCTTGCCAGGCTCTCCGAGAGGGACGGAGAATGTGCATAAGAGAATACTAGCAGGTCCGTTAAAACCAAACACATGTGTGCTGCTTTAGGTTAAGTCAGTGGGCTAGACTATAAAAGGAGATTTTTGTGATCAAGATATTAAAATCAGAGGTCACCTAAGATACAGAAATTATCTGGGGATATGCCCAGAGGAGACAGGCACACTAGTTGGAAAAGGTCTGAGCACCCCCTTTCCCGCTAACTCTGCAGCATAACTGACTGGCCAAGACAGGGGAACAACCTCAGTGCTCACTGACAAATGGATACAGAAGGTGTGAATCCAGTGTGTATTCAGAGCGATAGCACAACGAATAGGGCGTTTGCCTTGCATGCAGCCAACCCAGGTTCGATTCCTCCTCCCCTCTTGGAGAGCCCAGCAAGCTACCAAGAGTATTTCGCCCACATGGCAAAACCTGGCAAGCTACCCATAACATATTCTATAAGCCAAACACAGTAACAAGTGTCACAATGGAGACGTTTCTGGGCCCGCTTGGGCAAACTGATGAACAACGGGAGGACAGTGACAGTGATGCATATTAATAGTACCCCACTGTGGCACTGTCCTCTCGTTGTTCATCCATTTGCTCGAGTAGGCCCAGTAACGTCTCCGTTGTGAGACTTATTGTTACTGTGTTTGGCATATCGAATACATCACGGGGAGCTTGCCAGGCTCTGCGCGGGCGGGCGCAATACTCTTGGTAGCTTGCCAGACTTTCCGAGAGGGGTGGAGGAACTGACCTCGGGTTGGCCCGGTGGGCCGCGTGCAAGGCAAACGCCCTACCCACTGTGCTCATGCATATTGATAAGCTGTGAAAATAAGTGGATCTTGCCATTTACAACACCAAAGCTAAGTGAAAGGGGAAAAGTAGACACAAGAAACTATGTGCTGAGGGAGAGTGACAGTACAACGAGTGAGGAGCCAACCTAGGCTTGAGCCCCAGGATTTTATGTATTCCCAGGTATTCTGAGCCCGCCAGAGTGATCCTTGAGGACAGAGACATGAGTAAGCCCTGAACACAATCAGGTGTGAACCCCCACCCCACCTCCCAAAAAACACAGAAAAGAAACCAACTTCTACATGACCGTTCTTCAAGTGTTGATTTTTCTTCTTAGTATTTTTGCTGTTGCTTATTTTTCAGTGTCTTCACTTAGTTCTATAGCGAATCGAAGGTTCTGAACCACAACCAGGAGGAGAGAGATGGACAGACAGAGAAGGAGAGTGGAAAGTATTTGTTCCTTTTTATTCGAAACTGATGGGGGTGGGTGGGGGTAGCAGCCACACCCAATGGTTCTCAGGGGGCAACTTTCGTCTCTATACTCTGGAATTGCCTTGGACAGTGCTTGAGAGGCCCATGCAGTGCTGGGACAGAACCAGGGTCACATGCAAACTACATGCTCAGCCCCATGTACTGTCTCTCTGGCCATGGAACTAATCATCTTAAACAGGTAGTTATAATAAAAATGATTAATGTTAATATTAATGATCAGGGGCTAGAGCAATAGCACAGCGGGCAGGGCGTTTGCCTTGCACGCGGCCAACCCAGGTTCGATTCCCAGCATCCCATATGGTCCCCTGAGCACCGCCAGGGGTAATTCCTGAATGCATAAGCCAGGAGTAACCCCATGTGCATTGCCGGTGTGACCCAAAAAGCCAAAAATAAAATTAATGATCAATTTTACTGGATATATATATGTTTCAGTTCAACATGGAATCAAAAAAAATCAGAGAAATGTTTTTGCATGATTTTAATACTCAGATCTCAGAATCTGACGGGACACAGCAAAGCTCAATTCAGACTCGCCATTATCGGAACACCCCAGCACCAAAGGTGACTAAAACTGACCAATACGCAGCACAGGTGGGGAAGAACAATTGACAAGAGAAGAAGAAAGGAATGGAGGGAAGGGAAGGGGGAAAGGCCAGCGGAGATAGGAGCTGTTGGGGGGAGTGCGGGGTGGGGGGGTGGGGGGGAGCAGGGAACAGTCCTTATCTTTTGACTTACTAATGCTGTTCTAACCTAAACATCAGCCCACATGAAAGACCCTCCTAAATTATCAGTAATGACCTCTTCTTGCAATCTTGTCCAGGTCAGTTACTTCCGTAGTTTACGGGAAATTAAGCTACATGAGGAAAGCTGCTGTTACTGATTCTTAGAAACTTAAGACTCATTAGGAAAGGAATAGAATGTTCCATTTTCAGATATTATGTCTTAAATGAACCTTTAACCTCAAAGTTTTGTATACTTATATCAAATGCATAAAGGAACAATACTTTAACCCACGTTATGAATTAGCATTACTTTATTGAGTAATAAATATTCTACTGCAGAGCATTTTTAGTCTTAATAATGCTCAAAGGCATATTCACAAACTGTTTCATTAATACAATTTATTACCAATTCTTTTTTAATGACTACAATGCTTCTGACACCATAAAAAGTAAGCTTTCTCAACCTTTCTGTGGTTTTGTGTTTTTAACTGTCACGAGGACTTAACTGATTTTAAAACATATCAACAATGACCACTGTCACGAATTAGTGAAAAACTGGGAAAATTAAAGGAAATAACAAATAAGTCTGAATTTTTATAAACACACTCTCACTGGTTTAGGGTTAGCCTGTAGAATGCTATGCATTTACGTTTCATATTCTTTTAACTAACGATCACAGTAAGATAGATTGAAAGGTAAATTTAAGCACAGAGAATAAGTAATCTTGCACATATATAGGGGTGGCCAGGGAGGAAGGGGGAAGGCACTTTCATTTGAAGGATACTAAAAAAAGAACGTGAAATGAAAAGTAACAGAAGTACTCTTGACTAATTCTTCTATAATTGATGGAGCTCTTAAGGGTAACAAGAATAACAAAAAACATTAATCCGAAAAGATACACATATACTTATGCATTCTGCAGTGCTAATCACAATAGCCAAGACTAGGAAACAACTTACCCAAGAGCACATGAATGGACAAGAAGCTGCGGATACTACATGCAACGGAATACTCAACACAACCACAACAACAGACAAAGCCTTTCAATTCACTACAACTTGGATGGAACTGGAGGAAATCACACCAAGTGAAGCGGGTCAGAAGGAGCAAGACAAATACTGGATGATCTCAGATGAGGAGCAGAAATTGAAACACAGCAAGGGAAGGGACAGTGGCCAGGAAGCATATTCTTCCATGCGGCCAGAAGCTGCGAGGAGTGTGGGGAGGCAGCCGAGGAGGAGCCCAGGGCGGCGGGGGAGGGGCGCTGGCACTCTGCTGGTGGGTGCCGGGGTGCTGTGCACTGTCTAACGCTACGGCAAACCATTTTCAAACCTTAACAGAAAAATGAAAGATGAAAGGGAGGGCTAGAGAGAGCTTAACAGCGTGAGCACGTGTACTGCATGGAGGTGGTCCAGGCTCAATTCCTGGCCCTGCACTGTTCCCCCAACCAACCAAGCACTACTCGGAGCAACCCCCAAGCTCTAAATCAAGAGTGGTACCACAGGGCAACCACCGATGGCCCTTACACCCAAAATAGTAAGCAAGTAATAAAAATCTTTATTTTTTTATTTAAAGGAGGGCCACAGCGGTAGTACAGCAGGTAGGGCGCTTGCCTTGCCTGTGGCCAACCCAGGTTCGATCTCTGGCATCCTCTATGGCCCTCCGAGCACTGCCAGGAGTAATACCTGAGTGCAGAGCCAGGAGTAACCCCTAGGCACTGCCAGGTGTGACCCGAAAAGCAAAGATAAATAAAATTAAAATTCAAAGGTTATGTATGACCACGAAGATTTAGATTAATACTGGCAGAATAAAAGAAAACTTTTTCTAATTTTAAAGATTCATCACTTAATTTCGTACATATATATATATATATATTTTAGCATATCCAATACACTAAGTTGTGTCACTAACAGCAAATGTGTTCCAAGATTCTGCTCCTAAGAGCTTGAGCTCTAAGCCAGAGCTGCGGCTCCTGAGCACATGTTTCACATGCAAGAAGCTTAGGTTTGATCCCAGATACTTCTCAGTTCTCAGAGTCACCCCGAGTGACCCCCACATCCCCAAGCACAGAGCTGGGAGCAGTCCCTGAGCACTGACAGGTGAGACTGAAATAAACAAAAGCTGGCCATCTGGAAAGTCTAGTGTTAGATACAAGACATTTGTAAAAATAACTGTAACAACAACCAGCTAGTCCCAGAGGTGAGATCACATGGCCAGAGTGTGTGAAGTCCTGGTGTGACCTCCAGCACTGCACACACTGCCCCACACTGTCGGGCCAGCATCACCAAGAACGGGCCTGGATGGCCCCAGCACTACTGTGGCTTTGGGATTTTTTTTTAAATCATTAACTATAGACAATAATGAATGGCTGATTTTGAATAGGACCCCTTGAGACTACTGGGTAAAAAAGGTTTGGGGGACTAGAATATGCCTCAAAGCATCATACTAGAGGTAATATAAATTGTAACATATGTACACAGGAAAGGTATTGCTATAATGGAGAAATCTGGCAGACACCCTTAGCACCTGAACCATGTGTTCAAAACTGTCAGATCTAACAATAAACGCACATAACAGACCTTTTGAAGGTTACACTGAGAAGTAGATTATGCCACGTATTCAGAAAGCCTAAGAAAAATGTTTCACCAAAATATGTGAACACATAACCAAATAAGCCTAATGCGGAAAGAGGCTACAAAACAACAGGTCTAAACTCTTCCTGAAAAAAAAAATAGATAAATAAAAGGTAAGAGAACTGTTCTAGATTAAAGATACATTAGGAGGGGCTGGAGAAAGTCCAGCAGGTAGGGCGTTTGCCTGGCACACACAGGAGCCAGGTTCCATCCCCCACATCCCACGTGGTCCCCTGAGCACCACCAGGAGTAATTCCTGAGTGCAGAGCCGGGAGTAACCCAAGCATCACTGGATGTTGCACAAACACCAAAAAAATTTTTTTAACTTTTAAGAAATAAATATACTTAAGGGTATATGAGCATAAAATACAGTGCATGACCTCTCACTAGGTCATCGAATGGGGTCAGCGGAAGCTAAGTGAACAGTCACAGGAACTGTGGAAATATAAATGAGGATCACCTAGCACGTGGCACCATTATATAAGCGTCAAACCTCTTGTGTGCAATAATGGCACTGAGCTTCTACTGAAGGAAAATACTTTGGGGAGCAATATACTGAAATATTAAAGGTGAAGTATCAAGTCTGTTTTCCAATTATTTCAGTTCAACAGAAAGATTGCAGGATGTAGATAAAACGTATATCCATATCTGCATTATATACGCACATGTGTGTGGAGAGATAAATAAATTCCCCAAAATGCTACCTGACAAAGGATTTACATGTATTGAACATATTACTCCTTCAACAATTACAGCTTTTACTCTTTAAAACAACAATTCATGAGAAAAACAGATGAAGATAAAAATCCCACTATTGTCGCAAGAAGATACGAACAGGCAGCAGAAATTCCGAAAGTGGAAGGAGAATTAGCAAGAACCATAAAAGACATGCGTCATCAGAGCAGGGACACTGACCTGGGCATCCAAGGCGACAGAAACAACTCGAAATGGGAGTAAGTCACTGGATACATGGACACATTCTCTTATGAATAATGAGCTAACGCACAGGCCAAACAATGAGAGAATGGAAGGAATTTAGAAGTCAAGGAACCTCAAGCAAAGCAGAGAGGGTCCACGAGGGGCCGCGGAGCCCCAGCCATCCTCCAGCGGCCTCCCCACCTCCGCCTCACCTGCAGCTCTGGATTTCAGTTCGAGAGTTTCCCAGCCTCAGTGCTACTGATATTGGGATCTGGACAATTCTTTGTTGTAGGAACAGCCCTATGGAATTCAGGGTATTTAGCAATAACACTCTCCTCCCCCACCAGGCACAATGGAAGTGCCTCCAAGTACTAACAGTCTTTGAAAATTACCCCTAGCCCAAGTTATTTAAAGTAGAGCATGGTTCCTCCTCTCCAAGCCCTCTTTAAGCTGACGTACCCACTGAATGGGCTGGAGCGACAGCACAGCAGGTAGGGCGTTTGCCTTGCACGCAGCCAACATGGCCGACCCGGGTTCAATTCCTCCACCCCTCTCAGAGAGCCCGGCAAGCTACAGAGAGTAGCTCGCCTGCACGGCAAAGCCTCGCAAGCTACCCGTGACATATTCAATATGCCAAACACAATAACAACAAGTCTCACAATATTACTGGGCCCGCTAGAGGAAATCGATGAACAATGGGAGGACAGTGACAGTGACCCACTGAATCAAAGCAATGAGAGTCCTGAGACCTAGAACAATGACCGGGTCTCTCTCCATTCAGCAAAGCACAAGGATTTTTTTTTTTTCAGGAAACAGCTTCCCTTTTTCTGCTTTGTTTTGTTTTACCTGGGGGCCACACTCAGCAATGC
Organism: Sorex palustris; assembly: GCA_028565675.1. NCBI lineage: Eukaryota > Metazoa > Chordata > Mammalia > Eulipotyphla > Soricidae > Sorex > Sorex palustris. The sequence continues at coordinate 40,157,624 of JAOXYA010000008.1, read as the reverse complement.
TCAGGAGTTCCTCCTGGCTCCACACTCAGGAATTACTCCTGGCAGGCTACCGAATGTAACCTGCCCACAAGGCAGGGTCTGGCAAACTCCTCGTGACTTACCCAATATGCCAAGGACCAGTAACAATGATGGGTCTCATTCTCCTAAGCCTGAAAGAGCCTTGAATGTGGCACTTTAAAATCTCAGGGCTCGGGGGTATGGTGCCGCCAGCAGGTCAATCTGTACCTGTGAGGCGAGTGCATCAGCAGCCTCATGGCGCCTTCAGAC
>JAOXYA010000008.1:40140326-40154158 GCA_028565675.1 Sorex palustris | reverse complement strand
TAATTATCAAGCATTGGAGGAGAAGGTGTGTGAGTAAAGTATTGCCCTCTTTTCTGCAGTTCAGGGAATGATCTCCTCTTATATGAATATGTTAGATTATGGTGCAAAAAAACTTTTTACAATTTTAAGTACCTACCCTTTACAGAAAATAAAAAGTTACTCATGATATTTTTTTAAAAGTTAAACCACATAACATATATGGATATAATTTGTCCCATGTGATATCACTGTTCCATTTTATAAATTAATGATGTCTTTTTATTTGTATTATCTAGAGAGATGCTTTTGATGCCAGAGGGAAAAGGCATTATCTTACCAGCCTAAAAAATTCATCCTCAAATTGCACTGTCCTACATGAAAAAGTGTGAAGCATGCACATTGAATTAATTGGCATCTACAAATAACAGAAAATGACAGCTGTCAAGAACCAATATGAGTAAAGAATAGCATTATTTTCGTGGGAATTCTAAATTAGCATTTTCCCACTCATAACACAAACAACAAATAGCTTCTCTCTAGACAATAACCATTGCATCACATCAAAATTCATATTTATGCAAAAAGAATCTGAAATTTGTTCAACTTTGAGATGAAACTATGCACATATATAAGTCTCCTAGGCTTCTGAATATGCTAAAAATATCATAAAGGTTTCAACATTTTTTTTTCAGAATCAAGTAGTACAAAAGGCACATGTTCATTATGATAACATAACCAGAGGTAGTTATAACTCAAATGTGGCTGTCCCATATAAACTAAACTCTATTCTAAGAAAACCTTGTATGAAGTTACTCAGAACAAAACCTGATCTTGTTCTTCCTAAAACACATTCTATTTAATTTGGTTTTAGTAAGAAGAAACCAAATTCAATGCAATTTGTTTTACATTTAGGAGGATGTGATACAATAATAACTCTTAACTTCATTCTGAGAAAATTACTTTAATCATAAAATAATTAAACTATTGAATATGTTAATGATAATATTTACATATTTGACTATTTTAATTTATGCAAAGCTATGTTTATGGTTATAGCACTTGGTTTCATCTGTGATGCAAAGGAATGGTTTGTTGCTAAATGAGTATATGATTAAAGTTCTAGACCGCTTCTAAATAGAAGGCTTTCATTTATCTTCATTTAATCTCCTTCTAATCTGAGTAAAATGTTTTTTTCTTGGGTGTGTACTGAATTGACTGCTTGTGATGTTGTTGCATTCATAAGAATATACAAGTAATCTAAAATGTGTCAGGAAAGCTCTTTCAGTTATATCCCTCAAAGACACATTCTTGACTGCTAATTCAGTTACAAAGTGATTAATACAACCTGAATGTGTAAAATCCTATTGTATATGTATATATAAAATCTCTATTGCCTTCTACAATAAAAGTCAAAGAAGAGTTTCTTGAAATGAGGTGCAGAAGTTACTTCTTAAGATGTTTCAATGAACAGTAAAAATAACCTTAAAAAAAACCAAGAAAATCTTTTAAAGTAACCTAATATTTGTCACAGTCTGTAGAAGGAACTTTGCATATCTACACATCATTAATTATCAATCATTAATTGTAATTACAATTCTTGTAATTACATGAAGTTTATTTAATTACAAGACTTATTTTGCTAATGATTAAATTAATTCTAAAGAAATTAAAATATCTTAAAGATTTATATAACCAATAAGCTAACAGATACCAAATCTGTGTCCAGATATTAGTTACATTAAAGCCAAACTCACTAGTTGATTTCATTAGCCAATTAGTATTAATGGCTACATTAGTCATAAAAATGTTTTTGTGCTTCGAATCAATTGAATATGGCAATTTTTTTAGAATGTGAGTTGCTGGAGCGATGGTAGGGCAATTCCCCTTGCATGCAGATCGAATTCTGGCATCCCATATGGTCCCCAAAGCTTGCCAGGGGATTAATTCTTTAATGCACTAATTCTTTAATGCAGAGCCAGGAGTAATCTCGGAGCATCACCAGGTGTGGCCCCCCAAACAAAACAAAATGAAGAATGGGAAGTAGTAAAGCACACCAGGTAACATAATACAACCACAGCTATCATTCAATACAAACCAGCAGGAAACCAATTACTAATATATTACAGTGTCTGATTTTTTCTCAGGAATCAACGTAAATATACTTTAATGCCCATCCTAACTTGTGCAGACAACCAGTCAATACCAGGAATAAGCACTTGATCAAGTCCTGAAACTGTTTCCCAGTATAATATGATTTACCAGGGCATTACATTTAAGTAAAATTGTAAGTTTTTGTGACTGAATCCTGCAAACACCAAAAATCTTATTCTCTAGGCAATTCAATTATCCCTTTATTAATCAGGAGTTCTTTCTCAGAAAGATATTTCACATACTAAAGTCACATTTGCATTTTACCAGATGGCACTGTAGCACTGTCTTCCCATTGTTCATCGATTTGCTCGAGCGGGCCCAGTAACGTCTCCATTGTGAGATTTGTTGTTACTGTGTTTGGCATATCGAATATGTCACAGGTAGCTTTCCAGGCTTTGCCGTGCGGGTGAGATACTCTCGGTAGCTTGCCGGGCTCTCTGAGAGGGGCGGAGGAATCAAACTCGAGTTGGCCAGGTCAGCAGCGTGCAAGGGAAACGCCCTACCAGCTGTGCTATGACTCCGGGGGCTCTAATGAAAAACAAAACAAAGAGAAAGATAGGAATCTTCATGGTTTCAAAGAAACCATCAAATCAGTAGTTCTGGAGTCTTTAAGAAGTAGGTGCTATGTGAATTTTTTAATATTTGTCTTTCTATAGTGTAAGAATTGAATCATAAATGTTTATCAAAAACTAACATTACTGGTTAGCTATGCCTTGGGCAAAAACATTAAACATAGCTTTTTTATGTTGGGAATTTAAAGAAATTGTTTTACAAGTAATTATGATTTTAATAATGCTTTTCTAATATATTATCATTAGGAATTCCACTCATAGGCTGTCTAAAGAGTTTAAATCTACTAATTTAATTTATGTTTTTCTTTTATATGTTTTAAAAAGGCAATGCTAAGTAAATAAATGACTTAATTTTATTTTTTATTTTCGTATTTATTAATTTATTTATTTTAGCTGTGTCCCCTATATAATCCACAATGATTATATCAGTGAGTGAGTTTAGCACGTTTTAAGAGCACACTAAGAAATACTGTTCATTAATATTACTAATTTCATCAGACTTTGTTTATAAGCACCTATAATCCAGACACACTTTACCAGTAAAACTAGAAAAGCCACAATTGACATAAACTTAGATGTGAGAAGGACTTTGACTGTCTGCCTTTGAGATGCATTTGGCCTGAAGACTTCTAGGGTATAGAGTCTTATTGGTAAGTGGCAAAACCAGGACTAGAGTATCAGTCTCTTACGCCGGGAACATTCTTTTTGTAAAAAAGATAACATAGTATCTTCGTTTCTTGTCTTTTTTTAGTATGTATAATATATAATATATTATAATATATTATATATGCCTCATGTAACAATGGGTTTCAGTTATACAATGATCAAGTACCCATCCCTCCACCAAGTGCCCATTTTTCACCACCATAGGTCCCAGTATCCCTCCCATCCCCCCTGGTGGCAGGGCATTCCCTTTTGTTCTCTCTCTCCTTTTGGCTGCTGTGGTTTGCAAAAGAGGCATTGAGTGACGATCGTGTTCGGTCTATAATTTACTCTCAGCACGCATGAAGGAGACATTACTGGAGCCTGCTCGAGGCAATAGATTAACAACAGGAAGACAGTGATACAGTGATACATTTTTTTTATTATTATTAGTGAAACAACATGAGGTACAGTTGAAGACTTACAAACTTTTGTGTGTGGGTTTCAGTTATACAATGATCAAGTACCCATCCCTCCACCAAGTGCCCATTTTCCACCACCATAGGTCCCAGTATCCCTCCCATCCCCCCATCCCCCCACCCCACCCTGCCTCTGTGGCAGGGCATTCCCTTTTCATTCTTTCTCTCTCTCTCCTTTTTATCATTGTCCTTTCAAAGATTATTTTTATAAAATTGTTCGAATGATCAATTACGTTTGATATCCCAACACCAATCCCACCACCATAACGCCTGTAACACCTTCCCACCTCTATCATTCCTGGCTCTCCCTAGTTATCATGGTCCCGCTGGTTCCTTCTTGGTCCTAACTGCCCTCCGCAAATCCTTCCATTGTGCCAGGCCGTGGGCCAGTCCCCTGGCCGTGGGTATTAGCCTCCCACTGCTCTACTTACATCCCACAGATGAGAGCAACATCTCTCCCCTCACCCGTATCCTCAGCATGAACCTCTCACGTCCATCCATCTATAGGCAAATCTCATGACTGACCTATGAACTGACCTTTCTATCCACATTCCCAGTTCCTGCGATCCTTCCTCTTAACTTTCATTCTTAAAAACCTACTTTTGGAAGGGGGGGGAGGTGCTGCACCAGCTCATGCTCGGGACTTACTCCTGGCTCTGTGCTCAGGGATTGCTCCTGGCAGTTTCAGGAGACCACCTGGAGTGCTGGGGATCTAACCTAAGTTGGCCACGTTCAAGACAAATGCCCTCTTGAATGCCCTGTCGCTAAGGCCCCTCTGAAACCTTCTTCTTCTTCTTTTTTTTTTTAATTGAATCACTGTGAGACACAGTTGCAAGCTTTCGTGTTTGGGTTTCAGTCATACAATGATGGAACCCCCAGCCCTCCACCGGTGCACATTCTCCACCACCAATGCCCCCAATATCCCCCATCCCACCCTCCCCCTTGCCTCCATGGCAGACAATCTCCCCCAGACTGTCTCTCTACTTTGGGGCATCACGGTTTGCAATACAGACACTGAGAGTCCATCACGTTGGGTCCTTGATCTACTCTCAGCACACACCTCCCATCCCGAGCGACCCCTCCAACCATCACTGACTCAGTGGTCCCTTCTCCATCCCAGCTGCCTTCTCCCCCAGCTCATGAGGCGGCTGCCAACCATGGGGCAATCTTCCTGGCCCTGGTCTCTACTGTCCTTGGGTGTCAGTCTCATATTATGATATTTTATATCCCACCAATGAGTGCAGTCCTTCTATGTCTGTCCCTCTCTTTCTGACTCATTTCACTTAGCATGATACTCTCCATCATGTCTATCCACTTATAAGCAAATTTTATGACTTCATCTCTCCCAAAACCTTCTTTTTTTTTTTTTTTTGCTTTTTGGGTCCCACTTGGCAATGCTCAGGGGTCACTCCTAGCTCTGCACTCAGGAATCATTCCTGGCAGTGCTCCGGGGACCCTATGGGATGCTGGAAATTGAACCCGGGTCGGCTGTGTGCAAGGCAAACACCCTACCTGCTGTTCTATCGCTCCAAGCTCCAACCCCTCCAAAACCTTCTTAAGCAACAAAATGACTTTTATTTTAGAAGCTCAGAAAGAGAAACAAAATGAAGCAAATAAGTGTTACGAACTTCTGGTATTGAACATATCTTGGAAAAAGTATTGAAAACAACTAAGTAAAGTGGGTAGGGCACTTGCCTTCCACACGTCTGACCAAGGTTCGATACCTGGCACTCTGAGTCCCACCAAAAGTGACCCTGAGCACAGAACTAGCAGTAAGCCCTGAGCATTTCTGCGTGTGGCCCCAAAACCAACAACAACAAAATAGTTGAGTATTTCTATCTTTACATTAATACACAAGCTTGGTATGAACCACCCTCCCTCCACACACAAGAATATGCCATTCATTGGGTTTAGTAATTAATGAAAAAATTTAAAGTAACTTCAAAAACATTGGCAAAAGTCTCTTCATATCTCTTGACGTATAAGTATGTGAATAGATGTATTCTCTGGCCTTGTGTCAGTGTTTGATTTTATTGTTGTTGATTGGTTCTTGATTTTGTTGATGCTCACAAAATGGTAACTATAGGATAATAATCATATGTTTTGAGATTAGCATCTAAATGGCCACAGATCAAAGAAAGAAAATAACTATTTGAGACATGTTAAATTGAATAGTGAAGATTTTGCGAGGCAAACCTATGAGATACGGCTGAGGAAATGATTTGAGGGGAATTTACCTCTTCAAGACAGAGAGTTGAGGTTGATAAAAGACAAATTTACCATTTTTTAATTCTCATTTCATTAGTAAATTGGACAAAAAACAAAATAATTTTCACAACTCGGAGAAATACAATACTGAGCGTGTGATTTGGAATTAATGAAAAAGATCAAGCAAACATATCAAAGTGGTCTAAATTTGGGGGTGGGGGGTTACACCTGGTGTTGCTCAGGGGTTACTCCTGGCTCTGTTCTCAATAATTACTCCCGGCAGTGCTGGGGTGAGGAACCATATGGGATGCCAGGGATTGAACCCAGGCCAGCTGCTCATAAGGGAAACGCCCTACCTGATGTATTATCCCTCCAGCCCTGAATTGTTGCTATGAAGTTAATTTGATACAACTCTGGAACATTAATTTTGTTTTGTTTTAATTTTTGAGCTACACCAGGCTCAGGGCTGAGTCCTGAAAGACCAAATAACATTCTTAACACACACACACACACACACACACACACACACACACACACACTGCAGACATGCCAAGCAAAATAAGACAGGTGAACTACTCAAGAATAGAAATGAAACGATACTTCCCTGGAAATTCTCTGATCACAAGGAACTTGTGAAGACATTAGCAATCCATTACACCGATTATCAGGCAAAGCAGAGGGAAACAGAAACAAGATAAACACTATCAGGACACAGAACCGTCGCTTCAGGAAACCCACATTCGCTGCGGTGGGATGTGGAGGGCTTCGGCCTCCAGCGCAAAGGGGACTTCTCAAAAGTTTTAAAATAGAACAACCGCATGAGTCAGCAGATCCCCGCCTCGTAATGTTGCCAAAGAATGTAAAAACGCTAATTTGCAAAGATGTATACGTTCCTATGAACAGTAGCCAAGATCTAAGGAAAAAAAATAGTGTAGAAGAAAGTGTATTTTGTACACAAGTGAGTTCCTGGAAAGAGGTGGTATAGGATATGCTGCAAATCACAATCAATGCCTTCGTCAATGGCAGCCCTTTTTTTTTTATTTTTAATTAAAGTAAAGCAAGAAAACATAAAAAAAAATAAATGATGGTGTCAGGGCCAGAGGGAGAGTACAGTGGTTAGGACACCCAAGGTGGGTTCAGTTTCACTCTCTGCCTCAACAGGAGCAGGGAATGTAACTAGGAAGTCAGCAGGAGAAAAACAAGGACTCACCACTGACCTCCCTCCTGTGTTCCACAAAAGCAAACAAAGCCAGGGGACAACGTGGCTGAAAGCCAAGTCTTGAATTCCAGGCTGGAGCTGGAACACTCGGGCAGGTGCTCACTTGGCACCTGGCTGACTAGGCTCTGAGCCCCCAGATCCACATGGTCCCCAAGTACTGCCAGCAACTCCCAAGTGCAGTCCGGAGTCAGCCCTGAGCATCCCCAAGTGAGGCCCAGACAACCACACACTCTAACTCCAGAGCTGAGGGGACAAGGCAGGGAGCAGGAGATGGACTAGAGTCCCTGGGCAGTGGTGGACGGATATCGGCACTTAGGTGGTGAGCGTGGAGTGACAACACTGTAATCCTGGACTTCTAACCACCTCCACTCTTGTGAAAGAGAGAGCGAGAAAAGAGGAAGGAGAGAAGGAAGGAAGATAAGACCTGGGTGGAGGACGTAGCTTAAAGTGATCGGTCGCCATCCCAGGGTGTTTTGTACCTAGTTTTACAATGTCCCCCAACCTCGTGTAGACAAGCAAAGTCCTGGCGACCCCATCATTCCTGGTTCCCCCCAAGAACTGCTGAGGGTGGCCCTGTAAGCAAAACAAAATACAAACCAATATGAAAACCAGAACCAAGGGCCGGGGCGATAGCACAGCGGGGAGGGCGTTTGCCTTGCACACGGCCGACCCAGGTTCGATTCCCAGCATCCCATAGGGTCCCCTGAGCACCGCCAGGGGAAATTCCTTAGCGAAGAGCCAGGAGTGACCCCTGTGCATGGCTGGGTATGACCCAAAAAGCAAAAATAAATAAATAAATAAATAAATAAAATTTTAAAAAAGCGGAGGGAGGCAGACTGGGTTAATTAAATGATGATGTATCTGCATACAACAGTATGCGGCTATTTAAATGAAGCTACTAAAGTTTACCTGGAATAAATATGACTAAGTAATACCCTTTTGAGAGCAGGCACTCCTGGCAGTGCTGGGGGCTACCAGAGCCTCACCCCACAGTGTGTGTGTATGTCTGTGTGTGTGTGTGTGTGTGTGTGTGTACACGCACGCATGCACACACACACACACACACACACACACATGCATACACAGAGAAATGGGGGGTTGGTGGTGTGGGGGAGATGTTTTGCTGATTATCAAACTCAGGGTCACATGCATCTCCCTGGCCCTAAGAAACTGTGTACATGGGGCTGGGCAAGGAGAGGAGCCACACCCAGAGTTGCTGGGCTACTCCCAGCTGAGTGCTCAGGGGACTGCATGTGGTGCTGGGGATCAATCCCAGGCTTCCTGCAACAACGTGCATGCACCCGCCCACCAGTTCGTCTCTCCAGCCTTTCTTTATTTTTCTTCAGCAAGACAATGTTTAAGAATTAGACCAAGATGGATGAGGAGAATCAGTCCTACCCATTGTTGTAACAATATAGTGTTTTAACAGTTAATATGAGGTAGAACTCACACAAGGACATCGGGGTTCATGAATCAGGACGGAACAAGGAGAAACTGATGCGCATCTGACAACTGTCACTTTAACGTGACGGAGTAGCATGGTCAGCCTCTGTGCCAAGGGTGGCCTTCCCAGGAACTGACGCTGGAATAATCAGTTATCCTTGCGGGGAAACAAATTATATCTCTGCTGAGAGAGAAAAATAAAATTCTGCTGAAAGAAAAATAGAAAATGAGAAAGATGGCTGACCTTTATATAGGATAGATCATTTTCCTTAACTTCGTTTTTTAAAATTCAGGCACCATGATTTACCATACTGCTTAATGATTTTGGACACAGTGACACTGGACCACACCTGCCACCAGAGAATATATGGAAAATATCTTAAACTGTGCCCCTCTCTGACACCCACAAATCCAAAAAGGTCAGACTGATGGAGTTGACTTCATTAAAATAAAAACCACAGAGCACTGGGAGTACCAAGGTAAGACTATAACTCAGCCTGCCCCCTAGGGATCCCGGCAGCCACCATCTTCCAGAACCCAGTGAGAAGCCCAGGTACGTGGAAACAGTAACAGCAAATGTCAGGCCTCATGGGATGAAGAGGGGGAAGGAGACGGTCCCTCTTGTCCCCCCTCCCCGATGGGACCCTGAGATGACACTCAACTGCTTCTGGCTACTAGTTAAGCTCCTTAGACAGTAGTAAGTTACTATTTAAGCTCCTTAAATAATAGTAAGATCCAGCGACACACAAAAGAATCTCAGGACTGAGCAGCTCACTGCAGAGATCTCTCCAGACCCTAGAGCAGTCACACAACATCATATGCTATTCAAAATAAGCAATACAAAATAAACTGTCTAGCATTGCCTTTCCAGCAGGTTTCAGTGGTGGCGGGGAAAATTCCAAATAATAACGGTGGGGCTGGTATCGAAATATTGAATGTAATCAAAGTAGAGAGAGTATTGTGGAAACTGTCTGCCACACAGGCAGGGAAAGGGTTGGAATGGGGGGTAGGGGGATACCGGGGACTTCGGTGGTGGAAAGTGTGCACTGGTGAAGGGATGGGTGTTTGATCATTGTATGAATGAAACTCAACATGAAAGCTTTGTAACTGCATCTCACAGTGATTCAATTAAAAACAAACTGAATTCAAATATTTATAGTACATATACCCATCTAAAGGTTAGCATTCATAATATATAAAGAACTTTTTAAAACCTAACCCCCCCATAGAAAAAGACAATCAATAATAAAAGATTATTCCAGCATCAATTCCTAGGAAGGCCACCCTGTGTCCAGAAGCTGACCATGCTATTCTGTCACATTAAAGTGATGTCAGGTGCACATCAGTTTCTCGTTCTGTCCAGCTTCATTAACCCCAACGTCCTTGTGTGAGTTCCACCTCATGTTAACTGTTAAAATGCTAGACTGTTACAGTAATGGGTGGGAAAAATTCTCCTTATCCATCTTGGTCTAATTCTTAAATCGGGTCCAGGTAGGACAGCACACAGCCAACCAGGATTCAGTTCAATCCCTGGCATCCTGTAATCCCTGAATGGAAAGCCATTCAGGGATTAGAAAGAGTGACCCCTGAACATCAGCAGGTGTGGCCCAAAATCAAACAGAAAAGAGAATCCACTTAAAATATGGGCAAAGAAATATACCCCCCCTAAAGAAATCTAAATTGCCAACAAGTATACAAAAAGATACTTGATTTAGTATTAGTAATCAAGAAAATACAAATTAAAATCACAATTACATACCATTATCACACCAAATCAATCTGACAAAAAAAAATTAAGCCTAACAATAGAGTATAGCTGATACTACAGAATAAAGAGAACACTTACTCATTTCTGGCAATGTCTCATAAAATAGGAGATGCACATATCCCAAAAGCTAGCAATGCTATTCCTAAGAGAATTCCCTAGAAGGGCAGCTTCAAATATTTTTGATGATCACACTCACAGTTTACACTGGGGCCCAGTGCACGTATCCTTTCAACTGAAATCGTCAAAAAACAAGCACCTATTCTTAGGGTGTGGGATACATTCTGATTATTTTCATTCTATCTTCACTTTCAAACGCTGGGGTGACTCACTCAATTGCTTTTACAACCACTAGTAGGAAAAACAACCCAAGGTTTAAAAAAATTCTGGCCATAAAAATACTCCAATGCATGCTTTTCTTGTGCAAAGGTGGGAAATGTACATTTGGCACTTTGGTGAAAAATGCATGACAATATAAAAATCAGCCAGTAGAAGAATAAGTAAAAATTAAGGGCACAGACACACAATGGAAAACGATTTAGCAGAGCCATTACAGAACTAGAACTGAAGAATTCACATAGATGAATCTCAAGAACTAAAAAAGAGGCAGCAAAACACACAAGCTGCAGAAAATCATGTACGGTATTTATCACTTGCATCGACGTCTCAAAAATGGAAAAAATGCTACCGTGTTTTATCGAGAGATACAGTCACAAACAGAGAATAAAGATATGCACGGATCACTCCGGATGGGAACTGTGTGCTAAAAGCAGATAAAGGAACACACATGAAAACTCTCAGTATCTTTATTGAGAACCATAAGAACCATAATGCCCAAAAGTGGGAGGGGGGAAGAGAGAAAGAGAGAGAGACAGAAAGACAGACAGAAAGACAGACAGAGAAGAGAGACAGAGACAGAGAGAGATCTGCCATAAAGGGTTGAAGTGTGGTAAAAGGAAAACTGGGGACATTGGTGGTGGGAAACGTACACTAGTGGAGGGACGGGTGTTAGAACACTGTATAACTGAAAACTGATCACAAACAGCTTTGTAACTGTGCATTTCACAATGCTTCAATTAAAAAAAAAAAAGATACCCAAGGGGAGAAAGGAGAAAAAGACCAATGAAAGTACAACAAACGGAGGTGGACAGACAGGAACTGGCCTGGCCCTGGCGCAAGGCCTCGTCTGACACAGTCCCCCAAGCACCACCAGGAGTGGCCCCAGTGGGCACCAGCATAGCAGGGCCTGAGCAGCACTAATCCACAAGCCTGGCATACAACCACCCAGTTCCACTGGCCAAGAGTCCCTGGGAAGGGCCCCAAATCCCCCCAAGCACTGCTTAGGAGGTCAAAAACAGAATATATTTTTTTTTTAACAGAGCCAAAGAAAAGAAAATGGAATGGGGAAAGCACTGAGAACAATGACATACTAAATAGTCCAAACTTGCCATCTTCAAAATTAAACTAAATTGCCACCCCGGGGAAGCAGCTTCTCTCCAGGCACACAGCGGGTCCGGCAGAGCCTAACGCAGCCGACCGGAGCTCAGTCGTCAGGCTCACAGCTCACAGCTCTCAGCTCTCAGCACGGTTCTGTTTGGTATTCAAGAACACTGACGGTCTATTTTTAACCCGGTAATGAAATGCAGAGCATGGTCCCCAAACGCAACAGGTAGCTGTGGGCGGACGCGATGTCAAAGCAGATGCCCCAAACAGAGCCAAGTGCCAGCAAGGTTGAGTCACCGGGAGATGCAGAAAAATGATGACGGCGCAGCTGCCACAGGTTGCCAGCAGCCCTCCCTGCTCTGCAACGGTGCGAGGCATCGTCCCGGAGTGCTGAACCCCCAGACGGCTTCAAGATTAGAAAACTCACCAAGAATGACAAAATGTGGCATCTTACAAACAGCACATGTTTGTGATCAAATTAACATGGAGCAGAAAGCTAATAGGCACACCGTGGGCTCGAGAGAAAAAAAAATCCCTGAAAGCGATGCCTGGGTCCCTGCAGATCTCAATATGCACCCACCCACAAGAGCAAACTCAAGACGACGATTGATTTTACTTATTTTTTTAAGCGTCAATTCATCTGTCACAGAGCATACCCTCAACTGTATAAACAAATCCAACAGAATCACGAACAGAATTTAATCAATAAACTAGCTGATCGATAAGCACACTTCCAAGAAGCAAGTCCCAACCCCTGCAATCCGTAACTAAGCAACTTCACCAGGAAAACATCTCATTCATTCACTCAACCCCTTCCGACTCTTCTGATATGTGTTAGGGACCACAGCAGACTCGAAGGAGTGACATTTTCCAAAATAACTAGCCAGTAAAGTGTCAAAATCATGAAAGACAAAGAAAGACAGGAACTATCCCCAGTTAGGAAGACTTAAAGTCACGACAACTGAATTTAATTTGCATTCAAGATTGGATCCTGGACTCAAAAAAAAAAAAAAATAGGATATTTGTGGAAAATCTAGCAAAACTCAAAAATAAGGTTTTACAGGACAATTGACAGTACTGTAGCAACTCAAATTTTCTGTAGCACTTTGGGAACTGTGTCTGTCATTCTAAATTTATTTCAAAATAAAAAGCTGGGTTATTTTAATGGAACATTTCGAGGTGTGAGATCTAACCATTTCAACCCCATTGTGACAAATGACTCATTCTGGCAAGCCAGTATAATTTTCCTCTTTGGAGAGTTTATCATCAAATGATGTCAGAATCAGAACTTTCTGAAGTTCCAACTCTCATAGTGCATGCTGAATATCAAGGGACAAGACAAGAAAAGAAATCAACGAAGGCAAAACACACTTGCTGAAAACCCCAAGACACGCTGTTAAAGAGATTTCCAAAAGACATGAACATCCCGTGCACAGAGCCAAGAATGGCACCCGGCGTGAAGGAGACAGCTCAAGGCATGGAGCACCGAGACGTGGACAAAACCAACTAAGCCAACAACGCATGGTAAGATCATGAGCAATTTTGGTGGTGCTGGGCTTTGCGGAGTAGGAGAGAAAGGTAAAAAAAAAAAAACGCGCTTGGCTCGAGGCGCACTCACACAATTCGTTCTGGTACATACCCAGATTTCAAGTCGGTTATCCTCAAGCAGTTGGTGGCATCCAGTCCCACTTTTCCATTACGGACCACACTGGATATGAATGGGGAGAGCATCGGGGAAATCCGGGTCAAGGCCACCTCTGGGGACATGATCGACTTCAAGGCGAAGCACCACTGGAAAGAGAAGGGCAGAGTGGTGAGGGGCGCCCACGCGCAGGGGTAGAGGCCAAGAAGCCTCCCTTTCTCTTCTATTTCTTCATTCAAAGCCAATAATTCCTTGCTGGGTTTTGTTCTTGTTGATCTATCAAGAGTTG
>JAOXYA010000008.1:40090396-40103221 GCA_028565675.1 Sorex palustris | reverse complement strand
CGCATGGCAAAGTCAGGCAGGCTAACTGTGACATATTCCAAATGCCAAAAACAGTAACAAGTCTCACAATTGAGATGTTACTGGTGCCCACTCGAGCAAATCGATGAACAATGGGAGGACAGTGCTACAGTGCTCAACAGTGGAGGGATGGGTGTTGGAACACTGTATGACTGAAATTCAACCATGAACGGCTTTGTAATGCTATTAAAAAAAAAAAACTAAAATAAAATGCATCTGTGGGTGGTCATGCTTAACCATCAGGTAACTAGAACATTGTGTTTTTCAGGGCCAGAGCCATAGTACAGCGGGCAGGGCGCTTGCCTTGCACGTGGCCAACCCAGGCTTGATCCCTGGCACGCTGTATAGTCTCCCGAGCCCACCAGGAGTGATGCCTGAGCCCAGAGCCAGGAATATGCCCTGAACACCACCAGTGTGACCTTAGACAAAAAGAATCTTGCCTCTTTCTGCAAAGTTATGTTCACTGACTCAGGTTTTCTCCCATTCTGAAAGTGATGATCTCAGTTTTCAGGCCCAGCAAAAGAAGGAATCTGTGAGCAGAATCTATACAAATATTTAAATGACAACACTAGGGCTGAAGACAGCATGGAAGGTAGGTGCCTACCTGGCACCCCCTGTGGTTTCCCGTGTCCCATCAGGAGTGATCTCTGAGGACCACCAGGTATGGCCCAAAAACCAAAAAATAAAAACTCTAGGGGCTAGAGAAAGAACACAGGGTGAGACCCTTACCCTGCATGGACCCCCTACATCTCACATGGTCCCCTGTGAGTAGGAGCGCATCCTTCTTCAGCCTGAAGCTGGATGAGGTCAAAACTGAGCAAAGCTGACAATGTGTGGCAAACAGGAGCCCGAGAGAGAACGTGTTAAGAGATCTGGGCTGAGTCCAAGTCCACCTGAAGGCTGGAGAGTACAAAGGGTGTGACCTTGAATGTGGCAAACCCGGGCTCGACCCCCAGCACCCCCTATAGTCCCACTGAGCACAGAGCTAGGAAGAAGCCCTGAGCATCACTGGGTGTGGGCCCCCCAGAAACAGACTTTACCTGAACATCAGGGATTGTCAGTGGCATTTCCAAGCACGTCAGCTGTGTAGCACTACCATGACTTCCAGTACTACAGCTCCCCTAACTCATGGGTGAAGCAATCCCTGAAATAAAGGGCTCCAAAGCCATCGAGGGCTGGAGAGCGAGAGCCGGGCTGAAGGCGCTTGCTTGCTGCGGGCTGGCCCGTTAGATCCGCCCCACGAGCTGTGGCACTGGAGGCCCCCAAGATCCTGAGCAGCCTGGGAGGCCCCAAAGAAAAAGCCGTCCTGGAAAACGGTAGCTACGGCTTCAGTGATGGGCGTTTGCAATATGGACCAGTGGGGTTTTTCCTAAGTCTGTTGGCAAAAGGCAAAAATAGCAGCGTGCCTGGTTTCCTCTCTGTTCAAAGGCGGGCGGGCTCCTTATCGGGCCTGCTCCCTCTGGCCACCCTGATACTGGCCGGGAGCGCTGCCAACATCGCTCTGGGACCTCACGGCCTTTTCTCTCAAGTACCAGGAGCACCCTGGAAACTCTTGCACAAGTTTCATGGAAAATTCTCTTATTCCACGAAACAATGGTTATTTTTCTCTAACGGATTTGCTTTTTCTTTGAAATGGCAGAGGGGGAACTCACGAAGACACAATAGCATGGGCTATTTCAATATTTTTTTTATTAAGGGCTATAAAAATACCCAGAAAGATAAATAAACGTGATGCAGTGATCTGTGTCCTCGGACGAAGAACTTGCTCTCACGGCATTGTTCGCCTCCACAATGGCCACGACTCACAGGGGCCCCTGATTCCACGCCGTTTCCTCTTCTTTCTCCACAGGCTGCAGATTTTCTCAATCGGTATCCCGCCCTCGGTCTTTTCATTTATAAATCAAACTCGTTCTCAATCCATTGTTTAGAGGGAGCGTATTTTTTTCTGTTCCACAAAAAGAACTTTTTTTCTCACTGTGGGAGGGAGAAAAATGGCAGAAAATTAAAATGCATCATCATTGCTGTTTAACAGAAACACTTCTCAGATCCTGGCCCCTCGCGCTGCCCTTATTTTACTGCCATATTGCCTTATTTCTTGCCCACGAGGATGGTGCCGACTTGCAAACTCCATTCCGCGATCCTGTGGCCAGAGGAGGCTGGAAACCGCAGGAGCCCTAAGAAAGCAACACCTCAACCAGTGTGAAATATTCCAAAGGAAAAGGAAAATCAGGGGCCCCCAGTGGAAAAGTCTTCGCCCAGTTAATATCAACTCTCGTAGGAGGGGGCAAGGGCAGGGAAGAGCAGCGGCCAAAGAGCCTGCGGGTCAGGAGAGCTGAGCAGGGTTCAAGCCCATCACAAAATGGTTGTGCCACCTGCCTCTTTAAACTTGGGTCTCTGTACACAGTGCTGAAAGCCCTGAAGACGGCTGGGTGTGGCCCCAAAACAGGCAGTCTTGCTGAAAGGAAAACTCATGAAATCTTTCCGAAGATTTCTTACACCAATCCGGATCCTCTCTCCTCCCTCCCTCCCCACCAACTCTGCTCTTCCTCGACATGAACACACTGTATCGAGGTTCCCACACCAAGATCATTTGCGAGGGGCCAGGGAGATAATTTGCTGGCCAGGGTTCACTTGCTGGCACCACATGGTCCCCTAAACACATCCAGGAATAGTCCCTAAGCACCAGCAGGAATGACCCCAAAACCAAAAAGAATTTGCTAGGGAGCTTGTTCAAATTCATTCCTCCTGCCTCACGGCCACTCCTACCCTAATTCTAGTTCGGGAATCTAGGGTGTAACCGGAAGTCTCAGGTTTTGAAAGCCACCCATTGATTAAGAAGGGAAGCTGGACTTACCGGTCAAGAGCATTTTATCTTAGTGTTACCAAAAATAAAAAACTAAAATACAGTTATTACACTGTGCAACGGAATATTTTAATGTACTTTAAGTCATCTCACATTAAACAGAAGCATGTCTCAGATTCCTCCAAAGTCAAAGAATGTCTACCCAGCATTATAAATGACAGGAAGGAACCGAGCTGCTTTCCTCTGGACAGTGTTATTCACTGCAAGGAAGAACTTCCCCGGGCGTTTCTCCTTGGAACTGAAAAATGGGTTTTAATTTTTAAACGAAAAGGAGTATCTCGATGGTGACCATTCAGGAGACACATTCTGAATGAGGCTGCCAAGAGGCTGCGTAGGAATGGTAAGATCAATAAAAGGCTTCAGTCACTAAAATGCATTGATTCATTCCTTTAGGGAACACTTAAGACCACACAGTTGTGATAGGTCAGCAATGCACTTTCACAAAAAAAACCTTGGTCCATGACTCAATGTCACTGCACCATGGGGTGCCCATATCACTGTCTGCAGCTCCAGGGGACTCTGAGGGTCACAGGGACCGAACGGAGCTGGGACACTGAGCGGGCAGCTTGGCCCCAGAGAAAGCTCAGGCAGCATTCAGTGGACTAAAGCAGGACCGGGCCTGGGGGAGCAATGATGGGCCCATGGCTCACCGCATGGCGTCCAGACACAGCTCCGAGCACGCCTCTATCTGGGCTGCGTCCCTGGGCATTTGCAGCCATGGTCCCGTGTGGGGATCACGGGCTTCCTTCCCATGAGAGGAATCACAGCGTGCTCCCCGCACACCCTCAGCACTCCCAAGAGTCAGCGCACCAGAGTGTCACATGCTGCATCCACCGTCACGAACTAACTCTCCGTCCAAATAGTCACACTGGACTCCAGCGCCAGCCCCTTTCCCTACACGTACGCAAAATCGATTCTGCTTCTGGTAGCCTACGATGCCTTGTAACTAGAAACTGACAAATTTCATCTTTCGATCAACCTTTTACTTAACTAAAGCTTAATAAGCTGCAGCTTTTCTCTGTGGAAATTTGCATCTAGTCTTAGATGAAGAAAAGGAGACTGTAGAGACAGGCTTGTGCGACTGAGCGCAAGATGGAATCTTTCTGCGTCCCGACCTGAGCTCCTTTAAGCGTGTACCCAAACAGCACGCGTACACCATATTCACGGCAGGAAAATACGCTGGGGACAACTGCCGGGCAAGTTGGTACCCAGGGCCAAGGGCCCAGACGGCGCCAGGGCCAGCACCATACAAACTTAAGCACACTGATGCTGGCAGTCAGCTGTTCCAGAACATTCTCTTTTAAGAGGCAGAGCTGTGCTGTCACGGCTCAAACATTCCTGACCAGAATGTTCTGGCTCACCTGTTGGAAACGTGATCGTAAGTTCAAAGGAGGAAAAAAGATTTCAGCTGTTCACAGTTGTGCTCCTGCCCAATTCTCCCCCGACACCCTCCTTTTTTGGGTGGGGAGGGGGATTTGGGCCACACCCAGCGGTGCTCTGTGCTCAGTAGTGACCCCTGGCAGTGACCACAGGCGATGCCAGTTGGCCACAAACATGACCAGCACCGTAGCCCCTAGATCATCTCTCCATCCTGCCCCAACATTAACACTTAACATCAATCTGAGAGAAGTTCCTAACCTCTCCGTAACATGGACGAAAAGCTAAACATATTATCAAACTTAAGCCACGGGTTGCTCAGGCAACATGGTTGTTTCTGGCCACACTCTGCAGTGCTCAGGGCTTACTCCTGGCTCTGTGCTCAGAATCACTCCTGGTGGGCTCAGAGGGCCCTATGGGGTGGCAGGGATCGGACCTGAGTTGGACGCATGCAAGGCGAGCGCCCTTCCCACCGTACTGTCACTCTAGCCCCTCATTCAGACTTTTGTGTTTTCGGTTTGGAAGGGTGGCCGCTCCTGGCACTCGGGGGACCGTGCGGTCCTAGGGACGGAGCCCAGGCCTCCTGCCCGTGCCTGTGCCCTGCCCCTTGATCCAGGACGATCAACATGTATTAATGTACAAGTTCCTAAAAACCACCCCCCCACCCCCATGCAATAAAAAGTTGAAAGTACTGGCAAGCTGGACTCAGTTCTGGCCCTGTCATCTCGGATGAAGTGACAGAGGGTAAGGTCTAGGGGAGGGGAGCAGATGGCCACAGCCCCTCCGGGGACACCATTCCTGGAGGCCGCAGCGCCACATACGAGCACTGTACAGCCCTCATTGAGCAGCAGCGACACGTGGATGCCAGAGGGCTGGAAAGATGCTCTCGGAGAAAGGAGGCCCAGGGCGCCAGGAGCCCCACCACTGGGGTGCGGGCAGAAAAAAAAAAGCGAAACAAATGGCTGAATTTCTTAAAATAATTTATTTGCTAGTGTATTTTGCCTAAATCTATTCAGAAAATCTAAATCAGAAAAACAGGCTGCAGCCCTGGCTTGAGGATCGGGCTACAGCACGGCTGTCTGCAGCGGGAGGACCAAGCTCGCCCAGCACCGAGTGGCAAGCAGGACCCCCAAAACACCAAAGAAATACAAAGACTAGAAGTTCTGCCAGCGGCAATTAGGAGCTGGTCTAGTTTGCGCTCGAGCAACGTGAAGCTAGGAACACCTGATTCTGCACCCATGTGCTCCCGGAGGCCTCGAGAGCTCCAACTCCCACAGAGCTGCTCTCCATGCAGGCGCCCTGTCCACGCCCCACAGCCCGGCGCCACTCCCCGAAATAAAGTTCCTGATGGCACTTGTTTCCAATAGAATGGAAAATGAAATTTCTATGCTCTGCACTAATTCCTTTAATCAAATCTGGACCTCATCGCTGCTGAACCAACAATCCTACAAGGCAGCTGAGAAGCTCCCTTTCTTTGCGAGACAAGCGTCTGCCAGTAGAACAATAAAACCTCTTCATTCCACGGATCTCTGGTCACCTGCCCCTCCTGGTATGGTCTACCCTCACCTCGCCTAGCTAGAGAAGAGAATAAAGGAGGGCCCACCTCCTCTCAACCGCATCCACATCTCCTGCTTATTTCTCTGCATAATCTGCAACTTTTTCTTGTGTTCTTCTCCCTTCCAACCCAGTCTTTAAATGCCAGTTAGAGAGAGAGCCCATAGGAGGAGTACATGGTTTGTATGCTGGACCCCGGGACTTGATACCCAGCACCATATGGTCCCTGAGCACCAAGTGTCGCCCAAAACAAACACACACACACACACACACACACACACACACACACACACACACACACACACTCTAAATGCCAGAAGTCCAAGGACTGAGTCTGCCTTATATGCCAGCGGACTCCAGGACAGCAATGGGCACCAGAAAACATTCAATGCAAAATTTGCTGAATAACTGCTACAGCTAAGAGACCCCAGAACCACCAGTCGCATCCCTCTGAGATGAGCAAGAGGTGGAGAGCACTTGACACGGGCCCAAGGAACTGTGCCGCGCTTACCAATTGGATCATAATGCAGCAGAGTCAGTTTCTCCCTTAACCGGCTTCTCTTTGTGTTGAAGGAGTAGCCGGTCCCAGCTTCGCTCA
This sequence comes from Sorex palustris, assembly GCA_028565675.1. Classification (NCBI taxonomy): domain Eukaryota; kingdom Metazoa; phylum Chordata; class Mammalia; order Eulipotyphla; family Soricidae; genus Sorex; species Sorex palustris. Next base: position 40,096,811 of record JAOXYA010000008.1, on the reverse strand, counting down.
ACATCCTCACCAGAATGACTCTAGGATTGAACAAGAAGCTGTGAGTAGTTGAGGAAGTAAGATTCGGGCGGGGGGACAGGAAGGAGATGCACCTTCTGAGCAACGTCTACGGGAGAATTAGCTGTGGGCCAGCAGTGGAGCCCACGAAAGGCTCGACATTTTCCAGAGATTTAATTCAAGTACCTCCAGGATGACCTAACCAAACCACGCTGTGGCAAGAGGCTGAGACATGCCCCCTGGGGAGGGGCCGAGGTCAGAAGCGGGAACAGACAAGTACTGGTAGCCCCAGTGTCCTTGAGGATTTCCTCACGCTGACGCAGAAAGCCCCTCTTTTCCAGGGAAAAAGAGCAATCAAAGTAAAATCAGGCGATGAAATTCAAGGATTGGGCCTTTTACACTGCCGAGTTGCAAAATCTTCTTTCCCTTCCTATTTTGTTTGAACTACGATCCTCTAAAACAGTGTATGTGTTTTGCATCACTGGCTACAATCTGGGTTTTTGTCCTGTGACTTGTCTTCTAGGGACCAGGCCATTTAATTTCTTATCTAATTCCCAATTGAATTTGTAGCATTTAAAACCATGTTAGTCATCTTTGCATCACTTTCAGCATTCACCACAGTGCCTCGTGAGGCATACAATATTTGATGATGAAGTTTACGACAATTAGTCATTCATTCAACAAAGATTTAACAACTACTAGGTATCTAGAGCCCTATGAGCAATGAAAAGGCTGCCTCTGGGCCATCCGTTAGCAAATGGTTTGAAAGCAAATGGTTTGAAATGGTCTGTATAAGTTGTATACAGAATGTCTGTAAAGCAAGACATATGACAAATGTCACAGGAATATAGACACTGAGTGTTGGAACCAAGAAATATCTGTAAAGAAATCATTGTAGCCCAGGAGATGCCTACAATCCAAAGGGTAGGAAATTCTAATAACCGGATTAAGATAAAAGTGATCAAATGCATGACTGGGGGAAGAGGTTGTGGAGAAAAGGCACATAACACTACCTTTTCACTAACTTTCTTCCAAAGAGCTTACTTTTAAGGATTTGTGATATGTCTTGAGTTGTAAGCAAAGGCTGCTTTGGAATTTTCCTATTTTTAATACAGAAAATCTTACTTCCCGTTACTGTCTACAAAATTTATTTTGAGATACCAGTTTGGTATTTATAGTCTCTCTGGTACAGCATGAAATCTTTCATCTTGGCTATTTTTGAAATGCTTATACCATGAAGGCAAAAGATTACAAAACTCACTAAAATAGGCTCCATCAAATCACAGCTTGTCCAGTAATGGGCTCCAGACACTTGGTCCCGGGTTCCCAAACTAATGAGACAGACCTGGTTGGTGGCAGTGAGCAGTGCAGAGGACCCTGACAGCTGCTGTGGGAACCAGACATTTAGCTGTGGAATGTCCCTTTTGTGGGTCAGGTGAGTGGGAGGGAAAATATTTTCTGAAAGCATTCTGGGGCCAAAGTAATTCAAGTCTTCCGCAAGCCCAACTTTTGGAAAACAAGAAAAGAAAAACCTTTACTTACTTTGACTTGCTCTTGGCAACTTTGGTTTTGGGATGGTGTTTGTTGGTTTGGTGGGTTTTGTTTTTTTTTTTGTAAAAGAAAGGTGAAAAGAGAAAAACATCAACATGTTAATCTTTCTTTTTTTAAACGTTTATACAAATGTATTCACAACTAAAAACACGGAGGTCGCAACTCACGCTGTGGATTTTTTTTTAATGCAAGAAACTACTCCCTAGCATTTAAATCCGTATGCATGCCACGGGATTAATAATGCGAGAAAATGATGAAATAAAACAGTAAATAAAAAATAACGCAAGGAACTACTCCGCAGCTATGGAAACTTGAGAGAGTTGGAGACGTCCCCTGGGGGTGGGCTATCAGCCTTGCCCCCGCTCGGCTCCGTTGCTCCCTTTTAAAATTGTTTCCGAGGGCCGGAGCGATAGTCCAGCGGGCAGGGCGTTTGCCTTGCACGCATCCGACCCGGGGTTCGATTCCCAGCATCCCATATGGTCCCCCGAGCACGGCCAGGGATCCAGGAGTAATCCCTGAGTGCAGAGCCAGGAGGAACCCTGAGGATCGCAGAGTGTGACCCAAAAAGCAAAAATAAATAAATAAATAAAAATAAAACTGTTTCCGAGGGCCGGAGCGAGAGCACAGCGGGCAGGGCGCTTGCCTTGCATGCATCCGACCCGGGTTCGATTCCCAGCATCCCATAGGGTCCCCTGAGCACCACCAGGAGTGATTCCTGAGTGCAGAGCCGGGGGCAACCCCTGGGCATCGCCGCGTGTGACCCGAAAAGCAAAAAAAAAAAAAAAAAATGAAATTGTTTCTGGAGATCGGCCCCGCGTTTATTTCCTCTCCGAAGGTGCAAATATTTGGGCTGGACCGAGCGTCCCGCGGGCCAGCGCCACCTCTGCCCGCAGCAGCCGGCGTCGCGCGGGGCCCCCGGGAAAGGTCAGGCTGGAGCCGGGCGGGGAGCACTGTCGGGGGAGCGGCGGGGGGAGGCTGGCGGGGGCCGGGCCCTCCGGGAAGCCGCTCCCCCGGCTCCAGCGCCCCCGCCCGTCCGCGCGCTCCCGGCTCCCCGCGCCGCCGCCGCCCCCACTTACGGGCGACCGCCGACAGGAACATGGCGACGCGCCCCGCCGGCCTCCCCGCCGGTCCCGCAGGCCCGCGCCGCGCAACTACTTCCGGGGCACAGGCCTGGGCCGGAAGTGGAGCCCGCGGGGCCCTGAAGCCACGCCCCCAGGTGGAGCCCCGCCCCGGGGCCAGGTGGAGCCTTCGGGCCTCCTGGAGGGAGTTTTGCTCGCGCCCCGCGTCCCGCTTGATGCGCTTGATGCGCGTCACTAAACGGTTGCAGAAGAACCAGAGCTGGAGAGGCACTTACCGGCCTTGCACGCGCGCAACCCACCGGGGTTTCATCCAGGCCAGCAGCAACTGTGACTCCCCCCCGGCCCCCCCCCAGGAGGGATCCCTGAGCACCCCCGGGTGGGACTCAAAAAAAAATTGTTTTTAAAGCAGAAAGAAGAGCCAGAGACCCCGTAAATAACTAACACGGGAATTTCCCATAAGTGAATATGACAGAAATACCAAGTGACAGAGTCGGAATAGAAACCCAGATCATAACCTTTCCCTACACGTTGGGACCAACACTTTGCCACCAATAAGTGCTTTCTCAGGGAGACGCCTTCAACGGCAGGGACTTCATCAGTGACTGTCTATCCCAAATAATCTGGACTTTGCCTTTTTTAAAGCTGATTTTTATGATTTATGTAACATCCAAAATTTTATAGCTGTGTTACATAAGAGTTAAACTCATGAATTATCTTCAGTGAAAAAAATTATTTTAGATTAAACACTGCTCTCCAGACTGTTGGTTTTTTTTAATTTTTTTATTGCTTTAAGCAGCTCTAAAAGTTTACCTTTGAATAATTTTTGTTTTGTTTTGGGAGCACACCCTGCAGTGAGCAGAGTTCACTCCTGTTTCTGTGCTCAGGGAACCATATGGGGTGTAGGGATCTCAGATCTCAGTCAACTGCATGCAAGTCAAATGCCTACCCACTGTACTATCACTTTAACGTCCCTTTGAATAATTTTGTTGGGGGGGGCACCTGTCCAGTGATGCTCAAGGATTACCCCTAGGTCTGAGCCCAGGAATCACTCCTGATAGGGTTCTAGGGACCCTATGAGATGCCAGGAATTGAACCTGGGTCATCCTATGCAAGGCAAGTCCCCTACCTGCTGTACTCTCTCTCCAGCCCCTTTGAATAACCTTTGATCCTCACCTACCCATAACCTGACACCAACCTCAGAACATGGTGCAAAACTCCTTATCTCGGGCTATTCATCTGCTGGCAAAGAGCTTCAGGTATTCAGGAGGGTGAGGTTTCTTATCTAGGAAATTCCTTTGAAGAAGACCAGAAGCCAAGGAACATGAATTCTCGTCTTCAGTCCAGACTTTGGAAGAGACTTCAGCTTCTCAGACCCAGTTTCATATGCCAGTGGTCACATGTTCTGCAGCTGAAAAGTCACCAGAATCACCCCTGAGCCTCTAAAAGACCCAGAGACCAGGAGTGAAATCCAATATCTCTGGGTACAGTATCCCACCGCCACCCCCCAGTTTTCGATAGAGAAGCATTTCAAACACTGAACAGTTGAAGAAAGAATTTACCCAGTTCCATCAATATTTACATTCTGCTACCTATAAAGGTTGAAAAACATGTCAATCTGGTAGTTTAGAACAGTGATGCTTTGCTCATTGTCTTTCTCATTCTTTAGCATTTTGGAGGATACAGGGAGGGACACTTTTTGGATCATACCTGGCAATGCTCAGGATTACTCTGGGTTAATCTGGGATGCCAGGGATCGAATCTGGGTCAGCCATGTGCAAGGCAAACATCCTACCCACTGTACTATCACTCCAGCCCCTTAACTAGCTTTCTTTTGTGTGGGAGTGAAGGGCCACCCCCCAGAAATGCTCAGGGATTACTCTTGGCTCTGTGCTCAAGGATCACTCCCTGGGGGACCATATGGCGTGCTGGGAATTGAACTTTGAGTTGACTGTGTGCAAGGCAAGCATCTTACAAGCTGTACTATTGCTCCAGCCCCTAGCTGGCTTTGTTTGTTTGAGGTCACAACCAGCGATGCTCAGGGGTTACTCCTGGCTCTACACTCAGGAATTACTCCCAGCAGTACTCAGGGACCACAGGGGATGTTCGGGATGAAACCCAGGCTGTTGCTCGCAAGTCAAGTGCCATACTTGCTGTGCTATCATTCTGGCCCCAAAGGAACCTTTTTTTTTCTGTTTTTTTTTTTGGGGGGGGTGCTGGAGCCATCACAGCGGTAGAGCATTTGCCTTGCTCGCAGCCAGGCTGGCCGAGCCGAGTTTGATTCCTCTGCCCCTGTTGGACAGCCTGGCAAGCTACTGAGTATCTCGCCCGCAAGGCAAAACCTGGCAAGCTCCCCGTGACGTATTCAATATGCCAAACACAGTAACAACCAGTCTCAAAATGGAGACGTTACTGGTCCCACTCAAGCAAGTCAATGAACAACGGGAGGACAGTGTGTGTTTGTTTGGGGGGGCACACCTGGAAATGCTCAGCAGTTATTACACCTGTCTCTTCACCCAGGAATCACTTCTGGTGGTGCTTGGGGAACCTTGTGGGATGACAAGGATCCAACTCAGGTCAGCTGCTTGCAAAGCAGCTGTTACGCCAGTTCTCTAGGCCCCCTAACGAGCTTTGTTTTGTAGAGTTTTTCTAGGGGTGAGCTATGTCTCAGGTCAGAGCACATACCTAGCATGTACACAGCATTGAGTTTAGTGCCCGACATTTTACAGCCACCTCCCACCCCAGTCCCAGCACAACTGGAGGAGGCTCTTTTGGTGCCTCAGCAATGCACATCTGGTGCCAGGAGTACCCAAAAAGTAGCCCCTAAAGAAGTTTTAATCACCAGTTAGATTGCAGTTGCCCCTAAAGAGACCAGAAAAGGTGGTTTTGGGGTTTTTTTTTTCTGCTTTTTGTGTCACACCCGGTGATGCACAGGGGTTACTCCTGGCTCTCCAACTCAGGGATTACTCCTGGCGATGCTCAGGGGACCATATGGGATGCTGGGAATCGAACCTGGGTCGGCCGCATGCAAGGCAAACCCCCTACCCGCCGTGCTATCTCTCCAGCGCCAGAAAAGGTGGTTTTATCCTTTTAAATTTCCCAGGAAGAAATTGGTGGAAGAATCACTTCCGGTGGTAAGAGGTTTGCTTCCCTTTCCATAGTTTTGATTATTTAGTTATCACTAGAACGTTTTCAGGTTGGGTCTGTTTTTTCATTTGGGGGCCACACCTAGTAGTGCTCAGCGTACTTCCAGTTTGGGGCTAGTGTTCCCTCCCATCAGTCCTGGGGGATCATGTGGTGGCAGGGATCAAATGGGCGCCTGCATGCAAAATATGTGCTCAACCCTTCAGCAATTCCGCCCTCACTCATTATTGGTATGTGGTGGGCAGGAAGGATTGGGTAACACTGTGATGCTCAGGGGCTATTCCTGACTGTGCTTATGAACCACCCTAACGTGCTCAAGGGACCATATGTGGTGCCAGGGACTTGAACTGGGGTCAGCTGCATGCAGGAAAATGCCTCAACCCCTGTGTTCTCTCCATCCTTCATTCTTTGTTTTTGGGTCACATATGACAGTGTTCATCGCTTACTCTTGGAGGTGCCAGGGATTGAACCCGGGTAGGCAAGATAAAAGGCAAGCTCCTTAACCCCTGTGCTGTCTTTTTGGGTCCCTCATTCATTATTTTATGATCACCTATGGCTATTAAGGTAAGATAAAGGCCCTCCCATTGATCGTCGATTTGCTCGAGCGGGCCCAGTAACGTCTCCATTGGAGACTTTGTTGTTACTGT
>JAOXYA010000008.1:40072400-40082606 GCA_028565675.1 Sorex palustris | reverse complement strand
AGGCTCTGCCGTGCGGGCGAGATACTCTCGGTAGCTTGCCGGGCTCTCCGAGAGGGGCGAAGGAATCGAACTCGGGTAAGCCATGTTGGTTGCGTGCAAGGCAAACGCCCTACCACTGTGCTATTGCTCCTGGCCCCCAAACAAAAACAACAGCAGCAACAAAAGAATGCTTTGGGGTACTTTTCCTCTGCCAGCTGTCTGCGGTGAATCAATCTCTCTCAGGCATAGGGCATGGAGGTCATCCCAGCCTTCTCACAGAACAGATCTTTTCTTTTCTTTTTTTTTTTTTTTTTTTTTTGGTTTTTTGGGTCTCACCCGGCGATGCTCAGGAGTTACCCCTGGCTCTGCACTCAGGAATTACTCCTGGCGGTGCTCAGGGGACCATATAGGATGCTGGGAGTCGAACCCAGGTCGGCCACGTGCAAGGCAAACACCCTACCCACTGTGCTATTGCTCCGGTCCCCGAACAGATCTTTCTTAAACTCTTTCCCTTCTTCTTCCCGGCAGTGATTCAGAAGAGCCTGTGTTCCTTCTTTTCCAGTTACTAGTGAGCCAGGAAAGTGACCCAAATGAGCTTAAGACTAGCTCCCAAATAGAGGAGACAAAGGAGGGAGACTTTGTTTTTTCGTTTCTTTGATGGTTGGTTGGTTGGTTGGTTGGTTTTTTGGTCCATACCTGGTGGCATTCAGGGCCCACTCCTGACTCTGCATTCAGGGATCACTCCTGGAGTTGCTTGGGGGACCATATGTGGTACTGGGAATGCTGGATGTATCTAAGACAAGTTCTCCACCTGCTCTACCATAGCTCAGGCCCAGAAAGGAGACTTTGTGATATAAAACTCAAAAGTAGCTGTCCTTATCCTGGGCCTTAAGAACCAGTTTCAGTGCTCAGTACACTCCCTGAAGTTGTGTCCAGAGTGTGGGGCCATAGGGGAGGATGCTCAGAGTCTATTCCTGGCTCTGTGCTTAGGAAGATCCTAGTATTGCTCAGGGCATCAACTCTGTGTGGTGTTGGGGGTTCACATCAGGGGATAGCTATCATGGCTACAGACAAGGCAAGTGCCTCCTGTACTATCTTGCCTCCTGTATGATCTCTCTGGTCCTCCTAATTTTATTATTATTTTTTAAATAGGAAGACAGTACTATCTGGAAAGATAGTACAATAGATGGGATACTTGCCTCACACAAGGTTAACCCCATTGTTCTCCCAGGCAGCCCAGATGGTCCCCTTATCCCCAGAAGCTCTAAGCACTGCCAGGGCCCCAAAACCAAAATAAACAAACAGAAAAGAAAAGCACCACCAGGCTGTAGTCCTGGAAAGTATTGGAGACCCCCCCGCAGATGGCTCTCAGGGCCTGCTTCCTCTTTGGTCCTCCTTCCTGTCAGACACACTTTGTTGTAGGAGGAGATTGCTCAGAGCAGAAGCAAACATAGTCTTGTCCTTGAGAAGCGTGTGAGTTTTTTTTCAAACCTGATAGTAATCATTTCTTCCCGCCCCCGAAGATGATGTGCTGACCGATGCTGACCATAAGTGCCACATAGTAGAGAGTATCTGGGAGAAGGCCTGGAGGTGCTGTTCCACCAAGGCCTGAGTTCTGAGGTGTCAGCGGCCATGGCTGACCCCCAACGTTCCCCCCTAGCTCAGGAAATAGGAAAGGCTGGGCCCATTCATGGGACCCACACGCAGGCCCATCGTCCTCCGGTATGAAGCGAGGAGGAGCCACAGGAGCCAGATCCCAGTGGGCCTTCTAGGTCAAGAGAACGGATTTGGATCTTATTCCAAGTTCCCTGGAAAGCAGGTGAAGGAAACTTGATCTAGGCCCTCTTGAGTAATGCCATTGTCTGCTGCTGCTGTGTGCTGGGTGGAGCCCAGCCAGGAAAGAGGAAAGCCTGAAGCCTGAGCTGTGAGTGGTGGAGCAGGTGGCGGTTGAGGTGGACCCAGGCGAACTGTGGCCAGGACCAAGATGTAGTGGGAAGGGCCGAACTGCGGGGAGGGGTGTTTGCCTTGCATGCGGCTGACCTAGGTTTGATCCCCAGCATCCCATATGATCCCTCGAGCAATGCCAGGAGTGATTCCTGAGTGCAGAGCCAGGAGTAACCCCTGAGCATCACCACAAAGAAAGAAAGGGGAAAAAAAGGATTAGTGGGGATATATAGTCAAAGGAGGGGGTTTTTGTTTGTTTTTTTAATGGGGGGGGGCTTCCAAACAGTGCTCAGGAGGCTCAGGGTTTTGTTTTGGCAATTCTTGGTCATTGGGACTGTTGGTTCAATGTGCAGACCCGAGGTTTGGGGGTTGTTTGTTTTCTTTATTTGGTTTTTGGTTTTTGGACTGTACCTGGCAGTGCTGGAAACCTGTAGTGCTGAGGATTAACTGGGTCACCCTAGCAGTGCTTGAGGACCACCAAGACAGTACCTGAAGGTACTCAGGGTCTCCAGGACCAAAACTAGTGATTCTTAGGGACCATATGGTATTGGGGATTAAACAGATTAAACAATGCTTAGAGGCCAGAGATAAAATAGTAGGTTAGGTGCTTGCCTCACACCTGGGTTTTGGGTTTGGGTTTAAAGTGGTTTTCTTTTTTATTTATTTATTTATTTTTGGACCATACCCAGCAGTGCTTAGGACTTACTACTATCTCTGCACTCAAGGATTACTCCTAGGTGGGCTCAGGAACCATATGCGGTGCTAGGGATCAAACCCAGATCATGAGATGCACGGCAAACACCCTACCCACTATAGTATCTCTCCAGCCCCAAACCTGGGTTTGATCCCCAGCACTACATCAGGTCCCCTGAACCCCGCCAGGTGTAACCTCTGACTGCAGAGCCAGGAGTAAGCCCTGTGCACACTTGGATTGTGGCTCAGACATCCCTTATTCCCCCTCAATAATGGAGTTGGCTACATGCAAGGCATGCACCTTAGCCCTTGTATTGTCTCTCAGGCCCCCAAAAGGACTTTTAGTGGGTTATAAAGGAGGCAAGAAGGGAAGAGAAAATATGGATGGCTGATGGATGCTGCTACAATTGACCATAAGGGAGGACTTTGAAGGTGACAGTGCACACACATATTGGAAGTAGGAAGCAGTCATGACATATGTGATACATTAGATTTAAGATCTGTTGTGTGCACGAAGGAGGCAGGAATTTTAGAGTTGTCTACCTGCATCTAATAGCTGAAGCTACGGACAAGATCACCTAGGAAACAATGAAGTGGGGAAAGAAAAGAGGTATGGCAACGGAACCCTGAAGTCTGGAGAAGGAGCAGGAAGGAGCCAGGAGGAGGCGCAGACATATAGAATGATGTCAGAAAACCCAGCGCCCTGTTCAGGGAGGAAGAAATGACTCCCTAGCTCCCTGCTGCTGTAAGCACAAGCGAGATGAGGACCACTGGCTCTGTCCAGAATGAAACCCCAACATTCCTGGTAATCACACATTGTGGTTTCTTACTATGCATTAAAAAGAAAATGGATACTAGGAGGTGGCTCAGAGGACTGGAGAAAAGTGCTTTCTGTGTGGGAGCCCCAGGTTTAATCCATGGCACTTTTTGTTGCACCAAGCATCATCACAGTGAACCTCAGAGTGTGGCCCAAAACCGGAAGGAAGGAAGGAAGGAAGGAAGGAAGGAAGGAAGGAAGGAAGGAAGGAAGGAAGGAGATGAGGAGGGAAGGAGAGAGAATAGTTGGAATACAGACATCTCTGTAATATTTGAGGGAAATGGGTGATAAATTTCTTGGCTGGCAGGAAAGAACCAGTAAAAAGAAGAAAATCTGATTGAGGATATTGGAGAAGGAACAAAGCCTGAGAATCTCCTCGAAGTTCTCAGGGACACGGCTGGGTGTCGTTTTAGCTCCATTTCATTAGTCTTCTGTCTTGCCTAATTACACTCTGTACCCCCAAAATCAGGTTTTCTTGGAATGGGCCGAGTCTATAAGCTACTTTGGGGGTTTCAAACATGACTCTCAGGTAAGGGACAGGGCTCGAAGTGACAGAGTTCATGCTTGGCTTGTGGGAGTCCCAGGTTTAATCCCAGGCACCCCAATGTTCCCCCACACCAAGAAATGTTAAGTGTGCCCAATTGCCAGATCCCCCCTCCCCCCTCCACACCCATAACCTGGGACCCTAAACACTATTAACACTGTTTCTTTTTCTTTTCTTTCTTTTTTTTTTTTTTTTTTTTGCCTTTTGGGTCCCACCCGGCAATGCACAGGGGTTATTCCTGGCTCTGCACTCAGGAATTATTCTTCTTGGCGGTGCTCAGGGGACCATATGGGCTGCTGGGAATCGAACTCAGGTTGGCCACGTGCAAGGCAAATGCCCTACCTGCTGTGCTATTGCTCCAGCCCCTAAGATTGATTTTAAGGTGGTCAGGGAGAGAACTCACAAGGCAGAGCATGTGCTCTGCACATAGGAGGCCTGAGTTCCATCCCTGGTCCATGTCCCCTCTCCTCGGACCACTTCCGTGTCAGGCAGTACTGCCAGCAGTGGTGGGCAGGGGCTACTCCTAGCTCATTGCTTGAGGGTCACCCCAGAGACCCCTAACAATTTGCACCTGCATTTCCTCCATGCAGAGCATTCTCCTTCAGGCCTTTGTTTGGGCCATCTCTGGAGCTCTGCCTTGTATTTTATTTCATTTTATTTGTGTGTGTTTCATTTTTGTTTTTTGGGTTTTTTGTTTGTGTTTTTTTTTTTTTTTTTTGCTTTTTGGGTCACACCCGGCCATGCACAGGAGTTACTCCTGGTTCATGCACTCGGGAATTACTCCTGGCGGTGCTCGGGGGACCATATGGGATGCTGGGAATCGAACCTAGGTCCTCTGTGTGCAAGGCAAACGCCCTACTTGCTGTGCTATTGCTCCAGCCCCTCTGCCTTGTATTTTAATGTTGAAACGTTCTGTTTGTTTTTCTCCCTTGCTTCAGGACAAGAATCTCGAGGAATTGCTCTATGTTTTCCTGTATAATAAGTACTTGGCAGTGATTAAGCATGTGTTGAACTGGAAGAGGTACATAAGAAATGAATCTGCAAAGGTGAGTTGAAGGCAGATAGTTGTGTTTTTTATTTTCTTCCAAAAGGGCCTTGCCTGACTTAAATATATCAGGTCTTGGCCTCAGTCAGTTCGGCACCACTAGGAATGACATCTCCCCAACTCCCCCCCCACACACACACATAGCACTGAGTTGGGAATAAATCCTGTACCCCACCAGCTATAGCTTAAAAAAAAAATAGGGGCTAAAGCAACAGTACCACTTACCTGGCATACAGCCAACGCTGGTTTGATCCCTGGCATCACATCTATTCCCCAGAGCACCAACAGGAGTGATACTTAAACAAAGATCCAGAAGCCAGCCAGTCAGTGTGGCCCAGAGACCAAAAAGAAAATAAATAACATAGAGACTGAAGGAAAGAATTCCAGGAGAAGGCAGCTGTAGTTTCTTCCTCGTATATGTCAGAATTTGAATTTTTAAGACCATTTAGATTAGTTGTATATAACTTTTCCACCTGGACCAGTACAGAGGTTCCTGTGCATGACATATATGGAATAAGAGCCATTCTTCCTGTCTTTAACTCTCTTCTCCTTTTTCCTGCTGATCCCCCCCACCCCCCATGTGTCAAGGGTCTCCCAGAGAGGCCAGGAAGTGGCTCCATGTGCCAGCGCTTGTTTTGCAGACTTCGCCACAGCACACCTGGTTCCTCTAAACACCATGGGGAGTGCACTCCCACCCCCAAACAAAAGATCAACCGAGAAATACTCCAGATATTCCAGATTTGCCTTGCAAATCATTCAAGAGTGGGCCAGAGGATACTTCTAGAAATGAGTTAATGGGGCGAGAGGGAAAACATGGGTACTAAAGGGCCAGGCTGCTTGCAGCTGAGTGTCCAACGACTCAGAGTTCAGTGCACTAGAAATTGGCTCTGTGTGACTGTGGTAACTGACAGCCAACCTTTCCATCTCTTCTTTTTAGGGAGAATATCTTTGGTCCGACAGTGTTGGTGCTACTGCCATTTTACTAGGTGACCTTGAACAGCCTACGCCTTACGTTGCCAACTGGATAGACACTGTGTTTTTCACTACAGAAGACTAACCTATAGTTGGACATTACTTTGAGAAAATCATCTACTTTTTTTTTTTTTGCGGTGCCAAAATCGAACACGATCTCCTCCACATTTAACCAGAAATTTCCTCTTATTTCCAAAATGTTGCGATACTGGGGAGAGATACCAATCTCCTCAAACCAGACCAACAGAAGTTCTTTTGATTTGCTCCCAAGGGAGTTCCGTCTGGTGGAGGTGCACGACCCGCCCCTGCACCAACCGTCCGCCAACAAGCCCAAGCCCCCCACGATGCTGGACATCCCGTCCGAGCCCTGCAGCCTCACCATCCACACCATCCAGCTCATCCAGCACAACCGGCGCCTGCGCAACCTCATCGCCACGGCGCAGGCGCAGAGCCAGCAGCAGGCAGAGGGGGTGAAGGCGGAGGAGAGCGAGCCTCTCCCCTCCTGTCCTGGCTCCCCGCCTCTTCCCGATGACCTCCTGCCTTTAGACTGTAAGAATCCCAACGCCCCGTTCCAGATTCGCCACAGTGACCCTGAGAGTGACTTTTACCGGTAAGGCGAGGCCACGGGATCTGCTGATGGATTCAGGGGAGAATTGTTTGATGACCAGTTGCCCATAGTTTTTAGCTTTTGGACCAGACCCAGCTGGGCTCAGGGACTGTTCCCAGCTTAATCCCAAAGGGCTGCTACTGGCAGTGCCCTAGAGTGCTGTGTGGTGCCAGCGATCAAGTCCCGGGCTATGATATAAAGCACGTGCCCAAGTCCTTAAACCTTTTCCCAGCGACTTTTTGTTGTTTTCTTTGTATTTTATTTGTTTGGGGGTTTTTTTTTGGGGGGGGTGCCTGCAGGGAACACACAGCCGGCAGTGCTCAGGGTAGACTCCTGGCTCTGTACTCAGGGATCACTCTTTTAGCAGCTCTCAGGGGAATCATACTGGTGCCAGGAATGGAACTGGTGTCAGCCACATGCAGGCAAACTGTTTACCCCCTATACTGTCTCAGCGCCCTTGATGATTTTTTGGTCTGGTTTGGTTTGTTTGGGGATCATACCCAGTGACACTCGGGTTATTCCTAGTTCCGCACTCAGGAGTTATTCCTGGCAGTACTCGGAGATCATATGGGATGCTGGGTACCAAACCCAGGTTGGTTGTGTGCGAGGTAAACACCCTACCTGCTGTGCTATCACTCTCGTCCCGGTGTTTATTTTTAATTGTAGTAACATTGCATTGCAATGTGTAGTTTTTGTTTTGATTGAGGTCATACCTGACAGTCCTCAGGCTTACTCCTGATTTTGTGCTCAAGCTCCTGGTGGGGCTTGGGGGACCCCATACAAAACCCAGGTAGGCTGCGTGCAAAGAAAGTACCTTGTGCTGTCTTTCTGGCCCTAGGTGACACATAGTTTTCAGGTGTACAGCCTTCATCTTCCCCAGCTGTTAAGTGAATTGCAATCATTGCTACTGAACATATCTGGATTAAGCTAGTGGGTAGCTCCGACCCTGTATGTGGCATGTGGGGGTGCGTGCCAAGGATGGATCAGGGAAAAGTAATTCTTATGCCCTATTTTATTTTCATCTATTTACCCTGTCAGAGTGGACAGAAGATAGAAGGGAAATTCCAGAACATTGAAACTTGTTAAAGAGTATTTCGCCTGCACAGCAAAGCCTGGCTAGGCCCCCGTGACGTATTCGATATGCCAAACACAGTAACAGTTGTCACAATGGAGACGTTACTGGGCCCGCTCAAGCAAATCAATGAACAACGGGTGGACATTGACATTGTCAGTGTCAGGTTACTTTTTTTAGGCAGAGAACAACCTTATGAAGTTTTTTTTTTTAGAAAGATTAAATTATCTGCCTAGAAGTTGCTACAGAGGGGTGCGCTGTGAAGGAAGTGGGATCTGCAGTCAAAAACTTTTCCTTCAGCACTAATACCTAAACTTTTGGCAAGTCAACCCCTCTGAACCTTAGTTTCTTGTGTGTCCAGCAAGAAAGATGGTATGAACTACACTATCCATGTCTCAGCATAGGGCAGGAGAAAAATGCATTGTAAGCGGTGTGTGTTTTTAATTACTTTTGTAAAATGGGATTTCTTTCCTGGTATCGTTAGTGGTCTGTTGCCATTCATTCTACAGGAATCTCCAATTTGGGACCCAATTTCTGAGGGTCTATGTTTTCTCCCACGTTTGAAGGAAGTATTGTGACTGAATCAGCACCATTGAGTATTTTCTGAGCTGTGATGCTCAAATCAACCCAGTCTTAAGATGATCACAATCTGGTACTGAATTCCAAGGGAAGGAAATTCCCTTACACTGGATACCTTTTGTTTGGGAGGTGATGGGGGAGAAGAGAGGGCAGCCATGTCCGGTGATACTCAAGGGTTGCTTCTGGCTCTGCGCTCAGGAACTACTCCAGGCAGTGCTTGGGGGACCATTTGGGATGCTAGAGATTGAACCCGGGTCCACCACATATGAGGCAAGCGCTTTCCACACTGTACTATGGCTCTGGCCCCTGGCTGCCTTTCTGCGGTGTGTGAAATCTGTGTGGCCTGTGATTCAGCACATGCAGATGGAGTCAAGACTTAACTTGGGTTATTGTGGTAGCGCAGGATTAAACTGGGCTCTGGAGCTTGAACAGAGATTCCCCAGAAAGCAGGGCTGGGGGCGTAAGTGAACTTTCCAGGCTAGCTCACCCCTTTGCAAAAGCACTAATGCTCCGCCCTGTCTCCGTCAGCGGTAAAGGGGAGCCCGTAACTGAACTCAGCTGGCACTCCTGCCGGCAGCTCCTCTGCCAGGCGGTGGCCACAGTCCTGGCCCACGCGGGCTTTGAGTGCGCCAACGAAAGCGTCCTGGAGACCCTCACCGACGTGGCGCATGAGTACTGCCTGAAGTTCACCAAGCTGCTGCGCTTCGCTGTGGACCGGGAGGCCCGGCTGGGGCAGACGCCCTTCCCGGATGTCATCGAGCAGGTCTTCCACGAAGTGGGCATAGGCAGCGTGCTCTCCCTGCAGAAGTTCTGGCAGCACCGCATCAAGGACTATCACGGCTACATGCTGCAGGTGAGCTGCCATCTGTGCACTGCTGCCGCGGGGAGAGCGAGGGCTTCCTGTGGGGAGGTCTCATGGAGACAGGACTTGGGGCTGGAGAGATGGTACAGTAGGTACTGTACTTGCCTGGCTTATTACCCACCCGGGTATGTCCCTAGCACCCCTTACGGTCCCCTGAGCATCCCCGGGCTGTAATCCAGAAAGGGGTGGGGAGAGAGAAGGAGAGAGAGACTGAGACTTACCCACTTTCATCAGCACCCCAGCTCTGTCACTTACCCTCATCAGGACCAGGCCACTCACTGGTGCCTGTGAGCTGTGAGCGGCCTAATGGTACTGCTTCCTCAGAAAGGATTTGCGGGCAGAGGCCAGGGACAGTGCTCAGCGGGAAGCACTTACCTTGCATGTATGAGGCCATGGGTGCAATCCCCAGCAGGAAGAAAAAAGAAAGAGAGCCCAGAGCGATAGTACAGTGGGTAAGGTGCTTACCTGGCTTGATCCAGGTTTGATCGCCAGCATCCCGTGTGGTCCCAGAGTACTGCCAGGAGTGATTCCTGAGCACAGGGCCAGGAGTAAGCCCTGAGCACTTCCAGGTATGGCCCAAAACTCCCCCCCCCCCCCAAAAAAAAGCATTTGTTCGGAGTCTGAGAGAATTTGGTTAACATGTATTTCCTGACCGCTGCCTTCCATGAGTCAGGCACAGAAGGATACAGCAGTTAACAAGTACCCCAAGTTTGCATTTGTATTGAGAGGGACACGATGGCGAAATGGTTATATATGTCCTTAAGTGTTAGAAAAGGCAAAATGGGCTGAGGTGGTCTGGCCTAAGGAGAGGAAGGGAGTAGGGGTAAATTTTAGCTGTGAATCAAAAATAGCTGATCTCTTCAGCCCTTACAGCCTAAACAAATCATTTGCTCACTTGCTCAGTTTCCCTAAATCCCAATGTGGCTGGAATTTTACGCCCAACAAAAAAGTCATTGCTGGGCTGGAGAGATAGCACAGCGGGTAGGACGTTTGCCTTGCACGCGGCAGACCCGGTTTCAATTCCCAGCATCCCATATGGTCCCCTGAGCACCGCCAGGAGTAATTTCTGAGTGCAGAGCCAGGAGTAACCCC
>JAOXYA010000008.1:40055361-40065931 GCA_028565675.1 Sorex palustris | reverse complement strand
GGGATTTCCAAACTGGAAAATGTGGCCCGGGACCAAGTACCGTAGAGGTCTCACTTTGACATAAATTTCTCTCTGTCCTTGGATTCAACTTAGGAGACTTGTTACCTTGCATTTCCGTATTTGCAGTTGTTTCAGAAGCATTAAGACATTGCTTGTTTGGCCCAGTATTGCATTCAATAGTATTTACGCACTGATGTTTTGGTTCTGGAATTGGTGTAGAAGAATTGTCAGCTTGCAAATGTGATCCTGGGAAGGACATTTTAGATTTTATATCTTGATGGTATGGCCTAGGAGACAGCTTAGATTTTACACCTTGTGGCAGTGGCGCTATGTTGTATGCCAAAACATTTATACCCTGAAACTGTGACTCTGAGTTCACTTCAGAGGATTTTTCACCTTGACATTTTGTCTCATGTTTCTGCTCTTGAAATTGCTCATCTGAATGCTTTGACTGTATGTACAACTCATTTTTTGTATAAGGCCCAGGATTTAACTCTGAAAATCTCTCCTTTCCATACTTTGGTCCCAAGAGTAGTTCATAATATATCCCAGTTTGGAACTGCTGCTCAGGATTTAATTTTATAGATTTCTTATCTTGATGTATTGTTTCTTTGCATAACTTAGAAGATTTTATATGTTGCAATTGTGGCTCTCTACTGATTGTCATAAATTTTACACCTTGCAATTCTGGCCATGGATTCAGTTGAGAAGATTTCTTAATTTGCCCCTGCTTTTCACCACTGACTTCAGAAGATATCATGCTGTGAATCCTTGGTCCCAAGGAAAATTTAGTGGATTTTTCAGCCTGAAATTCTGGGTTATGGTTTACTTCTGTGGAATTCTTACTTTGAAGTTTCATCAGTGGGTAAAATCTTTTACTTTGTATCTGTACTCCAGAGTTGAACATAGATTTCTCTGCTTGAGTCTTTGTTCCTGGGATCACTGCAGATGATTTCATACCTTGAAATCGTGGTATAGAACTCAAGTCTGTAGATTTTACATTTTTAAGTTTTATATCCATGATAAGGTCAGAGCACTTCCTTTCTTCGAATTGTGGGCCTGAGTATGACCCTACAGATTCCACACCTGGAAACTTCTTCCCATGGGAAAACTCAGAAGACTTCTCATCTCGTAATTTTGGACTAGGATTCAGTTCTAAAGATTTCACACCATGAAGCGTTCCACTTGGGATAATTTCAAAAGACTTCACATGCTGACACTTTTCCCTTGGGACAACTTCAGAAGATTTCACTACCTTCACTTGTGGGTCAGCTGTATACTTTTTAGATTTTACATCATGAATCTTTATTTCTGTAATCAACCTTGAAAAGCTCATATCTTGCAACTCTGGGCCTGACTTACAATCCACTGACTTCATTTTTTGAAATGTTGGCTCCACTGTCTTATCTTGAAACTGTGGCCCAGATTGGAACTTTTCTGATTCTGCATCTTGAAACTTCATGTCTGAGATTAATTTAGAAGATTTCAGTCCTTGTTCTTGTACTTCATGATTGAGTACTGATTTCACATTTTGAAGTTTTGGTCCTGGAATCAGCTCAGAGGATTCCACAACTTGACATTGTATATAGGGTTTACATTCTTTATGTTTTACATCTTGAAAGTTTGCCCTTGAAGTCCCTACAGAAGTTTTCACACTTTGTAACAATAACCCAATATTTAAATCTGTAGATTTGACAACTGGACTCTTGATCCCTGTGGCCACTTTAGAAAATGGTGTGTCTTGCAACTGTGAGCTGAGTTTTAACTCAGTACATTTCTTATCTTGGCCTTCTGTCTCAAGTGGCATCTTGGAAGTTTGTAGACATTGCCACTCTGGTTCAGAACTGACCTCAGATTTCACGCCTTCAAGCTTTTTCTGAAGAGCTGACTTAGATGACGTTGTACTTTTAAAGTGTAGTGGGGTGTTTGACTTTATAGCTTTATCACTTTGTAGATGCACTGGGGTCTTCACAACTTGAGGCTGTGTTCCTGGGTACAACTGTAAGGGTTTCACTTCTTGAAGATGTGGTTTTACAATCAGCTCAAGAAATTTCCCATCTTCCAATGGAAACCTAGGTTGGAACAAGATGGATTTTATGTCATGAGGCTTTGACTGTGACATTAGATCACATGATTGTGTACTCCTCAGCTTTCGACAAGGTTTTTCCAGGAAAGATGAAGAATGGTGTATACCTTGGAGCTTTGGTCTTGGACTTAGCAGAGATGACTTCTTATTTCTTAATTGTATCAAATGTTCCAATTCTGTAGGTTTGATACTCTGAGGTTGTGACTCAAAGTTTAGCAGAGATCTCATCTCTTGAAACCCTGGTAAAGGAATCCACTTAGTAGATTCCATGCTTCTCATCTGTATCTCTGGGTGTAACTCCACATTTTTCACACCTTGAAGTGGTGGTTCTGAGAATGACACCAAAAGTCTCCTTTCTTGTAACTGTTGTCCAGAGGACAACTCAGGTATTTTGACTCTCTGAAACTGTGGCCCCATATATGTTATATCTTGAATTTTTGACCCCAGAGATAACTTAGGTGGTTTCACTTCCCTTAACCATATCAAAGGTTTTGATTCTGCAGATTCAATATCTTGAGATTGTGATTTAAGATTTAACCCTACAGAATCCCCCCCCTGAAATTCAGGTTGTGGTATCCACTGAATGCATTTCAGATTTTCAAGCTGTGGTTCTTTTTTAAATTCTAGTATTACCCCACTTTGAGGTGGTGGTGACTCTGAAGAGGGCTCCAACTGTTTCACTTGGAGCAACTGTTGTCCTTGAGTCAACTTGGGAGGTTTTAGGCTTTGCAACTGTGGTTCAAATTTGACCTCTTTAGGTTTTACACATTCAGTATTTAATTCTGGAGTAAGCTCAAGGAATGTTTTATCTTGCAGCTGCCAGTTCTGGCTTACTAATTCTCTACCTTTAATTGTTGGCTGACGAATTAAAGTCAGACACTTACTATCTTTTGGTTTAGAACTTCTCTTCATTTGTTCTGAATGCTCATGTTGTTGCACTGGCGAGACTGCAGATAACTCAACATCCTGTTCTGTCCCAGGACTTATATTCACAGGTGCCTTCTCTTGAAACTGTTGCATTGGGGGTAAATCCATGTATTTTATTCCTGGAAGCATTTGTTTTCCGACTGTCTCCTGCTTCTTTTGTTTTGAGGTCAACTTCACAGATTTTGGCCCTGAATTTGATTGTACCACCGAATCTGGACTATTTTCCAATATAGATTTTTCTTTTTGAAGATTTACATGTGAAGCAATAGCCACAGATTTCATTTCTGGAATTTGTGGCTCTGAAGTCAATTTACCAAGTTTCCCAACTTGCAATTGAGGTCCTTGGAACAACTGCACTGGTGCAAAAGGCACAGAATCCTGACCCTGCGTCTTTAGCCCAAGTTTTGGTTCTAGGGCTTTAATATCTTGTTCCATAGTTTTTGTATCTTGTAGTTGTATACATGGGGCCAACTCTAGAGTTTTATATTCCTGAGTCTTTGGATCTAGATTTGCTCTCTCATTAGATTTCACACATTGAAGCTTGGAATCTGGTGTGACTTTCACAGATTGAACATCTCTCTGTGGTCTTGAGATGATCTCTGCAGATTTACTTTCTAACTGTGAGCCTTGGTGTGACATCAAAGATTTTATACCTCGTAGGTACTGTCTTAGAGTTACAGCCACAGGTTTTTCATTTCCTGTCTGTGATTCTGTGGTCATTTCAGGCTTTAAATCTTGAAGTCCTGAGATTGGCATCCACTCTATAGAATTTACATCTGACAGCTGTGCTTCTTGAATCAACTCAGATGGTTTAAACTCTTGTAATAGTGATCTTATCAACTCATCATCATTTGGTGACTCCTGGAGGACAGGAGTCAACTCTACAGATTCTACATCTGATGTTGGTTCCTCTGAGGCTAACTCATAAGAAATATTACTTTTTAAACTTGATGTTTGGTCTTCTATATGTTTTACACCTTGGAACGGTGGCTCTGATACTAACATCTCAGGCCTAACTTCTTGTTGCTCAGGTCCTGAGGCCAACTTTATAGATCTTACTCCTTGTGCTTTTGGTTCTGAGGTTGATGCTAAAAATTTCACACATTGTAGTTGTGGTCTTAAGTTAAATGCTGAAGGTTTTGTAATTTGAGGTTGAGTTCCAGATGTTGAATCAAAGAATTTGACATCTTGTAGCCATGGCCTTGTGTTCAATCCTGCTTGTTTCTTAACTTGAAGCCCAGGAAGTGTCTTCACTAATTTAGAATCTTGACATCCAAACTCTGTAGTCGCCTCCATAGGGTTTACATCATGAAACACTGATCCTTGGGTTTCTTCCCTAAATTTGACACCTTGAAGTTTTGGTCCTGAAGTCAATTCAGAAAATTTAACATCTTCCTGCCTTGGTCTTAAGTATTTGTCCTCAGATTTCACACCTTGTAGTTCTGAGATCAACTTACTAGATGTTGTGCTGTGAGATGGTGATCTTTCAGTAGATCTACTAGATTTCAGATCTCCAACTGGGATTTCTTGGTTTAACTGAAAAGGGGCCTCTGTTACAAATCCTATAGAGTCAGTAACTTGAAACTGTGTCTCTGTTAAAAAAGGTGTGCTTTTAATGTTTTCATGCTTTGGTTCAGGGGTCAAATCAAAAAACCTGACATTTTGTAAGCATGGCCCTGAGCTTATTTCATTAAAGTTTCTATCTTGATGATGTGGTTCTGAAGTCTGCTGTGCAGGTGTAACAATTTGATACCCTTGCTCTGGGATAAAGACTTTGATATCTTGAGTTGGATAACCTAGGGTCAATTCATCAGATTGCACATTATGATAAGGGGGGCCAGAAATTAAATCTGCAGGTTTTTCTTCTTGGAGGAAGAGACTTGGAGATAACATCGAAAATCTGACAGTTTTCAGTGAAGGCCCTTGAGTCAGTTTCATGCCTTGATGCTGTGCCCTCTTACTTAATTCTTCTGTCATATTTTGCAGTGTAGGCTTTTGTATCACTTTCTCAGAGTCAGCCACGCTGGAATCTGGCTGTTGGATTAAATTAACACAGTTCACACCTTGTAATTGTGCCTCTGGATCCAACTGTCTAGACTTGACTCCCTGGAGCTGTGGCCCTGAGGTCAACTCCATAATATGTGATTGTGGCCCCATAATACACTGTGTAGATCCTACCACTAATGAATTTGTCTTATAGGCTAAATTCGTAAATTCAAAATCTTGAGCTAGTGGTTCTGAGTTTTCATATTGCATTTCTTGTTTTAACAATTCTTTTTTTGAATATCGTATTGGTAGTGTCTTCTGACTGTTTTCAACTGTAAATGATACCAACTCTATCGATTCTGTGTTTTCACATTCTAATTCTAGGTGTGTCTCTGACGATTCAGTACCTTGAAGATGTGGCCCTGGAATTATTTTTGTAGATTCTATAAGTTGATCTGCTGGTTTTTGTATTAATGCCTCAGAAGTCTGCCTCATGATTTCTGTCTCTTTATTGCCTGACTCTGTGGTTGGCTCTGAAAAAAATTGACAATGTGATCTTGGGAACAACCCAGCAGTTTCTGTGACTTTCTGTGAGATCACTGATTCCTCCTTTTGTGGCCAAATCTCAGGAGATAATTCTGCAGGTGCTGTTTTTTGATGCCTTAGTCTGCAGGTAAGGCCCACAGAACTTATTGCTTCTAACTGCGGTTCCATGGTCAGTTTCCTTAATTCGTTGTTTAGTAATTCTTTCCCAGGAATTAACCTCCTAGATTCTTCCAGTGGTGCAGTTAAATCCACAAATGCTTTGTCATCCTTAAATGACCCTAAACTAAGGTCCTCAGGTTTTATACTTTTAGATTGTAGCTTTGAAATCGATGGCATGGATTTCACACTTCGAAGCTGTGGTTCTGAGGCCAGCTCCTCATAGTTTATCGCTTCTGGATATGGTCCTAGATTTGGGTGAACAAACTGCATACCTTGGGGCTCTCGGATCAACACCTCTGATTCTGCATCTTGCATCTCTGATATTGGCACCAACTTCGGAGTTCTTCGTATTGTATATTGTGACGCTGGCTTATCCCTCATGAATTGCATGCTTTGTAGTGTGTTAGGAGTACTTTGTAATGACTCTGAGTTCACTTGAATAGATTCTGAAGCTTGACTCAATGGCCCGGGAGTATCGCTTGAAGATGATTGTATCGATCCCACAGATTCTTTTGTCTGGTGACAAGTGTCAAAGTTCAATTTTGTTTTTGTGTCTTGATATTCTGGCTCTGAGATCATTTCTAAAGATTCTAAAGCTTGATGCCCTGAAGTCAATTCTTCAGGATCTGTGTTTCTGGACTTCAGCTCTATAGATTTTACTGCTTGAACACGTTCCCCTGGGTCCAGTTCCTCATATTTCTTACCTTGTTTCTGTGTCTCAGAAATGAGTCTCCTACATTCTGCCACTTGGGGCATTTCCGTACCTTTAGTCATTAGTATTGGAGATAACATCTTCTCAGATCTTAAATCTTGTAAACTTAGCTTTGGAGCTGATTCTATCAGTTTCAGTTTTGTATCTCTCTGTAATGACCTTTTCCTCAATTCTGTACTTTTTATATCTGAAAGCACTGGTGGTATGGACAAATTAAGTTGCTCTGCACCTTTCAATTGTGAACTAGGAGTCAGATCTTTATGTTTATTACTTTGCAACTGTTGTACTGGGCCTAGCTCAGCAGATTTGACAGTTTGCTGTTCTGGTCTTAGACTCAGTAGAGTAGGTTTCACATCTTTCAGCTGAGACTCTGGAGCTAACTGTATAGATTTCCCAGTTTGTGACTGGGATACAGGAGCCAGGTCAGCAGATTTTACGCTTGACAGTTGAAGTTCTGGGGCCAGTTCTATAGAGTTCACAGTTGGGATATGCTGTGCATATTTTACTATTTGTGGGGTTGAACCAGTGGTTATGTCTATTGATTTTATAATTTCATAATTTTGTAACTCTGGGGGTAACTTTGTAGATGTTATAATATTATAATTTGGTACTGGCTTTTCATTCTGAAGCATAGTAGTCTTTGCTGCAGATTCTGTGACTTTGTGCAGTGACTTTTGATTTACTATTTTAAGTTCTGTACCTTGACCTAGTGGCTTTGAAATTGTCCCTAAAGATTCCATTACTTTATGAAGTGACGGTTTCAACTCTATAGTTTCCTTCCTCTTTACACATGTACCAGGGGTCAATTCCATAGTTTCTATAACTTGATCACTTTGTGAGGTGTTCACCTCTGAATCTTCTAGGACTTTATGCCTTGAAGTCAATCTTGAAGTTTCCATATTTTCATGAGATGGCCTTGGGATTAATACCATAGAATCTGTGCCTTCATGATAAGAGGGTGGAGTTATTCCCTCAGAGCCCAGTTCGTGAATACATGATCCAGAAGTCAAATCCAGAGATATTTTTTCTTGAGATGTTAGCTTTTGAGAAGAATCTTTAGTTTCAACATCTTGTGATTGTGGAATAGTGATCATATCCTTAGGTATTACTGGAATTACCTTTAGAGAATCCATAGATTGATATGATGACATTGTAACCATCCCTATTGATTCTATATCTCTAGATGGTAACTTGGGACCATAATTAGATGTAATCAAACTATCTGATTGAGTTGTCCTTGGGGTCAGTTTTGAAGTTGGAAATACTGAATCTGAGGTCAGATCTCTAAATTCTATAATATGTGACTGTGCTGCTGGAATTATTCCCATGAAATCCATAGTTTGTAGAAGTGCCACTGGGGTTATTTTCACATAATTTGTGACTTGAGGCAATGACCTTGAGACCATTGCCCGTGATTCTGTATTTTGACAAAAAGGCTCTGGAATAATCTTTGGTTCTGTGACTTTATTTTGTGGCCTTGATGTCAGGTCCTCTGACTCAATTTTATTCTGTTGCCTTGCGGTCATTTCCACAGTTTTTGTGCTCAGATGTTGTGGCTTTAAACTCTTCTTTTCTGGTTCCTTGATTTGATGACCAATTTGTGTATCCTTTTTCAATGACTCCCTGACTTGATATTGTGGTCTTGGGGTCACTGTGGTTTCTATGTTGTTTGGATGTGGTTTTTCAATCATTCCCATAGAATCCATTACTTGGAGCAATTCTACAGGAGTTACCTTCACATTGTCTGTACGGTTCGGTGATCTTGATATTCTCTCTGAGTCTATACCTTGATATATAGGCTTTGATGTTGTCGCTACTGATTCAGTATCTTGAAACAGTTTGTGTTTTATGCTGGCTGTTTTTATGGCTTCCACTGGTTTTACAGCTTGATTTGGTGATTGTGGGAAGAAACCCACAGATTCTATCACTTCTGAATGTGATTCTGGGATCATCCCCATTGAATCCATGACTTGAAGCAATTCCAGTGGGGTTACTTTTATGTTATCTCTGAACTGATATGGTGGTCTTGGGGTCAACTCCACTTTGTTCACTTGGGTTTTATGATGCTGTGTCCTCTTTTCTGGAAAACCTATGACCCTCTGCTCTAAGCTAAGCTCTAGCACATGTTTTGGATCCTTTCGCAAGAAAGTGGTTGCCTCTTGATTTCTAACAACTATTACGTGTTTGGCAGGTGGAATGTTCATTGATTTAACTGAGGACCTGTACCCAAGGATTTGGGAGTCATCCTTAAGTCGTGACTGCTTTCCTGGGATAAGTGACTGCAAAATTTTTGTTTCTGTTCTATTTAATCCAGATTCCTCTTCAGTGTTCGCATGGTGCAGAAACGATGGATGGTGTAGGGATTTATTTTTGATATTCTTCTCAGAACTTTGATATTTGGACATAGATAACTGGATTTGGGGTCTCTTTGGTTCAGGGATTCCTCCTTGTGCCTCAGTTAAGTAATTCATCAAAGCTCTTGATTCTCTCACAGGTAAAGGCACTGTTTGTTCCCTCAAAGTCCAAACCTTCCAAGCCATATGTCTCTCTAACTCCCACCAAGACCAGCCTGAACCACACTCTGGGGCTTTTGGTGCCGTTGTCAAAGTAAAATACTGCCTATCATCTGCTGTCACATTTCTCTTGCCCTTTCTCTTAGGCTTTGTTTTCTTCTTTTGTCTGAAGATGTCTGGGTATTCAGTAATAGAGTTGATTAAAATGCCTTGAATTTTATCAGGGGAAAGAACTTCCAAATTCTGAAGAAATTTTGACTTCCTAATTTCTGGGAAATAAAAAGAATACAGGGGTGATCGTTGTTTCCTACCCCTGGAAGTTCGCTTTTTGTGCTTTTTTCGCAACACAGGTAAACTCTGGCTCTGGAATTTCCAGGACGTTCCTTCAGAAATGACAGAAAATTGAGACAGGCTGGAGATGTGTGATGATCCCACGGTATCTCGGTGAGTATGTTTTGCTTTCTTATGGACACATAAGGGTAGAAGAGCCTCCTGTGTCACAATAATAGAGGAGGTGGAAGAAATCATAGCCTGTTGTTCAGGCAAACATAATTTCACTAGACTTGATCTAAAAGGAAAAGAAAGAAAGTTTCCATTTTTCTTTGAAATAAGAAAAGATAGGGAAAAATAAAGGCCATTTTCAATGCAAAATATTTTGGCCTGTGAGAGGACAACAAAAAGAAAAGTTTGCTTTTATCAATATTAATTATTTATAGGAAGATTTAAAAATCATCCCATTTTGGGAGGAAAGGGTTTAAAGTATTTCCTTACAGCAGCCACCCTTACTCTATCCCAGCCATGCCAGGAATGACCTCTTAACACAAAGGCGAGACTAAGCCCTGGGGATCACAGGCTGTAGCTACCCCCCTCCCCAATAAATTCTTTTCATTTCAATGGGAAGGCAATTGTTTCCATTTCAACCAGAAGTCCTTGGATCCAGAAATGATCCATAGTCAAGTGGTCAAGTGGTTCTTAAACTTTCTTTAAAGCAGGAACTTTTCACCACTGACAAAAATAACTCTTTTTCTCCATCTCCCTAGCCCTTTTTTCCTGTTTGTTTGTTTGTTTGTTTGTTTTTTTGGAGGCTACATCTGGCAGTGCTAAGGACTTATCCCTGGTTCCATGCACAGAATCACTCCTGGGAATCATATGTGGTATCAGGGATCAAACCTGATTGGCTACTGTAAGGCAAGCACCCTACCCACAGTACTATCTCTCCAGTAACTTTTCCCCTAGCCCATTCTCTTTCTCCTCCCTCCCCCACACTCTTTTCCTTTCACCCTCTTAAAATCGCTCTTTACCACCTTTATTTCTCAATCCAGATACCACATTTTCTTACCTTGCATTTTCCAGATGTTGGAAGATATGCTTAAAACTCCTGTTAATTAACCAGAATATATATTCCTGTTTCCATCCTGCAGGCATATCTGAAAATCTGTATGCAACAGAGAATCCAACACAGTAAAGATGATAGTAAGGTGCCTATAATAAGCTCACCAAGGAGACTTAATTTCAAAAAAAAACTCTATAACATGTGTACACTCCTACTTTGGACAAACTGGCTGGCTACCGAATGTAACCTGCCCACACGGCAGAGTCTGGCAAACTCCCCGTGGCATACCCAATATGCCAAATACCAGT
>JAOXYA010000008.1:40022723-40044515 GCA_028565675.1 Sorex palustris | reverse complement strand
GAAACTCAAGACTACTTTAAATGTTGGCTTAGGGTGTGGAGAGATAGTGCAGCAGGCACGGGGCTCACTTTGCACCCCTAGCACCACACAAGGTTCCCCACCACCCTCCAGGAGTGCTCTGACTATAGATCGCAGGTAAGCCCTGCGCACAGCTGGGTATCACCCCAAAACCCAAAATATAGACTCTTAAAAAGTGAAACCTACCTGGTGGCCATGCTGGGAGCAAAAGCAGAGGCTGTGCTCAGGTCTCTGCTTACAGGACCAGCAGCCACAAGTGAACTTTAACCTCAGAATGGCTCCAGAGATAAGGAGTGTATTTGCATAGACGAAGTGCAGGGAAAACAAGGGCCATGCCAGTCCTTGGAGGGGCGTGTGAGCTTGACTGGGCTAGGGGTTCCTCTGCAGCGAATCGGAGGAGACCCTAACCTGAAATCTGGCGGGCTGGGGTGGGGGGATTGACTTTTTACAGGGTGATGTTATAGGACTGGAGCGGGGTGGGGGCAAAACTGAGGTAATGGTGACCGAAGGAGTGACCACAGTGGCCTACACCCTGGATGAGGGCCTTATCGAGTTTGGAACAGCCATTGATGACGGCGACTACACCCGGTGAGGGGCAGGGTGCCAGCCAGTGAGGGAGGGGAGTCCGGTTCTGAGGGAAGGGTGTCGGGAGGGGTATAACACTGGGCCCCAGCTATCCAGGGGCGGTTAGATACAAAGGGTCAGGATTGACCTGGACATAGCCTCCCCTGCCCTGCCCCCAGAGTCCAGCATCTTCCTGAGCCTGACTTCCTCCCGGGTTCTGCTTCCCACCTCCCCAGGGCCACTGCCTTCTTGGAGACTCTGGAAATGACCCCAGAAACAGAGGCGATGTGGAAAACGCTGAGTAAACTGGCGCTCGAAGCCAGGCAGCTGCACATTGCCGAGAGGTGAGATGGAGCGGTGGAAGCGGGGCGCCAGGCTGGAAATGGGCTAGTCGCGGGGCCCTTTCCTCGTGGGCCACTGCCCTCAGTCAGTGGGCAGGCACTGCTTCCCTCGGCGTGCCCATGGCTGTTGCCAAATCTTCCCTAGCACATGCCTAGGCTGTGGGCCTCTCCTGTGGTACCTAAGCTCCCCCTTTCCACGTTTGTAACCCCACAATCCCTGCAGCACATGTCCATTCAGTGTCCGAGGTGGGACTGTGCCTAGATGGACAGACCTGGGACTCCAAGCACCTAGGACTCAATGGCGGCTCCATTTACTAAACAGCGTGTATGACCTGGAAAGTTGCTTTGCCTCTCCAGGCCTTGGTGTCTCCATTTTCACAGTGCAGGGTGGGTACGAGGGCCAGAGAGATAGAATAGGAGGTAAGGGACTTGTGTGCACTGACCTGGTCCAATCCCCAGCACCACCTGAGCACCACCCGAGCTCAGTCCTAAGCATGCAGCTAGGAGTAGTCACCAAGCACCGCCACATGTAGCCCCCAACAGGATAAAGTAAAACAAAATGAGTAGGAAACTGGTGAGAACCTCCTGGAATGGGAACAGTGCGGGGGAAGAGCAGCGAGTGTCCTGTGTATTGGTAGTGTCCCTTAGGCTGACCACCTACATTTGCCGCCAGAGCCCGCCGCCTTCTCATACCCACCCCACTTTCCCCCTTCCCCCTCAGCTTCACAGTCAGCAGATCAGGGGCCTTTAGAACTTGTGATCGCTCACCTGTCCTGCCCCCTTCTTCCCCCAACCTCCGGCAGAACAGCACACTTTCCCATGGGCAGTTGCCAGAAGCCTGTGATCAGTCCCCTCGGGGCTGTTCTGGTGCCTCACAGTCCATTTGCTTCACAGCGGTGAAGGCATTTCTTTAAAATACACCGAAAAGGGGCAGAGAGGGACTGGAGCACATGCCTAGAGTTTGACCCCAGCCCCACATGGCTTCCTGAACCCCTCTGGCTGTATACAAAGGACCATTTCAGCAGTGCTCTAAAACAAAACCCAAATAAAGGCCTGGAGAGATAGTCCAAAGGGCTGAGCATTCGCTCAGCATATCAGAAGCTTGGGTTCTCTGAGAACTGCTGAAGGACACCCCAAGCACTGCCAGGTGTGGCCCAGAAAACAAAAACAACAAAATCTCAAACTTGAGCTGGAGTGATGATAGTACGGCAGGGAGGCCTTTTGCCTTGCAAGCGGCCGAGCCGCGTTCGATCCCCAGCATCCCATATGGTCCCTGAGCCACCACTAGGAGTAATTCCTGAGTGCAGAGCCAGGAGCAAGCCCTGTGCATTGCCAGGCATGACCCAAAAAAGAATAAAAAAATCCCAAACTTCTGCTGGGATCTGAGGCCCTGTAATATTTGTCCTCTACTTTCTTCTCAGACCAGGAAGCCCTTTGCCTGTGAGGCTTCCGCTGTGCTGGCTTTCTCTTGCCAAGCTCATTCCTGCCAGACAGTGTCAATCCACTACTTCCTCTGCCTGGAATAAGATGTGTGGACCTTGCCTGTCAGTGCTCAGGGCTTACTCCTGGCTTTGTGCTAAGGCTTAGGCAGGGTTTCAGGGACTGTGTGTGGTGCCGGAGATTGAAATGGGGTTCGCTGCATACAAGTCCAGCTCCTTCCCTGCCACAGTACTATCTAGCCCAGTCCTCTTGGTTCCTGCCCATAATACCACTCTTTTCTCTTGCATTCTCCAGATGAGATGCTGAGTAGCTCCAGGCAAGCTCACTCAGAGCTGCCCCTGATTGTCTGGTTCATGTGACCTCTGCGTGTACAGTGGAGGGCTAGTTCCCCCATTAACAGCCACTCAGAGCGTGTCTGTAGCATTAGTGTGTCACCGAAACCTGATCACCTTACCATGACTATTTCCATACTCCAGGTGCTTTTCTGCTTTGGGCCATGTAGCAAAAGCTCGGTTCCTGCACGAGACCAATGAAATTGCAGATCAAGTGTCTCGGGAATATGCAAGTATTTTCCTCCTGGTTAATTTGATCTCTCAGCCACACTGAGCCCCACGTTTCCTGGCATTTCTTCTACCATCTGCCATCCTGGTATGCCCTCTGCCATCCTCAAATCACAACCTCCAAACCCAGAAGCAGTTTAGCTTCTCCAGTTTTAGTGTCCACCTCCCTCTGGCCTTCCTGGCTCAGCTCACAGAAAGAGAGGTGCGCACAGGCCTGGCACAGTAGGCAGAAATCCCCTTTTCCCCCACAGGGTGGAGAAGGAACGGATTTTTATCAGGTCCGAGCACGTCTCGCCATGTTGGAGAAGAACTACAAACTAGCAGAAATGATCTTCCTGGAACAGGTAACAGGAAGAGGCAATCAGAGAGAAGGGGAGTGAAAACTCAGGAAAAGAGGTTGAGCTTCCTAAAAGTTTGGGGAGAACTTGTAGAAAGATCATTTGTTTCCTCTTCCTTCTTATCCTCCCGTTCCACCTTGAGGTTCCTTCTCTGACACCCCCGTCACACCCCACCCTGAACCTGTTCATGCCTTCCTTGGAGGTCAACCAGGTTCTGGTGGGGGTAGGGGGTGCTATGCTCTATCCACCTTGAGGCACCCTCTCTGTGGAAAATTGCTTTGGAAGGGGCTGGTGCAAATAATGGGCCCAAAGGCTGAGCTGCCTTTATTTTCACGGTAAACCTGCCTCGGCTCATGTAGGAAGTAAGGCCGAGGCTCTTTGTTCAAGCTCGAGCTGGCGCTTTAAGCCAGTCTAGGTGGACTTCCCAGCCGATTTTGATCCTCACCTCTTGGTGTCCCCCACGTCCCTCTAGAACGCTGTGGAGGAAGCCATGAACATGTACCAGGAGCTGCACCGTTGGGATGAGTGTATTGCTGTGGCAGAGGCCAAGGTACCAGCTGCATTCACCTCAGCCATTCCATATCCCAGTCACCTGGTGTTGTGGAGGCTATTGGACCCCCGTTGCTGCATGCACTGGGGTGGGGGAACAGCCGCAGTAACTGAGAAGGTGGCCTGTGTCTTGCAGTGGGATTGGAAAAGCCTGGGAGGCAGAGGGCAGGAAGGGGCGCTGTGATCCCATAGCCCTCACGCCCTCCTGTTGCATGCCCAGGGGCACCCTGCCCTGGAGAAACTGCGCCGGGGCTACTACCAGTGGCTGATGGACACTCAGCAGGAGGAGAGGGCCGGGGAGCTGCAGGAGAGCCAAGGCGATGGGCTGGCAGCCATCAGCCTCTACCTCAAAGCTGGGCTCCCTGCCAAGGCCGCGCGGCTAGTGCTCACCCGGGAGGAGCTGCTGGCCAACACGGAGCTGGTGGGGCACATCACCACCGCCCTCATCAAGGGCGAGCTGTATGAACGGGTATGGCCCCCCGGCCCTTCTTCCGCCTTGGGAATTGGGGACCAACCCTTGAGTCTTGGGGTCCCGAGAATTGTCATTGCATTCTGTTTGTTTCTCAGGCTGGGGATCTCTTTGAGAAGATTCGAAATCCACAGCGGGCCCTGGAGTGCTACTGTAAAGGCGGCGCATTCATGAAAGGTGCCAGCCCCCGCACCAGCCGGTGCCACCCCATAGACTCATCCCATGGCCCTGGCGCTGATCTGGGGGCATCTGCCGTGAGGCGGGGACCGTTTCCATTCTGTCTTGCACCACTCCCTACCTCTTTCCATCACGCATTTCCCCGTCTCTTCCCTGGCAGCGGTGGAGTTGGCGCGCTTGGCCTTCCCAGTTGAAGTGGTGCGCCTGGAGGAGGCATGGGGCGACCACCTGGTGCAGCAGAAGCAGCTTGACGCAGCCATTAACCACTACATAGAAGCTAGGTAGGGTGACGTGCGGTACACGGGAGATGGGGCATGAGTGAGGCGATGGGCAGAGACGGGCAGGCAGCCAGTGGAGGCTGCAGTGGGCCTGGGATGGCTCCCCCTCAGTCACCTCCTCTCCCCGCCCCTCCCCCCCGCCTCTGCCCACCGTGCCAGATGCTCCATTAAGGCGATTGAGGCAGCCCTGGGCGCCCGCCAGTGGAAGAAGGCGATTTACATCTTAGATCTCCAGGACCAGAACACTGCGTCCAAGTACTATCCTCGTGTGGCCCAGCACTATGCGTCTCTGCAGGAGTATGAGGTGAGGCAAGCTCCAGGCTGCTGCAGCCTTTGGCTGTGTGTCGGACCAGGAGGAGGGGTGCAGGCAGACCATGTGGAGGGGATACGGTGGGGCCACAAGGAGTGTGTGAAGGCAGGCCACAGGAGGGCAGGCAGGCTGGCTCTCTGGGCCCCAGCTGCCTCCCCCCATGATGCCACCTGCCCCCCACAGGGGAAGCCAGAAGCTTCTTCCTCAGAAATTTCTTCCTCACTGTACGCTACCCTGATGCAGCCTTCTCCCTGATCCATCAGCGGGTCTCCAGCTCTTTCCAGTGGCAGGAACAATGCTCCACAAATTTCTTTGAGCAAAGAATTGCCTTGTAGGCCAAATTGTGAGGCCATTTTATTTTTTGATTTTGGGGCCACACCCGGAAGTGCTCAGGGCTTACTCCTCGCGGAGCTCAGGGGACCCTGTGGGGTGCTGGGACTCTGACCCAAGTTGGCCATGTGCAGGCCAAGTGCAGTGCCTGCTGTACTCTCTCTCTGGCCCTGCAGGAGGCCCTTTTATACCCCCATTGAATCCTCTCATAGCATTTGGGGCTGGTCTTCCTTACTTGTTTTGGAACCTCCCAGTGGTGCCAAGGAAGCCTAAGGCTTGGGCATTTCTTGGTTCGATGCAGTAGTCTGAGGCTATGGTACTGCTTGGCTCCTCGGTACTAGTTACCCAGGACCCTGTAGAGTGAGGGGAAGCAGGGCTACACCAGTGAGGTCCAGGTGGTATCAGGATTTAAACTCAGGTTGGGCATATACTAGACACGCGACCTAGTCATCCTCCTATGTCCTGGGCCCCCTTTTTTTGACAAAGCACCAGAAGATCCAGGACACCCTGTTTTTATCCAGCCATGGTAGCCCAGACTCAGCTCCTTCCCGGAGGTTTCATCCATATTTTTTTTGTGAGGTGGGGAAGATCACATCCAGCGATGCACAGGGATTAACTCCTGGCTCTGCACTCAGAAATTACTCCTGGCAATGCTCAAGGGACCATATGGGATGCTGGGGATCGAACCTGGGTCAGCTGCATGCAAGGCAAATGCCCTCCCCACTGGACTATTGCTCCAGTCCCTGATCCCTTTTATTCCACCTTTTTTAAAAGTATTAAAAATATTGTAAGGCATTTATTTGCCTTGCATGAGGCCAACCTGGGATTCGATTCCCAGCATCCCATATGGTCCCCCAAGCACCACCAGGAGTGATTCCTGAGTGCGGAGCCAGGAGTAACCCCTGTGCATTGGGGAGGGGAGGAGAGGAGAGAAGAGGAGCAGCACCTGCCATAGAGGCAGGCGGGGGGTGGGGGTAGGGGAGGGGATGAGAGGGAACCTGCAGACACGGATTCTAGGATGGGTGTTGGAACACTTTATGACGGAAATCCAATCAGAAACGGCTGTGTAAGGGAATGGCACAGTGATTCAATTAAAAAGGTTTAAAAATAGAAAATGAAAATTGAATGACCGCAAATGACAGAGCTATACAGTTATTCATGTCTGAGTTTCAGGCATACAATGTTTCAACACCAATCCCTTCACAAGTATCCACTTTCCTCTTCTAAGATCCTAGTTTCCCTCCCGCCCCTCAGTTTCCTTCCCTGTTTCCCTCCATTGTCCTGGTGTTCCCTTCCCTGACCTGTCGCCCAGCCCCAGCCCATTGGCTTGTGTCCTACTGAAGACCAGTTGTCTGCTCTTCATTGCTGTTTCCTTTGGGCAGTTGTTATTCCCCAAGCATGTTATCTTATGCCCCTGTGAGGCACGTGAGGGGGATCATTCTGTGTCTGTTCCTCTCCCTCTCCTTTCGCTAGCATGAAACACTCACTCCAGCTGCAGCCACACAGCAGCCGATTGCATGACTTCATCTTTTCATGTGATATTCTGCTGTGTACCGGATGTGATCTTTCCTCCTCCCAGAACTTCACCTCTGTTGCTCTGACCCTGTGCACCTGCCCCTTGTCTCCACAGATTGCAGAGGAGCTCTACTTGAAGGGTGACCGCACAAAAGATGCCATCGACATGTACACACAGGCCGGCCGCTGGGAGCAAGCCCACAAGGTGGAGAGTGCAGGAGGCTCCTGCATCGCTTTCCCTCACCTCTCCTCACCCACTTCCGAGGGTGCCCGAGATGAGGAAGATGACCCGAAGAGAGGCCGGGCCACTCTGATCCCTCGCTGTGGAGACAGGGCTGGGGAGCTGGGCCCAGAAATGTACTCCTGAAACCTCCAGTCACCTCGGGCCCTCGGGTCATGCTCCCAGGGCCAGGCTGGCCAGCTTCTAGGAATCAGGAGAGGAGCACCAGCCCTAGGCCCCTTGGCACCTCCTCCTCAGTGGGTTAGAGATCTGACTGTCCCTCGCGGACGCTGAGTTCACTGAACTGCGCATGGCAAGCTCTGACCCCACAGTGCCTACTGGAAAGAGACTTTGAGTTTCCAGGCTCTGAGGCTCCTCTGCTCCGTGTGTCCACAGCTGGCGCTCAAGTGCATGAGGCCCGAGGATGTGTCGGTGCTGTACATCACTCAGGCCCAGGAGCTGGAGAAGCAGGGCAAGTACCGTGAGGCCGAGAGGTAAGTGTGGGTTGGGGTTCTTGTGCCCCCACCCAGAGGCAGGACAGTCACACCTGGAGCTAGGGCTGGGAGGCCGCCATCTTTCTCCCTTCCCCAACCCAGGCTGTATGTGACCGTGGAGGAGCCCGATCTCGCCATCACCATGTTCAAGAAGCACAAGTTGTACGATGACATGATCCGCCTGGTAGGGAAGCACCACCCTGATCTCCTCAGCGATACTCACCTACATTTGGGCAAGGTGAGCCCTTCTGTTCCCACAACTGTGCGCAGGCAACATCTCACCCTGGCCCCGAAGCTGACCCATTTTCCCTCCCACAGGAGCTGGAGGCAGAAGGCCGCCTGCAGGAGGCTGAGTACCACTACCTGGAGGCCCAGGAATGGAAGGCAACAGTGAACATGTACCGGTCCAGTGGA
Source organism: Sorex palustris (assembly GCA_028565675.1). Lineage (NCBI taxonomy): Eukaryota > Metazoa > Chordata > Mammalia > Eulipotyphla > Soricidae > Sorex > Sorex palustris. The sequence continues at coordinate 40,036,498 of JAOXYA010000008.1, read as the reverse complement.
CTTTGGGAAGAGGCCTACAGGGTAAGAGGGCCAGGCCACTCTGAGGGGATCGTCCCTCCCTCTTTCTTTCCCACTCTTTGTTTTGTTTGTTTGTTTGTTTGTTTTGATCACTAAACCCAGCAGTGCTTGTGGGCTACTTCTGGTTCTGTGTTCTGAGCTCCCAGAGGCACTGGGGATCCCTACAGTGCTGGAATAGAACCCGAGCCTCCTGTATGCTGGGTCTGTGCTCAGCACATTGAGCGTCTCCAACCCTCTCTCCCTCCCTCCCTTTTTTTTCTTTTTTTATGGTGTTTTGGTCACACCCAGTGATACTCAGAGATTACCCCTGGCTCAGTGCTCAGGGATACTCAGTGCTCACTCCTGGTGGGGCTCAGGGACCATATGGGTTGTGGGCGATTGAACCTGGGTGAGCTGCATGCAAGGGAAGTGCCTCACCCTCTGTACCATGTCTCTAGCCCCATCTTTCCCTCTCTTAAAACAATGAGTTTTTGGTGTCTTTGAAAACCATATCTATACACACAATTTCACCTCCAGTTTTAAGACTTCCTGGAAGGTCAAAATTACCCTTGGGGGCTAGAGAGATAGCCCAGCGGGTAGGGCCTTTGCCTTGCACGCGGCCGACCCGGGTTCGATTCCCAGCATCCCATATGGTCCCCTGAGCACTGCCAGGAGTAATTCCTGAGTGCAGAGCCAGGAGGAACCCCTGAGCATCGCCGGGTATGACCCACAAAGAAAAGAAAAAGAAAAAGAAATTGTGTTTAGAGACCCCCAAACAGCCATGAGCAGCAGGGGTCAGACGAGGGACTGACCAGGCCACCTCCACATGACCGCTGGAGACCAGGGGAAGCCCTGCTTCAGGACATGCTGTGTTACACGTCGTCGGAAGTAACCTCCGTTGAATTCTTCGGTGGGAGAAAAGTTGGTTTGGGGACCATCCCTCCTCAGAATATATGACTGACTTAAGGGGGGTGTGCAGCACCCCTCATCCCTTCCCCTGCCTTAGCGTGCACCCCATCAGGACAGAGCCAGGCCAGTCTCTCCTGCAGAATTTCTGGCCACCCGCCCTGCAGCCACGTCCCTCTGTTTTCTTTCTAAAACGTTTCCCTCCCGGTGCCCACATGTAAAGAAACCCCCGCTGTCTCCACAAGCGGGTCCAGCTTTGTATCCCAGGCGTCTGCTAAGCCAATTAAACATCGTGTGGGAGACACAGCACCCCCGGCGACCAGAGGTGGCCGTCTGGTGGGGCCGGGTTTCCTGCCTCTGCGGTTTGATGAAATTTCGAGCTCTGATGGAGCCGTGTCACCACAGCCCAGAGCTGCCAAACCCCATGGAAGACATACACGTGGGTTTTCCCAATTCCTGCTTCAGCCACTTAAATCCTGGACGCTCTTGCCAGTGACCAGGGAAATTCAGGAACTGAAAACTGAGTAAGAGCAGATGCTTGCACAATTCCCCGGGCACTTTCCATGACTGGGAAGCGAACTTGAGGGCACAGCGAAGCCCAGAGCAATGTTTCACATCCCCTGATGATGAGACTCTACAAAGAAAAGTCTGGTCCTGTTCCTACAGGGACTGAGAACTTTGTCACCCAGGTGTCAGCCTGGGACAGGTCCTCAGGGAACGCAGAGGTTAGGAGAGGTGAATACTGGCGAGTTTTAGAGCCAGGGAAGACAGCCCCTTTCTCTTCGGAGAATGCAGAATTCACGATCATCTGAAAGCAAGAGCTGTCCAGAGAAACACATTCAGACTTTCTTCCCCAGCGCGACGTCCCCCATCACGTAACATCAATGAGAGCAGTGCCTTCTTGGGAAGGGAGCGTGTGAGCATAACAGCTGGTGGGTCTGAACACGGCACAGACGGAGGTTCCAAGAACACCCCGTTCTACTTGTTGCAAAGGACAACAAACCATGGGTCCTTTGCAACAAGTAGAACACAACTCCTGGAAGCTGTGAGCCCCCAACCACCGCCAACCCTTGGAGTGAGTCAGTCTTGGGACCGTAGAGATGAACTGATTCCTGTTTTCTGAATGAGTCAGAAGGGGGTACTGAACATGGAGTCCTGGATGGACAACACAGAAAACTTGGACCAGAGAAATCCTAGTCCAAAACTTCCGTGAAAACCTCACTCTTATAATAGTACAAGTGCAATCATCGTGTTGATTTTTCTAGAAAGGCTGAACTTAGTTATTGATTTCAGTTAGTGTGAATGCATCTAAGAGAAGGGGAAAAAATTATTTTACGGGGATCACACTCAGCAGTGCTCAAGGCTTACTCCTGGCTCTGAGCTCAGGGATCATTCCTGGCAGACTCGGGTACCCTACAGGGTGCCAGGGATGGAACTTGGGTCAGTCACGTGCAGGCAAGTTCCTCCCACTGGACTATCTCTTGGGCCAACAGAGGAAATTTTTTTAAATTTTTTTATTTTATAAAGCAGTTCACAATATTTGATTACATTTAATATTCAAACACCAATCCCACCACCATTACACCTCCCCACCACCATATTTAAGGTGTTTCCATCCCGAACCCCAATTCTTGCCCCAAAGCAGAACTGAAATAATATATTTCCCTCTATGGTTGATTGCCTCCTACTTTGAATCCCATCAAATGTGGTGCTGTACTCTTGGAATATGGGTCGGGTGTGTCCCAAGAAGTATCACACCGCAGCCCAGGGAACAGTTCGATCCTGGGTGAGGCTTAGCCTGAGCATGTGGAGCACAGCTGTGAGCAGAGCAGCGGTTGGGTTCTGGAGGTTTTCGGTTGCCAGGGCTGAGTCCCTTGGTGCAGGGAGGGGTCTCACCCGAACCCTAACAGAGAGAAGTTGAGCAAATTCTCTCTCCTCTTTCTCTTTCTTCTATCACTCCAGAGAAATAGATCTTGCACACGGAAGAAAAACTTTCAAAAAGCATCTCATTAAAAAAAAAAAAAGCATCCCATTATTTATGCCAGACGTGTTTCCCTAAAGTTCCATGACTTACACACGAGAACAATGAAACGTTTACCCAGAAGCCCGCTAGCTCTTGCCCTAAGTGTCCAGTTTCACCAGAAGAGACGACATCCGTCTACCACCAAGTGCTGGGGGATTCTTCCTGATTCTGAATTATTTATGTTAAAGTGTTTAAATACAGGGTGAGGACATGAGTTTTCTGTTCCCACCCACCCCATAACTAACCAGGAAAAAAAAGTGGGGGACTCAGATCAGAGAGCCACACGGTGCCTGGTATTTTTTTAAACCTACTGACCCCAGCCCCCTAAGTAATAAACTGTTCACTCCGTTCTCGTCTGTGCTCCAGAGTACACATCAGGCCAGATGGAAATTCCACTGACTAAATTAAATCACACTAATTGGGCATCAAATTTCCCCTGAAAATGTTCCTTCCCAGCATCACAGATGAGGTATCGTGTGGGTGTCGGATGTGCGACTAAAGAGGAAACTCATTCTTTCTGCACAAATAAATCATTCACATCCAGTTTACTGCATTTTCTTATTGGCTCCTGGAAATGATCAAATGTAGGATGTGGGAAATTTAACTGCTCCGACATTCAAAAGGGCTATTCAGCGCTGGAAACAGGAGTAAGAAGCGAGATGGCTCAATCCTTTCTAGATAAGCTCCGTTCCTTTGCAAAAACAATTCTGGACAATCGAAGGCTGCGTCTGGGCTACAGACAAACCCAGATGTTGGACCCCTGTCAGCGTCCAAGACAGTCTGTCCTTCAAATAATACCAGTGGTTTTTGTTTGTTTTTGTTTTGGGGTGGTGGTGGCTTTTTTTTTTTTAGCTTTTTTGGATCACACCCGGCGATGCACAGGGGTTACTCCTGGCTCTGCTCTCAGGAATTACACCTGGCAGTGCTCGGGAGACCATATGGGATGCCGGGGATCAAACCCGGGTTGGCAGCGTGCAAAGCAAACACCCTCCCCACTGTGCTATCGCTCCAGCTCCAGCTTGGGACTTTCTAGGGCCACATCAATCCTCGTTCGTGGCATCACTGAGAGCCCAGGTATAAGTCACTTTACGGTAGGGTCAGAGTGATAGTGCAGCAAGGTAGGGCACTTGCCTTGCACACAGCTGACCCTTGTTTGATCTCTAGCGCCCCATCTAGAGCCCTGAGCCCCTCCAGGAGTGATTTCCTAAGCACAAAGCCAGGAATAAGCCCTGAGAGCTGCTGAAAGTGCAACTACCTCACATTACCCAAAGTCACCTTACAGTTAGGAAAGCCCCATGGTTAGTTATACAGGCCTGTGAATTGCAAGGAACAGAACAGCTTTCAGCCATTACATGGTTTTCGTGATGATCTGAAAATGACTTGAACCTCCACATTTTGGGTTTATGCCTGATGGTGATTATGTACACCTACAAAGACTCTGAACGTCTTCAGCCAACGTCACCATCAACAGTGACAAGTGCTATTAATCGCGGATGCCCTCATATGGTGCAATGAAGAGGGTCCTTCACTTCTCTAACCTTCTGCCCCCAAACCAAAAAGCATCATGAGGAAAACACTAGCTAAGGGAAGTCGAAGTGATAGTTACAGCAGGGAGGGCATTTGCCTTGCATGTGGCCACCCCACGTTCGATCCCCGGCACCCCATGTGGTCCCCCGAAACCCCACCCAGGAGTAATTCCTGAGCATTGAGCCAGGAGTCAGCTCTTGGCACCACTGGGTGTGGCCAAAAACCAAAAACAGAAAAGAAAAATATGAGGCACAGGAGAGGGACGTCCAGCAGAATGCTCCAACCACGCCTCCTTCGAGCTGGGACAAACATCCAACAGAACAGAAGTCAGGGCAGGTGCCGGTGGTGCCGGGGCCTGGGTGAGTCCTGGAACACGAGGAGCCAGGGGGGCACTCGAGAGTCTGTAAAAGTGGACCGAGTGGGTAATGATGCGTCGGGACTGGCTTAGTAATGCAGCCAATGTACCAAAGTCAAGACGGACTGAGTCATAGGGAGCGTGGGGCGGGGACGGCGCCCTGTGCCACTTCTCAAAGTTTCCCCAAGAGAAAACTGTGTCCTTAAAAACAATCTTTACAACTCAGTCCTAGCATCATGTCTGCAACTTACTCATAAATAGTTGCAGGGCCTGAGCGATAGGACAGTGGGTAGGTCATTTGCCAGGCACACAGCTGACCTGAGTTTGATCCCCATCCCCACAGAGGGTCCCTGAGCACCACAAGGTGTGATGCATGAACGCAGGACTGAGGGTAAGCCCTGAGCACCACTGTGTGTAACCCCCAAACCAAAATAAGAATAATAAATAGCTCCAGGGGGCTGGAGCAATGTGCAGTGGGGACGGTATTTGCCTTGCACACAGCCAGCCTGGTTCGATCCCCGGCATCCTGTAAGGAGCACGGCCAGGAGTAATTCCTGAGCACAGAGCTAGGAGTAAGCTCTGAGCACTGTGGCCCCAAACAAAACAACAACAACCAAAATCGTTTCAATAAAAAGTCTATAGGTAGACCAAGACGGAGGAGTTGGGGCTGACCCTTGTCCCACAGAAGGGGACAGGCTCGGCTGTGGCTCTGCATGGCTCCCTCAGCACCGTGGTGAGACATCAGCGAGAACTGCCCGTGTGTGGCACCCCAAAACAAAACAAAGAAAAACTGATAAATGGAATATGATTGGAATATTTGGTAACGGTTGTTCGAAAATTCTTTGTACTTCTCCTTGAGTTTTTCTGTAAGGTTAAAATTATACGAAAATAAATACATTTTAAGGCCCCCCAAAATATCAGAAAAATAAAAGAAGAGCCATAGACCTAAAGGGAGAGATATTTACAACCTCAGTGGAAGGCAATAAAATAATTCCTTAATACAGAGATAGACGAGGATCCAGAGAGCTTGTGGTGGTAGGGCACTTGCAGGAGCCGGCCTAAGTTCTGAGTTCGATCCCTGACACCCCATATGGTCCCCTGAGCATTGCCAGGAGGGAACCCCGAGCACAGAGCCAGCAGCAAGCCCTGAGCACTGCCAGGAGTGCAGAAAGAAAGAAGGAAAGGAAGAAAGAAGGAAAGGAAGGAAGAAGGAAGGAAGGAAGAAGGAAGGAAGGAAGGGAGAAGAAAGGAAGAATGGAAGGAAGGAAGGAAGGAAGGAAGGAAGGAAGGAAGGAAGGAAGGAGAGAAGAAAGAAAGGAATAGTGGAAGGAAGGCAGAAAGAATGAGGAAGGAAGAAAGGAAGAAAGAAAGAGAGGAAGAAAGGAGAGATTAATGAAAAAATAAGGCACAAAGGCAGGACATGTGTTAATATGCACACACACACACACACACACACACAAGGTTCAGTAGCAATATCAATGTGCGAAATATACATTTTGTTACAACTGTGGTAACATTTGCCTAATAAATTGGCCATCAAAACAGAGACATCCACAGGCTGAAGCAAATGCATGCAAAGGTCCCAAGTTCGATCCCTGGCCCCGCATGGCCCCCTAAGCATTGCCGGGCCCGGCTCTGGGGGCCCCCAGCACCATCAGGTCTGAGCACAGTGAACCAGAAGCCCAGTTGACTGTGCATCACTGGGAGTGATCCCAAGAATCCCGGAGGCCTGCCTGGGAGGCCCCGAAACAAGTCAAGCCATTGACCCTCAGAAGGAACCCAACTCAGACAAGCATCTGAAAGAAACTCCCCCAAGCTCCACATCTGGAACATGCCACGGAGTGAGGCCACTCTGCCCGGTGTCCCCTGCATCTGGCTGCAAGTCCGGTGGGAGGAAAAGTCTGCCCTGCGGCTCGGTCTCTTTGATCTGACATTTCCTTGACTCAGTAGAATCTGTTCGGAGGAAATAAGCAAAGAGATGGAAAATTACATCGCAGGCAGCCCATCAGCGCACACTATTTATAATAACATTATGTGAGGAGCTGGGGCCCCAGCCGGCCCGCCGTGAGTCATGCCGGAGCTGGGTGATGGATGGTAACTCATCCTGGAAAAACATCCCATCATGAGAGGACATGCTGGCCACGGGAAAGGCTGGCAGTGTGTGGCGGGCAGTCCAGAGACCCACAAGGACTGGTGCCCCCAGCTAAGCTGTGACACGCCCCCCCCCCCAGCCACACTGTGCTGTAGACGAGCCTAGCGCTATCCCCTTTGAATGGGGCCATTGGGGGTTGTAGCGATGATGGCACAGTCGGGAGGGTGTTTGCCTTGCAGGCAGCCGACCCAGGTTCGATCCCTAGCATCCCATAGGGTCTCCTAAGCCCCACCAGGAGTAAATCCTGAGTGCAGAGCAAGAAATTACCCCTGAGCATCACCGGGTGTGACCCCAAAACAAAACAAAATTAACAGTGACATCAGCTTGACCACAAAACTCTGCGTTTTCCAGGTTCCAGAAAGCCAAGCCTTGGTTGGTCTTTCTGTGGCTCCGTCTTTCCATCCTGGGCTGGGGTGGTCTGAGAGGGAAACAGCGAAGGCGGAATTGGGGGCGAGGGTGCTGGGTGCCTGCTAGTGAGCTCAGAGCCCCGCAATGGTCAGTGCCGGTGGTCCAGATAACTAGCCCCCAAGGCAGAAGGGAGGAGGGGACGCACATGCACTCCTGGGATGCTCACGGAGGGCGGACCCCACTGATGCCTGGGTTCAAGCTGAAGGCCGAAGATGGAGTTCACTGACCCACGGCCGTCTCCCGGGAGAGCCCAGGAATGAGACTTACCAGGACCAGCATAGGCCCCAGAGAGAGAGAGAGACAGAGACAGAGACAGAGACAGAGACAGAGACAGAGACAGAGACAGAGAGGTGGGAACGAAAGGATGCACTGGAAAGCCAAAGCCTCGGACAAAGCGATGGAAAGCAGAGAGGGAGGGCGTTTGTCTTGTGCACAGCCGACCTGGGTTCCATCCCCGGCATCCCATAGGGTCCCCCGAGCACCGCCAGGAGTAACTCCTGAGTGCAGAGCCAGGAGGAACCCCTGAGCATCGCTGGTGATGGGTGACTCTAAAAGCAAAAAATCCATATATATCCACCGGGATACATTCCCCAGCCCCAGTATGTCCTGTCCACATATACAGTTTCCATGACTGGTGTGTACATGCGTGCGCGGACACACACACGACAGTACTATATATGCATAAACACACAGAGTACACATACTGTATGTGAGCACACACAAGTACCCGCATTGGATTAGTGAAGAGCACCTAGTTAGTGCCCACACTGTATCCACACACACATACGTGCGCACACACATACACACACGATATATCTGAGAACACACACATTATGTCTGTGACTATGCAGAGATCCCCCCATCACAGACATGTGAACGCAGGGCCCACGTGCTAGATGTGTGTATGATCATTGCACGTAGCGAGTACCCACGTTGTACACATGTGAACACAGAGCAGAGACTGGCACAGGCTCTTCGCCCTGGAAACATACAGACACTTGTAAACAGAGCTGGGATACCAAAGATACAGCGCACACACACACACACACACACACACACACACACACACACACACACCCCTCTGCACCATATACCCCTGTGACTGACCTGTGTGTCCCCACGTCGCCCGTCCCCCGTGGCTAATCTGTATGTGTGTGTGCAAGTGCGTGTCCCCCCCCCCTCTTCCCACCCCCCCCCCGTGGCTAATCTGTGTGTGTGTGTGTGCGTGCGTGTGTTTCCCGCGTGCTCCTGGCAGGCACACGCCGGCTAGCCACCACTTGAATTAGCACCAAAGGATTATGGGACCCTGGGCCATTAATCTAGGTGACAAACAGGACTCAGAAGGCATATTTGCACCCCGAAATTGAAAAGATTAGGCCATATTTGTCAAGGATTGGTAGGGCTTTATCGCCCGCACGGCAGATGCTGTTAAATATTCATGAGCTGCTTGAGTGGGAGGCGCCCGAGCCGGACGTGCAGTCTCTGCGGCGTGAGGGGGGAGATTTATCTGAACCCGGCAAGCCATGCAAGGTATGAGATCATGTACCCGCACTGGCGGGCACGCACGGGGGGAGGGGCGCGGGGCCCCCGGGTCTCTTTGTGAAGCAGGGGGTGGGGGGGCGCTGGCAGGGGTGAGGGGCCAGGAGGCACAGGGATGGCCCTTCCCGCCTGCTGCCCATGGACAGGGGGCTTCCAGGGGTGCCCGGTGAATTCTGCAGCCCCCCACTGCCCTGCCTGCGGCGGGGGGAGGGGGGCAGCCGGCTAGGAGATGCCCTGCCCGGGGGCAGGGGCGTGGGCCATCCCCTTTGGGGGAAAGAGACCGTAAATATCTCTGCTGGATCTTGGGGATCTTCTGAGAAGGTTCTAGAAACCCAATCTGGCTAGGCCCAGGGTTGGAGGAATAGAGTCCTGCCTGGCTGTGCCCCCACTGGCCACTCAGCCAAGCCAGGACGGCCATGCTGAGGGCAGGGCTCACGGTCACCTCCCTCTGACCAGTGGGCACATCCTGGCCCTGAGGAAGGAAAGATGCGGGGAAGGACAGACGCCCCCTGCCGCGGGGTGGCTGTCCGCTGCAGAGCAGGGGTCTTGGCAGGAAGTTCCAGGGGCCGCGGCCGGATCTGCCTGACCCAGCACCTGAGGGTCCTCGCAGACCACTGGGCTCGGCTTCGCTGGACCAGATTAGAACACGGGGGAAACGCCCCCAGATATGCGAACCCACGGCGAAAGGGAGCAAAAGTGGATTTCTTCCCTGGGGGTGCCTCCTGGACCTTCCCTGTGCCCCCACAAGGGTGTGGGGGGGCAGAGCTCTGCTACCCCTCACCGCCTCTCAGGGATGGCCCCTTGGGGAACCCAAAGATGTCCAAGGCTGAGGATGGTGGGAACGCAGGGCTGTGACCCAGGAGACTGCCAGGCCCGGTCTCCCGCGGTGAGTGTGGCTCAGACCAGAGCTCTCCGGGGGCACCGTGTCTCTGCGAGTGCTGAGCCCAGAACAGAGCCGGGCCCTTGGAGCACTGTTGCTCAGAGTACTGTTTGCTATTCACTCAGTAAAGATCTCTCGTGTCCAGCAGGGCCGTGGCATCTGTGCAGCCCCCCAAGCTTCCCCTGGGGGACATTCAAGTATGTGCCTTGGGGGACCAACACCCCCCTCTCCCCCGTCAGCCCCTTCTCTCCTCTCCTTACCTCTCCTTTCCCTCCCACCGGGGATCACTTTGCAGAGAGGCCACCAGCAGTTGAAGGCCCCAGCCAAGCCCCACAGCCGGCCATCACCCGATAGCCAAGCACCGAAACAGGGGTCCCACTTTCCCAGACACTGAGGCTGATCTGTTGCTCGGCCCTGAGACTGTCTCCGTCCCGGGGTCCCCTGTGGCTTCCCTGCCAGGCCCGCCCCCTGACCCTCTGGGGCACCTGCAGGGCTGGAATCCCCCCAGCCCCCCCATGTGCTGCGGGCCCCGGCTGGGGCATGTGGGGGACGGGCGTCCATGGGGACTGGGCAGGGGCCGAGCTGTCCCAGCCTGCGGAGACTTCGAGACTTCGCAGTTTTTAGAGGATGAGCCGGTGAAAAGTTCAGCTGGGCTCCAGGGTCAGAAGGGGGTGGGGTGCCCTGAGGGGATGCCCCCCAAGTCTCCCCAGAGCAGAGGGGACTCTTCAGGAACGTTGGACTGTGACATTCTGGGACCCTGGGGATGATGAGGGGACATCAGGACAGGCTGTTCTTGAGGGCTCCAGGTTACACGGGAGGATGTGCGGATGTGCACACACAATCGCACACTCTCACACAAATGTATACACACAGTTATATGCACACTCACAATTACACACAATTACACACATACAATTATATACACACAATCACAATTATATACACATGATCATATACACACTCACAATTACATACACACACTCACAATTATATACCCATAATCACATATACTCACAATATATACACACACTCACAATTACATACGTGCAATCATTTACAGACTCACAATTGTATACACGCATTTACAATTACATGCACACTCACATATAATCACATACAGTCACAATTATATACACAAAATCATAAACACAATTATATATATACTCACACAATCATATACAGTTATATAAACATAATTATATACACACAATTTTAGAAACACTCATGCACTCAACACTCATGCACTCACACACATACACTCACATGCATGCTCACACAAGCACACAATTATATATAATATACTCACACAATTATGTACAGACACCACAATTATATACACACTCAGTCATGCACTCACACTCGCACAATCATACACACACATTCACACATGCACACACTATAATTATAATCATACACACAAGCACACACAATATACTCACAGTTATATTCACACATGCACACGTATACACACATTCACATGCGCACACATACTCAAACAGAATCATCTCATATTCAGACAGGCAGACACTCATGCACATACAGTCAAACGCACACTGACACTCACTACACACTCCCACAGACAGTTATATGCATACTTGCACACATATTCATACACATGTTCACACACTTACACATGCACATACTCAACCTCACACAGAATCATACCTTCAGACATACGCACACACACACACACACACACTCTCACACACACATACTCTCACATACACACTCACATACATACACACTCTCTCTGTCACAGATACACACACAGTCTCTGCTGGATGGCTGCAGACATCTTACGCAGCCACCGACTGTTCTGTCATTCATGGGGACCCCGAGAGAGGACAGAAAGACCGAGAAGCCCTGGAGCGTGTGGGCGTGTCCCAGAGGAACATCCCCATGGGCAGTGTGGCCCGGTGCCCCACTCCCAGGCCCCCTCCCCGCCTGCATCCCATCACTGTGCTGCGTCACATGCCTGCTGGCCCTCCCGTGGACACAGAGGGACAGAGGAAGTGAGCAAGAAGAGGAGAAGGGGGGACAGGATGGTGGCCTCCCCTGGCCCCATGATGTCTGCCGCCGGCCCCTCCAAGTGTGGCCCCACGGCCGGCAGAGAGGAAGGGAGGGTGGACTGGCCAGGGACAGCGCGTCCCTTCTGAGCAGGCCAAGCGCCCTTTGATCTATGTCCCTGGAGTAGTGATTTCGACCACAGCAATAACAGAGATCCATCATCTGAGCGGCATGGAGCGCCACGGCGGTGTCCTCCTCCCGCAGTGGACGGAAGCTCTTTATCCGCTCCTTGTTTGTCTGGGATGTCCGGGTGCCCAGGAGCCCGCAGGTCCCTCCTTGGGGCCGTGGTGAGGGGTAGCCTGGACTGAGCGCTGGCTGGGGACCCGGGCACAGGTCTTTCTTGGCTGGCTTGTCCCAGACCATCCCGGAGCTCCTGAGGGCCACCAGCCCAGATGGGGGCGTCTCCAGCCCAGACTGTCTGGTGTGGCCCTGGGGGCTGCCAGCAAGGCCTGGTGTCATTCAGGGAACTGGCTCCTGATCGACTGAGAATCGCCAGTAGGGCCCCAGGGGCTTCCCAGCAACCACTTTAGAGCCCCCCAATAAGATCTTAAAAATCTGCTTCGTGGCCACACCCCATTTTATTTTATTAGAGTCACACCTGGGGGTGCTCAGGGCGTACCCTGGCTCTGTGCTTGGAGATAACTCCTGGCAGAACCTGAAGGGCCATATGGGGCATTGAGGGTCAAATCCAGGTGGTCATGTGCCAGGGAGGTGCCCTGCCTGCTGGACTACCTCTCTGGTCCTCCTACCCCATTTTCTTTATTTTAGTTTTTGGGTCACTGCCGTCCCAGCCATCAGCGTGGGTGAGGAATGTGAATGTGCAAATTGTGAAAATGGTGAGTACTTGTGTGTGTGGGGGGGCGGGGGTCACACCTGGCGATACTCAGGGCTTCCTCCTGGCTTTGCACTAAGGAATTACTCCTGGTGGTTCTCGGGGTACCCTATGGGATGCCAGGATTGAACCCAGGTTGGCCGCGTGCAAGGAAAACGCCCTATCCGCTGTACTATCGCTCCCGCTTGGTGATTCCTTTTAATGTGGGGCAAAGGTTCTTGGAAACAAACATTATTTAAGCCTAATAATGCATAAGGAAACCCAAACCTGGTTCCTTGAAAACCATCCTCTCACTGACCATCAGCAAAGTTCTCACTGTCTCACCAGCATGAAAGCCAGACAACGGTCTTCAAGCCTGCGTATGGCCCTTGACTCCTCTGGGAGAGAGCCCTGAGCACAGCCAGGTGTGGCTCGACCCCCATCCCACCACCCCCAGATCCAAAAGAACAAAGTAAGAAAACAAACCATTATTTGCTATTCGGGGTCCTGCCCTCCCAGCCCATGGATGATGCCTGAAGACGTGGGAAGGGTTCAGAGGGCAGAATCCTGAGACGGGACACCCCTAGACCAGGGGTCAACAGCCTAAACGGCGCCCAGCCCCTGGCCTGCTTCCATGAGTTGATTTCGAGGGTGCTGTGGGCACCCCGGCTGGGTCTCCCCCAGAGCTCTTGGTGTGAGGCTGTGGGGAAGGGATTCTGCGATGCCCTGAGTGGAGGCTCAGGTTGGGCTCAAAGTTGGGAGCACAGTGCTGGGATAGTCTGGGAGGGTCTGTGGAGCCTGAGAAGCAAAAGTTTTCATCTCCAAGGGTAGGTGTATGTGTGTGTGTGTGTGTGTGTGTGTGTGTGTGTGTGTAGGGTTAAGCCAGGCTCCCCCACCCATCAACAGAAGGGTCCTCAGGCTCTGATAAAAAGGGTTCACTCGGTTGTGGTGAAGCCACCTGATTCTGGCCTGGGTGAGTGTTGTGCTCGCGCTCTCTCTCTCTCTCTCTCTCTCTTTCTCTCTCTCTCTCTCTCTCTCTCTCTCCACTCCCCACACACCTGTAATGTGAATGGAAGAAAGCAGGACACGTTTGAACCACTGCTCTGCCCA